>OX387327.1:13639829-14239829 GCA_947562085.1 Eudonia lacustrata
TCTTTGTACCCGACGTTTCGACCGAGTTCCAACGGCCGTGGTCCACCACGCCGCAAAAACCTCGCCTCCGTTTGCGCGGCAGAGTCTTCATCCATCGTCACATTATTTTGCCAACTACCGCCACACACAACACTAACGGTGTCCCTATTACGTATACAAGCCTTATTCTGGTTGTTTACCGACTGTGAAGAAAAACGAGGATGTATTTTTGCAAATATTGGATTCCACGCTGAAGATAGTTTATGGCCATCTTCCCGATTGAAATTATTAGGGTGCTTCTTTACTTTAATCGCTTCACGCACTACTCTTGAATAAAAGTGGCGATCTGTGGAGAGGACTTGCGTACGGTAAAATTCAATCTAGTGATTTGTGCCTCTTTCAAGTAGATGTTCTGCAATCGCTGATTTATTAGACTGCCTGTTCTTTACACCGTTAGTGTTTTGTGTGGTGGTAGTTGGCAAAATAATGTGACGGTGGATGAAGACAGCAGTCAGCCCGTGACCACGGCCGTTGTAACTCGGTCGAAACGTCGGGTATAAAGAAGGTATGATACCTTTTTACAACCTAACTGTTGTTGCCATTTCTTGGGTCGTTGAAACACTTTATCATCGGTCTCTAAATGTCACATGGGTGGGCATAGGTTTTCCCACGGCAATAGTAGTACCTAGATAGGAAGATCAGGAACTCTTTCCTCCTCATGTTAAGTGTACGCAAGTTAGTTGAGGTTCAAAAATTATACATAGAGTACACATGTCTGCACGTCAGACTCTACCACTAACTGTAAAAAATTTTTGAACTTTACATCTAAGGCTGTGGTTGAACATTTTTTTTATTTTTTTTTTTGACCACAGACAGGTTTACAATGCTTAGTTTATAACATGATTATACTTATAATATATTATTTATTGTAAGCCCAACATCGCTGGTCACAATGTATAATTAAGGAGCTTATTTCAGTAGAGCTATACGTGTACTTTTTTTATACTAATAAAAAAAATTTAAAAACACAAATGTTGAAAAAATTTCCACGAGCAGGATTTGAACCCGCACCCTTCTAACATACCGGGTCAGGTGCTCTTCCAATTGAACTATCGTGGTTCTAACCAGCCCGCCGAAATTATTCAACACTATTTACTTTTTACTTTGAAAGCCAAAGGCGTCCATTCAATGTCAACAACTACCGTCATTAACATCTGATCATAATATTTTTACAAATACTAAAGATCAATTAAGAAGTAGGCAAGCTATTTATAAAATGTTTATATAATTTTTAACGCAAATTTTATTGCGAACAAATTACAAAAACACAAATGTTGAAAAAAATTTCCACGAGCAGGATTTGAACCCTTCTAACATACCGGGTCAGGTGCTCTTCCAATTGAGCTATCGTGGGTTTAACCAGCCCGCCGAAATTATTCAACACTATTTACTTTTTACTTTGAAAGCCAAAGGCGCCCATTCAATGTCAACAACAAAAAATATATATATTAAAAAATAATGCATCCACAATGCTATGACAAATAGTGGACATCTGTGTGCGTACAACCAAGTGCATAAAACGCTACCACAGACCATCTCAACATCAGGTACAGTCAACCACATCAATATGCATGCACATTGTTGGATCAGGTGGATTCCAATCCATAGCAACATCTTATTTTGACATTTACATATTTTATTTTATTTTATTTTATTTGTTTGTTGACATTGACATTGATGAAAATTTGACAATTTTGGATAGGTTGATGTGCAGGCGACTGTACATAATTAGCAAACAGCAAAATGTTTAAAAAAATTAAACAATTTTTTCATTTTTAAGTACAATGCAAACCCAATATATCTGTTTGCGTTGCAATGGTCGATACGGCTACTATTGAAAATGTGTCAGAGATGTCACTTACTGCTCCAGTGTTAGTGGTAGCATTTTATCAAAAACCTATTTCCTTTATAAACCCTTCTTGAGGGGTTGTCACGACTAAAAGGAATTACCCCTTATCACTGTAAGGTTGGCCCAAATATAAACGCCAAGCTGGAAATGGATGACTTGACCACTTTGTGACAGTTCAAAGAGGAAAAAAGAAAAAGAAACATTTCGGACATCATCACAGCCATAAACAATTCATTTATTCAAATTCAAAAACAAATTTAAATTCAAAAATCATTTATTCAGTTTAGGCTACAAGTAGCTTTTGTGAATGTCGCTATGCCATCGGTTCGTAAGTCTACTCTGGGCGGGAGATCTTGTACTGAGAAGAGTTCAGCTCTTTTCTCCCTAACAGCGTCAAAAAAAAATTATTGGAAAATGCCCTATCATAGCAGGACACTTTCCATTACAAATAAACACAAAAAATATAGAAGACAACCACAACATGTAAAAAAAACAAAAAAATAATCAAATCTAAGTTATCAAATTTACATCAGGTAAAAGTTGCAATTTCTACAATGTCATACAGTACCACTACAGTAATCTAATAAAAGTCAAAAATTGTTTAAGAAAAACAAAGTCAAACTATAGTAATTAATACTAACATTATGATAAGTATGCAGGAGCAGACCAGCCTCCACAGGCGGCACCCGTTCACGAGTATGACATATGAAGATTATGTCCCCACTGCTGGAGAACGAGCATTAACTTTGGATGGAAACACCACAGGGAGAACGGGCGAGAACGGAACCTGGAAGGCGAGGCACCGGGGAGAGAGCACCACATATCAACCCGCGTCTCCCCGGACGCATTGGTACGCGGCAATGCGTTTTCTACTGGTTACAAAAAAAAGGTATATGTACTACATATCATCATCGTCATCATCATCAGCTCATTTTATGTCCCCACTGCTGGGGCACGAGCCTTCCCTATGGATAGATAGTGAGAACGAACCATAAACCACCACGCGGGCCCAGTGCGGGTTGGTGGTTGTTAACGACTGCTAATGCAGCCGGGACTTTACGTGCCTTCCGAAGCACGAAGGAGCTCGAGACAATACATTTTTGGTCACCCATCCGATGACCGACCTTTGTGAAAGTTGCTTAACCTCAGCACTCGCAGACCGGGCGCGAACCACTGCGCCATCAAGCTCCTCCTTAGTTACTACATAAGGAACTATAATTTAACATTATGTACATAAGTATATAAACGTAATTAATCAGTAAGTAACACATAGGTAGTCATAGATAACTAAGTGTGGAGACACATATTCTGTAATTTATATAGAATCGGACCGATAAAGCACCGATCAGATGGCACTAAATTACAGGCCTTAAGCTACGCTTAGGCTTTTGACGTAGTGCAAGATATACATTAAATTCATGTTTATCTGACGAAAAAGTTTTATACATAAAAAAAATATTATATTAATTATGAGTATTTTGGATATGTATAAGCTAGTTTTGTTTAGCAAGTTTAGTGAATTACCGTTATTAAAATAACGTATTAGTGTTCTGTAATCTTCTCGCGTCGATATGCGCCTTATATTATTATTAGTACCTGGATGTCCGAGCTTTGCTCGGTATTTTTTTTTAGAAAATTTTCTAAAAATTAAACCTAGCTAAACTGATTTATCGTCCCCGATACCCCCTGCATACTAAATTTCATGAAAATCGTTGGAGCCGTTTCCGATATTCAGGTTATACAAGTTGTCTACGAAGATCTGTTCTTAGGAACCATGTCATCGATTTTAATAAGAAGAAAAACTGCATTCATACATTTAAAAAACCTGTATTCAGCTCGGGAATCAAACCCGGTTGTTTAAAAAAAATAAACTTACACTAATTCTATTTAGATATCGATTGTGTAGGTCTTAAGCAGTAAATGGCTCTTTGAAACATGATGTCTAAAATTAATAAAATGCATTGTTTTCACATACTTTAATTTATTTTAGAAGGTGTTCGAAGTGACCACCGTTTTTTTCAATACAATATTCAACACGTTTAGGTAACGATCTTACAATTACAAAACCAGCAAAGGGGTACAAACAACCATAGAGACAATATTACATGCCTGAACTTGTTGAATGTAACGGTGGTCACTTCGAACACCTACTAAAATAAATTAAAGTATGTGAAAACAATGCATTTTATTCATTTTAGACATCATGTTTCAAAGAGCCATTTACTGCTTAAGACCTACACAAATAAATTTTATTTTTATTTTTATTAATAAAGCGTGCACAGGAACGAAAGCTTAGGCTAGCTAAGTATAGCTCTATGGTTGGGCGGACCGCCTATGACTAACAGCCTCTCGGGGTGTGTTATCTACCTCTGGCTAACGACAGATCACCGGTGAAGCAATGGAGAAGTAATGGAATTGATTGGTCTTGAGTATTTCGTATTCCTTTGAAAGATCGTTTGATCGATGAGACATTCGTGAGTCTAGACTTCAAATCAAAGTCAAAGTCAAATCATTTATTCAGTACAAGCCTTCACTGACACTGATTGAAGTCAACACTATAAAAAAAACAAATAATAATAAACTAAAGTTTAGTTTAAATAAACTACTGTCCTGGCAGGGTCGCCATGTAGGGTCCGCGCCCACTCGACCCGCTTAGACTCGACCCAAAGAATGTATAGTCAAACCGATAATGTTAGGATAAATTAATCAATAATTAAACAACTAAGTAGGTTTGTCTTTCCTTTATCAATATAGTAGCTTTGTGCTTTGTAGTCAAAATCACTGATTATTAAATAACTAACTATCTAAATAATGAACAAGATGTTGTATACAATATGTAAAGGTGTGAGGTTCGGCTCCATGGATTGAAAGAGTTTGCGGTTATAAGGTGTATAATGGCTCTAATTACATGTTGCACTATAGCTTATACAACGTAGGAGATGAGTGTTTGCGTATACACACTACAGTACTGAATCTTTGCATTTAATAATTATAAATATTGTGTTTCGAGAATCATAACTCCAATAATCTGAACCGGTGCACCGATTATGGGAAAGCCTTCGACCAAGAAGAGCTGGCAAAGAAACTCAGTTGTTATTATTATGAAGGCGCTGACAACAATGAAACAGCGGTCACTGACGATTTGCATACGACCAATAGGATCCATTGGATTCAAGTAGGAAAATTCGAAAAAAATATTTAAAATCTAGATCTGGTTTAAAAAATAAAGCAATCGTGTTTAGTACGAGTATTACGAATAATGCACTTCATTTCATCGACTTATTTAACGAAAAAGATAATCATGCGTAACTAGATACTGTTTTTAGGTGATTTTTGAATTATTACTATTGAGGAAATTTCACAATTTGTGTATTTTGGAAACATTTTGGCACTGTATGTTGTTTGCTTATATTAACCATGCACAAGTGAAGCATATCTCACAGTTGTCAATTAGCATGGTCTTTGAAATAAATTCTTAGAAATAGAATAAATAAATGATGATCTATTAGATGGTTCACTGGGCCCGCGTGGTGGTATATAGCCTGTTCCATAAAATGAGCTGGTTTATACTCCACAAACGCGCGTGTAAACAACCCCGCGTTTGTTATTGCTGACACCTTTAACTTTATAACCTAGCGGTTGGTGGGGGGTGTCAGTATAATCTTTAAAGTCGTGTGTAGTGGGCTGACCCTATATGCCCAGTAATTTTACAAAATCTATATCCCTCGCACAGGAACTTATTGTTATTCTTAACATCTATATATTATTACGTAAAGAAAAAGTTTTTGTACATATGTTTAAGAGAGCGAGATAAATTTGGCATAGTTAAAGTTCATATGACCAAGAAGTGCAGAAAGATTAAATTTACTTAAACAATTTTTGACTTTTACTAGAGTACTGTAGTGGTACTGTATGACATTGTGGAAATTAAAACTTTTATATAATTATCTGATGTAAATTTGTTAACTTAGATTTTTTATTTTGTTTTTTTTTACATGTTGTGGTTGTCTTCTATATATTTTTTGTGTTTATTTGTAATGGAAAGTGTCCTGCTATGATAGGGCATTTTCCAATATTTTGACGCTGTACGGGAGAAAAGAGCTGGACACTTGCTGAGTTTCTTGCCAGTTCTTCTCAGTACAAGATCTCCCGCCCAAAGTAGACTTACGAACCGATGGCACAGTGACATTCACAAGAGCTACTTGTAGCCTAAACTGAATAAATTATTTTGAATTTTGAATTGAATTTTGAATCTTTTGTGTTATTACATTACATTGTTATAGACTTTGTATACTTTGTGTACTACGGCCAAATTTCGACTACATACTAAGCGACTACTGGTTTTGATGAAATGGTATCATCCAATTCAGAATTGCATACTTAGATAACAAATGAAAATTGATTGCATGACATTTGGTGCGGACAAAACAAATGACTGTCTTACATTGAAGTCCCACTCCGCTTGCGAGCAACAAAAATTGCGAAAAACAAAATTGAATTTCGATTTCTCTACAATACCCCAAGGAGTTTTGCTTTGAAAACCTTTTGGCTGTATCTATGAAAATGTTTGCAAAGATTGCACAGAGATTTTGCATTGTATCAGTGCATTGCGTGGAACTGCAGTAATAAGCAATATTCATAGAAGAAAATGTTTAATGTAGGTATGTAATAAAATAATGAAAAATAATGTACCTAACATACAATAAAAGAAAGGAAAATAAAGGAAAAATAAGTACAGACGCATCCACATCAACCTGCCACAGACTGTCAAATTACCTCAAATAGTCTTGACTATGATATAATAATATGGTTGAAAATGTATTTGTAAACAGTTCGCTTTTTTATTGTATATTACGTACAGGCAAGAATGTGGAAATTATAATAAATAAAATAAACTTAACTAAAACTCGACCTACCTATACCTATAAACCTACTAAACTAAAATATGGCGTCTGAAAATTCCTCCGCGTCGCTGTCGACTGGTAATGTACCCAAGAGACTGGCGGCATCGCCTCGTTGTATGGCAATGCTAAGCTTCTGGCCAAGAAAAAAAAATAAAAAAATAAAAAAAAAGTAATATGTATTGAAGAAATTTTTACAGTTTTCGAAAGGTTGCTGTGCAGGCGTCTGTACTTATTTTAATTACATAAAATTCCAATATGTACGTTGATTATTATTATTATCTTCTATTTATTTTGTTACATATTAATTTACATTTTTAAATATTTTCTAAAAAACAAAACATTAAACATTATTATTATTATACTCTATATTTATTTTCTTTCTTAAAACTAGATTTTTACAATATTTTAATATAAAAACAATAAAACATTATAAAAACCTAATCCTAGAGTTACGCCAGCAGTGGGGCAGGGCCCAAGCTACCGGTGGTCAGGGCTGATGCTGATTAAGGAACCTCCTGACAATACGTGCCGTGTCAAGGAGTACTGCCTTTTGCATCTGACCCTTGACCCAACCTTTCAGCGAGAGCCTCTCTAGGTGTTGATCGAGGCTCTTGGCTAAAAGACCGTTTGCCGAAGCAACTATCGGTACAATAATGGTTGAATCCACATCCCACATGGCGGTAACCTCGTGGGCCAAGTCAAGGTACTTACTAAGCTTGCCCTTCTCAATAAATTATTATCTATTACATAAAAATCAATTGCTGTTCGTTTGTCTCGCTAAAACTCGAGAATGGCTGGACCGATTTGGCTAATTTTGATTTTAAAATATTAGTGGAAGTTCAAGGAAGGTTTAAGCGGTGAGAAACATAAATAATAAGTAACGGAAAACACTAAAAACGACTTTGAATTTTCCAATACAAAATGATTTGTTTGTTTTGTTGTCATGGAAACCAAAGAGAATTTAATCACTTGATGGAAACTGTCAAAGCGGTACGAAGTCCGCCGGGTCCACTAGTTATTATTATAATTACTCTGCTGTTAGGTAAGAACAATAACACTTGATGTAATTTTAAATAAAAAAATATATATTTCATAGACAGCATCAGATAAATTGTTCTGATCCAATGGTAAGTAGCTAAAGAACTCGTTTCATAGAAATCAGAAACAACGACGGTACCACAACCGCCCAGACCCGACACAATATCAAAAAGTTCATTTTCGACATTGACCCGACCGGGAAAAGAACCCGGGACCTCAGAGTTAGCGCCGCCCAAAGTCTGGCGTGCAAGCCACTCGGCTACGGAGGTCGTCAAATTAATTCGTAAAAAATTAGTTCAGTGTAGTAATCCTTTTGATGTATATAATTTTCTCTAACACGAAAGCTATGCTATGTATATTCACATTAAGGCTTCCCACGAAGTTAAAAGAATATAAAAAAAACCTTTGGCAGTACCTATGACATTTTCACAAAACATCGCACCCACAGATTCGGATCGGATTGCAGTTCATTCTGCACTGTATCCGTACACATTTTGTTTTATAATCCTGTCCGAAGGTGCTTTCGATAATATGTTAATACGCTGCTTTGTTATGCATGGACTGGGCTGTGGAGACCGGCTGACTTTGTTTAGAATACTTTAATGCTGTTTGGTTCGAATGCTTTTATCGCATTGTGGGGTTAAGCCTAATAGAGCTCTGTTTTAGCTTAACTTTGCTAGTTTAAGCTTGTAGCCGGTAAAGTATGTTGGACTTTAAGTAAAGTTATGTGCATATAATTTTAAGGAAGCAAATAAAGTTGGGTACCTAATGTGTAATAGAAGGAGGCGAATGCGATAGGGTAGACAGTATTAGAGAATAAGACGGCAAAGGCGTACTATTTTATTTATGTGATTGTTGTTTTCTGAGTAGGTACTTATAATTTTAATTGAAAATTGAATAATTTTATTTGTGTAATTAATTTTAATTTTTAATCTCTGATTTTTATTTTTTTTTATTTTTAAATTTTTATTTTATTTTAAATTTAATTTGAATTATTTAATACTGTACTATGATCCGAAGTTGGTTGAAATAAACGCATTTCATTTCATTTCATAATTATAATTAAATTAATAAGAAAATAAAACAATCTAACATACAGCAACGACGATGACAACACGAGAGATAGCAAAGTTAAACAAAAGAAGATTAACATTAAAGTATAAAATATAAAAAATGGCACGGTGTTCGATACTTGAAGCCCAATGTTCGATACAATAGGCGTAACGAAAGATTTGAAATCCTCTTCCGTAATGTAGGTATTGTAGTGATCGGGACTGCTTGGTTGGATGAGCCTACTGGCAGCCGTCGCGTTCTGAATATGAACGTAGTTTCGTTTAAGAAGACACGCATGGAAGCAAACAGACGAGGGTTGGCGATTAGACGTCAGCCCGCCGCCGCGATAGGGCACGATTGTATTAGATTGATAAAAGTATTTTAATATATGTATTAAACATTCTACGTGTTTAAATTAATAAACGCCCCCGTTATTATGCGTTACGACCGCAGATTTTAACTGTACACATTTACAATTTACGAAAAAACCTTTATTTCGGTAATAAACTTAAGTTTAACGAAGTTTAAAGCCATTTTTCTAATATTTTTCCAATAGTGCGCGAAATCCGCTCGCAGGTGACATGGCGTCGGCTCTGACGTCACGCTTAGGTAAACATGTCATTGCAATGTACACAATGGTGTATATGCGTAGCGAAGAAAGTAAACCAAATTCGTGTGATAAAAATGAATTCCAAAGTAGTAGACGACGAGTAGAAGTAGACGACCTCCTTGGTCGAGTGGTTTGTACACCGGTTTTCATGGTGTCGCCATCTCTGAGGTCCCGGGTTCGATCCCCGGTCGGGTCAATTTAGAAATTATTGTTTTTCTAATTTGTCTCGGGTCTGGGTGTCTTTTATGTATAAAAAGTATGTATTTAAGTACGTTTATCCGTTGTCTAGTAACCATATAACGAGTTTCATGACGAAGCTTCTCTTGGGCTAGATGATTGGTGTGAGTGTAGGAAAATTAAAAAAAAAAAAAGTTTATAAGTGGTGTACAGTACATCAGTGTAAAAACACATCAATAAGAACACCCAACAAAGTGTTTGTACATGTTCCAAACAAGAAAATAATAAGAGTTAAGTGGTTAAAGGTCGTACGGCGAAATTTTAGGTGTTTACTATGAGGAAAAAACTACTAGTACTTTATAGTTATAGAAATTTACTCGTTGTATCGGGTATTAACATGGTATTAACTCAACAAAGACGTTTCTAAACTCAGACGAGCAAAATCTTTATTTGTTGCGAAGAAATCGCCCAACATCAAGACATCAAATCAGGGCAAATTTGAGCTGTTTGCATTAACAAAGCTTGGTTCCATTGTTATAGTCGAGTGTAAACGAATAAAAAATCAATCCAAATGCGTAATCAGTAGTATTCACAACAACAAAACACAGTGAAGGACAGTATTGAAAGCGGAGTTCAAGTAATAGTGTTCTGTGGCGGAGTTTACCTAAGCGTGACGTCATGCGGTGTTTCAGTCAAAATGGCCGATTGCAGTATTTTAATGTTTTATTTTATTGAAAATCTTAACAATCTTAATCATCTCAATTTTTTTTATAAAACTAAACCCGTGTTTAATTTTTTTTAAATATGTATTTTCTCCTAAAGCTACTGTTGGCGACAGTCTACGATTCAAAAGACAAATCTTCCTTTTAATAATTTATTCCATAAAGTCAGTATTTTAGCATTTTCTTACATGTTTATCCTTATTATTATCCTTATCCATCCTTATTTTATCCCCTAATCATATTTTCGGTCCTTTAAATTTGTTAAAGCCCGCCATACGTCCTACCATAGACCCAGATTGGCGTCCCTTCTTTTCGCCCGGAAGCGGAAAGAACACGCCAATTGAATAAATACTTTTTGCCTTATTTCTTTTTAAAACAATAAGTTATAAAACCTGTAAATACATTTCTTTAATTAATATATTTAGTTACTACCAAAGATCGTATACATTTATATCTTAGCATCAATAATCAAGCCTGGAATAATAACTTAACCTAACACTATTGACACCTAATTACAATGATTAAAAAAAAGAATGTCGATGACTAGTTTCTGTCGAACACTGACTGTGGTGCCTGTACCCTACTCCACTACCACTCCTCCTCCGTGCATCGTTATCCTCATTACTGAGGGTTGTGACTTTCTTCACCATGCATGTGACGCTTGATGATAGAGCGCCATCTAGACCAGTGCCGGCGACGACGTGCAGAACATCATGCACAGAGCTGTCCAATGTGATACGGATTTGATCGGATCAACGCATCGGGCTGCGAACATGAGCTCTTCTTCCTTCTATTTTGCCGATGACAAGTAATTTATCTAAATTGTCACTTCTTCTCCTGGCAATCTGACCGAAGTATTCTAAGATTCTTAAGAGGCATATGGATGAGAGCCTACTACCACATAAATAAAAATAAGTATTTACTCCGTAACAAAAGGTTTAAGGGTTCATATAGAGTGGTTATCATTTATTTAGGTCTCAAACTGAATTGTTTCGCTGTTCCAGTGATGATTAATTGAAATTTGATTACAAAAGTTTTAATTGAACAACACACTTTTCCACTGAACATTTTTTGGACGTAAGCCATATTTTACAATGCATAAGCTATAGAAAAATGTTATTTATTAATGAGCTATTAATACTTTAATGATATTCTAACCATGTTTTTTATTTTTCGGTATCCGATATTTCGGTACAGATAGAGCCATGATAACGGATGTACTAAAGTTATTGAGGGTGGATGTTTATATTCACATAATACCCATATACAAACATTGTAACATTGAACGGAATGGCCGAACACCGTTCCCCTAGGTGCTGTTCTCGTATCTTGTTGAAGATTAAAATTATAGTAAAACTCCATTGCTTTCCGAAGATATAAAATGGGCTCGCCCCGACGACGAGCGTTCGATAAAAAAAATGATTACTGTGCCTTTCACGACGTGCTGGGCTATCAATGCCCCGCCTATCTCGTTTATGTTTCCTTATGTCTCATTCACAATGAACGATCGTGCGAATGGTATATCTTAACATTTTTGTTGTTGTTTCAGAAAACGCCTCGGTGGCTAAGTGAAGCAAGAGAACGTGTGCTGAAGAAGTTGGCTCGATGTCCGAAGGACCTGGGTTGAGTTGGGTATTATCTTTGCCCACCTTGGAATTTTTCCAGATGGGCAAAGATAAAGGTAATAATCAAACCCGTATTCGTAAAGCATGGTGACAGCTGTGATGACTGTGGATGACTTGCTTTAATGATGAAGGTCTTTGCCCAGCCGTGGTACAGGTTATAGGCTTATTACTTCAGAAAAGAGTTTAAAAAATCCACGATCGGATCGGATATTAAACCAGCACTTACTTAGTGTAAGACGCTTTACGAATTCGTATCAAGAGTATCTACATTCAACCTGTGTTAATTTTGTTAACACTATGTACATATTGAGGTATTATAAATATTTCGTTAGTGTTTTAGGATTCCGGGTGAATTGCGTTAATTTGCGACCTTATTGTTACTTTCCGTCACATGAGTTTCCCTATTCTGCTAATATAAATAAAAAGTTGCGGATTCCAAGAAAGAACATGCAATAGCGAGAATATTTCGAGTAATGTTGTCAACACAAATTACAACAAATGTTTTTTTTTTGTAATTGATACACCTTTTGTCTAAACTTTTATTTGTATACCTTATGAAAGGTTTTATTAATGCTGCATTTCTATTGCATTTCTGTTTCAGTCTAAATAGTACCTTGAGCAAGGACGAAGGCTGGGGCCGACAGCGTTGTGATAGGAAAGCCAATTTTTAGGGCCAAGATATCAAGATCGCCTTTTGTTCTTGAGATCACAACCGCCTCGTTATTGCTGAACTATAGTGTGGTGTCTTTCTTTTCTGGGAAAGATAAAATCCTATTCATTGTTATCTCTGGTTTTTCGCTTTCAGATAGATTATGGTAGTTAGCGGTATGAATGCTGCGATGGCTTCATTAAGTTTTCTTATCCTCATTTCAGCTCTTGGAAGGAATATGAATCCTTTGGGAGTACGCATTTATATTCTGGTTAAATCTTAATTAAAAGATATGATATAAAGAGTGAAAGAGCTTACAAAAATATTAATGAGTAAATGACTCAACTTGACTTGCCTTTGTTATTTTTACATGTAGAATTTCCCATAATTGGACAAAGGTCTTCTCAAAACCCTTCAAAGTTCCTTGTTTCTGTAAGACAGCTAGCATCACGTGTACGTGATATCGCTGTGACGGTAGTACATAGGGGATCAGGTCATAACCTACCACGATGGCCAAATGCGGGTTGGTGGATCCCAACTGCTGCTATCATACAACAACAACCAGAGACTAAGGCTTTACGTGCGTTTCTAAGCACAGAGAAGCTCGAGATATTTAAATTTGGTAACCCATCCGGTGATTAGCCAATACAATCTACATCACAATCCTTATGGTGGCAACTGACTTGAGCGTATCATTGTAACGTAACCATAACGTACCCTTCGCAACGTGCGTTATGTCATTGCTGATTAACCGATAACAGGGCGGAGCTTGCGGCGAGCTGCTCAGCTCACTGTACTGACCACGAATGCTCGCATCGAACATTTCACGTTACGGCAAATGCTCAAGTCAATCTTCACCTCCACATGTAAATTTCTGCGCCAACGAGCTCTTCTTATTGCTTTTTAAAGGTATATAAATTGGTTACAAGCTACAACTTACAATCATTATTAAAAGTTCCGCAATGCAGCGTCCGATGGGCATTCAGTGTAAATCAACTTGGCAAATAGTCGGCAGTACAGAATAAACGCAAGCCTGTTTTGACGACAAAATGATTAAATTTCATAATATTGATTCATAATTGCTTTTCACCGATTTATGTAATAAAAGTGATGTGACAAGAATAGATAAAGTTAGATATGAGACATACGGAATGTCTGAAATTAACACCAGCGGCAGAAAGACTAATAGGAAACCTATGGATATGTAATGAGCAGAATCTTAAGTATGTGTTGAAAAAGGTTTTATGTGTGATAGTTGCCAACTATAATAATATGGAAAAAGGGAGAATAAAGATAAGATAGATGGACTTCGTAAGAGACGATAAAGGTGAAAAAGAAGTAAACGTCGAGATGAAGGCTGATCAAGAAGAATGGAACAGGAAGACATTTGAGCCGACCCCAAATAAGATAGGAAACAGGGCTTGTAATTAACAACATTATGTTTAGTGCCCAATGTTAGACGCACGAGTCAGTTATAAATATATTATTAGGTAAAATAATAATACACTACATACAACTATACAACGCCTCGTCGGTGCTAGAGTAGAAAAGTGCTAGCCAGGGAGACCCTGGGTTCAGTTCATTCTAGGTAACTACAGTGCTGTGGAACCAGCTCTCAGCGGCGGTATTTCCGGACCAATACGACTTAGGGATCTTCAAGAAACGAGCCTATTCCTTCCTTAAAGGCCGCAAAGGCGCATCTGTGATTCCTTTGGTTTTGCGGGTGTCCATGGGCGGCGGTGATTGCTTCCCATCAGGTGACCCGCCTGCTCGTTTGCCTCCTTCTAATATAAAAAAAAGGGTCAGGCAAAGTATGATTCGAATTTTTCGATGGAGGGTTTGTGATCACCAACCCGCATTTGGCAAGCGTGGTGATAAAGCCAATAGCCATCAACTGTAGTGATGACTTGCTTTCAATGATGGAGGCCTTTACCCAGCAGTGGGATAGTTTTTATTCTTTATTTTTATATATTTATTATTATACGGGTAAGCACAGTGCCTTGATCTCACCTGATGTTAAGTGATGATAAGGCCAATGAAGGAAGCGCACTTCACCCGTGATCCTCAACCAGTGAGGCACTGGCTATCTTATCTGTAGCTGCCGGAATACAACAATGCTACAAACATTGATGTTATGGCGACATATTTAGATTAGATGGTGGTAGCTAGTAGTACAAGCCCTACTACCAACCAAACCGAGTACACAAACATGTACCCCCCGCTGGGAATAGAACCAGGGACCTCTGGGTCTAAACTGGTGGTCTTAACCTACTGGTCTACTGACCACAAAGGCGGTTAAGTATAGGCTATTTACTTATTTTCTAAATCGAATACAGACTTTAACGTTCCCATGCTACACTATATGGCGATACGCCAGATCAGAATTTGTATCCACTCATTTTATCGGTAAATAAATAAAAATACTAACAACCCGTATCAACAGATTTACTGCCTTCCGAAGTATTTATATACGCGTCAGTTATTCGGTGACAGGCATTTTTAAAGGTTTGCTAGCTTTTTTTATTTCACTGAACTGGCACTGAACTGTATTTCAAAAAGACGTAAAGGCGAGCGCGAGTTGTATCCACCATTCAATCATGTTAACGAAAACGACATATTATGTCTTTAAAACAGCACCTCCTAGTAACGAACGAGGTAAGTTGTAATTTTGCACTAAGTTGTTTTATTCAGAATTCAAATTTTGCTCCAAAAATTTGCTCTTATCAATGTCTTATCTTATCTTATCTTAGTGGGGCCTGCCGAGGTTTCTCTGTCGCAGTAACACTTCGACCCATCGGGATCTTTTGTGCAACCCCATCCTTTCACTCTTCTTCCTCTGTAAAGATATATACCATAAGCTTGGCAACGTCCTTAAGAGCAAGGAGCCTGAAGTCCTCCGGTTTCGGATAGGCCGACCCCAGGAGTCCCATTCTTTTCCTAGCCAGAGAGTGGCAGTCACACAGTAGAATCAAATCAAATCAAATCAAATAATTTATTTTGCACACTGTCACACAGAGAAGGGTTACAAAAATAAAAAGAAGCATAAAAATATTATGGTGAGCAGTGAAACAGTGGCAAAAAAGTCTCCGGCTCAGCATGTGTCACAGCATTAGCAAAGCTATCGCCATGACGCTGATTTTCAGACGGAGGCCGAGTTGCATACTAAAGTTGTTCCTTGTATCGATTAAATATTGTTATTCGTGTTAATGTATGATTGAATTGTATAAATTCAATCATACATTAACAATCAATTAATAATATGTTAAATATTATTAGTGAAAATAAATAATAAGTAATTTGATTGGTCGAATGATTTAAAATGCAAAATGTCAAATAAAAAATATTAAAAAGTACGGTAAATTGAATCTATTAAAAAAAAAATGCTATTATTATTTATTAAAATATACTAATTTATTATATAATATATTTATGTAGGTGATGCATTGACTCAGTTTCCTCTCCACATGCCCTAGACAAGCTTTTTTATCAATGTCACTATGCCATCGGTTCGTTAGTCTACACTGGGCGGGAGAACTTATACTGAGAATGGTGACTTGTTAAATGGAATGGTGAGAACTTAATATGTTGAACAGTTTTTTTTATACGTAGCTCGGCAAATGACTCCATTTCACCTGGTGTTAAGTGATTATGGAATCCAGATGCGACGACAACTGGTGCAGCGTGAAAACAACGCAGCATTAGTTACCCTCACTCTGCCGGCCCGCAAGGTGTCTCTTCACGCCTCGTTTAATGGACCCCATATCATAGGAAGGAGGGAAAACGTGTGCTGGCAAACTATTCCATGTTTTGGAGGTGCGACAAAGAAACGAGTCACCAAATTTCTTAGTGCGCGATGGATTATTTGAGACAGTGAAGCGGTGACTCCGGAGAGCAACACGTATACTCCTATGGAGGAAGGAAAAAGGTACGATGAGGTCAAAGAGCTCTTCAGAGCCCTCGCCATGGTATCGCCATGTAACGATATCTTTGTGCGAAATAATATTGATGGAAAGTTTGTGTTTAATGATTGTTTTGACAAACCAGTTTGCTAATATGCCTACTTTGTACAATACAGAGGGTAACTTAAATGGAGGAGAGGAGATGGATTAGTTCTCGCTATTTCACTCAACTCAACAAGTCATTGAGTGGAATGGTGAGAACTTATAGTGAGCGATATCTTTGTGCGAAATAATAATAATGGAAAGTTTATTGTGTTTATTGATTGTTATGCCAAACCAGTTTGCTAATAATAATATCATCATCATCATCTCAGCCAAAAGACGTCCACTGCTGGACAAAGGCCTCCCCCAAGGATATGAGGGGTATTTGCCGTAATCGCCACGCTTGGCAGGCGGGTTGGCGATCGCAGTAGGTTGAGGGTAACCTCAGAGAGATGCTGCTGCCCATCCTCTGCAATGGTCCCTTAGTCGGCTTTTACGACACCCACGGGAAGAGATGGGGAAGAGATTTGCTAATATGCCAACTTTATACCTTACAGAGGATTACCAAAAGGTTTCTTACTTGATTACTCAATGAGTATTTTTATTATTTTGCACTACCTACCTGTATCAATAGTAAAAGTTATTCCTTATTGTACTCTTTCAACATAGAGGGTAACGTAATCAATATGTTTAATTTAGTTTTAATAAGTTTAATAAGACAATAAAAATATGAAGTGAAGAGGACATTAGATTTAATTCCTATCTACATATTTTTAATAATTATGTATACGGTTATTTTGTGAATAACGTCGTTGGTTACAAAATTAGTAAAGTTCTATATTTCAAGCTGTAGTAGAAGACACATTTTGTAATTATTTGTCACTTATTCCAAATAAAAAAAATAAAGTCTATTTTTGTATTTTTATGTTTAGTATTGTGCGCGGTTGTAATAGAGGTAAAAATTTATACGTTTATTTAATTGTATTGTTGTACTTTTTGTATTGTATCTTGTAACTGTGCCAAAGTTGATTATACATATAAATAAATAGCCAATTACCCGTAGTATTAATCATACGCAACATCATATAACGATGTTTATGCCCAGTCGAGATCAGACATTAAGCTACGGCACCGCACCCGCACTGTGCTTTGGGAATAAACGGTGTTTAATCAACGCGACTACGAGCGTCCTATTTAAGCTCAGGTCAATGGATATTCGGGTTGTGAATGCGCGGATTTGATGGAAACGACGTTAGAGACTTATTCGTAGTTGACTTCGTAATAGGCTAATAAATATTATGTAACTAGCTACCTGTCAATTCGGTTTTATGAGTACGTTAGTCTGCAATACAAAGTGTCCTTACTGTCTATATTAGGTCGTTTATTATCATCATGCCTATAAACTTAACATATCTGTCGTCCTTTCTTTATTTGGTTTCTATCTAGCCATGTTTTTTTTTAATGTTTTTTTTATATGATAAAATTGAGTCAAGTTTCAATTTAATTTAATTTAATTTAATTCATGTGATTAAAAGACTAATGTGAAAAAGTTTAAATTGTATAATTCAGTTTATCAAATGTCTGTTAAAATGCTTTCAGGAGACTACTTTAACAGGTTTATTTATTTATTTATTTATTTAGGTTCACCAGCGTTTGTTTACAATAATTCTACAATAAAATGAACAAGGTTGAACGCCGCGGGTCGGACATATGACGTTTAAGGTGTAAGCAATCGCTAGAGTCCCGCACAGTAGCAGCGTCCCGCCAGCGGAATCCCTTTTGCGGAATTTGAGCCTAGCAGTTATTTGTTCTCATCAGGAATGCTATAAAAAAATTATATATCATCATCATTAGCTTACTCCTAGTCCACTGAACGCACTGTCTCCAAGTGTACGCCACTGAGCTCGATGCGTTACTACAAAAAGTCATAAAAGTTTTTAGTTAGATACTAAAACAATTGCTGTCGAAATTTATATTTCGAAAAATCTTCTATGCAAAATCTTCAAGTTACTCAGATAAGCCACCGTATTTACCCTTCTGCAATTTACGGGCGCAGTCTACCCGTATGGGGTCAGGGGTTATTCGTGTCCAGAATACATCGCATATCAAACGTAGTTTGACATAACATATGAGACGTACACATGTCGAATGTACTATAAATACGACCCATGTTATCACTGAAGTACGGTTTCTGTGCGGCGTCGGTGGTGCATATAAATGTGCTCATCGATAAGTAAAACCATGATTCACAAAATCTGATAGAGACAACTCCGATGACGTAGGTCTATCCTTTTTTTTGTTTCAAATAAAGTTTAACATCGGGCATTAACGCAAACTGTTTAGTATGGTATCATATGTCCGATACTCAAAACGCACTGTAGCTCAGCAGTCAGAGCATTGGATCAGTTATCCAAAGGTCATGGGTTCGATTCCCACTTGAGTTTCCTGAGCCTGGTTGATTTTTATCTAGTAAATAGATATAGCATTGTAAATGAAAAAATCAAAATAAGAAAAATATTCTGCACTTGATATGCACACTGGCTTAAGTCTAAGACACCGTACTCGCAGAACAAGAGTACGAAAAATCGGTTTACACACGCTCTATACCAGCTACAGACATGTACCCGGGCGCTTTTCACCACCCCACGACCAGGTCAACCCCATACGAAGTCCTAGCCCCTAAAGGCACTCTCGGCTCTTTCCGCTCCCGTTCCAATCCCTCGGAGAAGTAGAGTAATGGGACACGCTTGCGTGATGTTATGCCCTCTAAAAACCCTATCACGGTGTTGCGAACGCACGTCGTGAGGAACCCTTTATGTTTCTCCGGTCCGGTGACGCTGAAAATACAAACACTCTCCAAAAAACTACTTTATTTCCAACGTTTCGACCTAGTTGCACCGGCGGCCGTGGTCACGGGCTGACTGCTGTCGCGATGTCACGCCTCCGTGTGTTCGGCAGAGTTCTTTTGTTTTTTTTAGATGTGTAACATCTTTCCGCTCGCCTTCTATGTATACAATTTGTGGGAGTGATTTCATAGAAAAGGGACGGAAGTGGGGTCGTAACAGTGTGATCCGTAACAGTGAATCGACTTGCCTTCTATACAGGGTGGAAACTTTCAGCGGGGCAGTAAGGGGAAGTACCTTATCCGTTGCAGCTACACGAAAATGGTCTTAGGAGACTATCCATAATTTTTTATGGAATTTTGATCCCCATTCAAAGATTTTCAAAAAAAATTACAGTTAGCAAGAAAATGGCCATTTTACACAAAAACATTTTTTGATGCCAATCGATCCTGTTTCAAATACTGATCAAAAACTTTTATGTGACCAACCATCGTTGGAGTACTCAAAAAGTCACAAATTGCAAAAAACTTTTCCCTTACATTTTGTATGAAAAATTTTCGCAAAAGTTTTTTTAGTGACGGTTGAGATCTTTTTGTTGACTGAATAAAAAGATAAGTTTAAAAACAATTCAAATTTGTTTATTTAACAACTACCGTCATTAACATGTTAACATTGAATGGGCGCCTTTGGCTTTCAAAGTAAAAAAGTAAATAGTGTTGAATAATTTCGGCGGGCTGGTAAGAACCACGATAGCTCAATTGGAAGAGCACCTGACCCGGTATGTCAGAAGGGTGCAGGTTCAAACCCTGCTCGTGGAAATTTTTTCAACATTTGTGTTTTTGTAAAATATGGATAGTCTCCTAAGACCATTTTCGTGTAGCTGCAACGGATAAGGTACCTCCCCTTACTGCCCCGCTGAAAGTTTCCATCCTGTATATACAAAAAAAACTTGAGAGGTGTCAAGGGACACCCGGATGGAACGAAGTTCCTTTCGATTAATTAGTGAAGGAATTGTAATAAAATTTTATTTTTTTTAAGTTATAATAATATTTTTTTTATCATTAACAAATATAATGTTACATAAACTTTATCAGTATCAGTTTTTTTTTGTTTTTTTTTTTTTTTGTTTTTTTTTTGTTTTTTTTTTTGTTTTTTTTTTAGGTTATAGTGCGTACTTGCTAAAAATACAAAAGCATTTATTATTATCTGTATATAATCTCTACTTACCTAACTCCATCAGCAATATCCGGAACTTGTGCAGAAACACTGTCAGGATTCATTATTATTATTATTTTTTATTATTTATTATTTACAAAAAACCTGTATACACTCAACAAAAATAATCGTCGAAATAGAAATGAAAATATCTGGCTTGCTTTCTATAAGAGAGAGAGAGACAGACAGAGAAACATTTATAGCAAAAATGAAACTCATTTTGAAAATACTGTATATTATTATTACAAAATATTAAATCAACGAAAAAAATATAAATAAATAAATAATTTACAAATAAAATTAATAAAATAATATTTCGACCGTGACAGGACTCGAACCTCCAATCTTCGGATCCGAAGTCCGACGCCTTATCCATTAGGCCACACGGTCTTGTGATAACAATGGCGAAATTAACGTACACTTCTATTGATAAAAAAAGTGTCGTGACAACTTTTTTCGTAAGAATTTTTTCCGTCTAACCCCCTTTCACAACGCGCGATAAGGAACTTCGTTCCAATAATTTGTGGGAGTGATTTCGTAGTTGTGTGATCGTAACAATGTGATACTGCCGCACAATTATGAACGCAGTAAGTACAATTTACTGTGTTTGTGATTGTGATATTTGAGGTGCTGACATTACGATCTATTTTCTCGAAACTTGCGCGGCAGGATAGGATAACAGTGTGACATGTCTTCTAATGAGTATTTACTGCATTCTCTTTATGATTTCTAAATAAGTGACATTGTGTCATTATTTTGATATGCAAATGTCTTCTAATGAGTATTTACTGCATTCTCTATATGATTTGTAAAAAAATATACGTCATTGTTAATTTATTTATTTATTTATTTATTTTATTTTTAAGGAAGGTTTACAGCTGTTAAACAAAAAATATTAAACTATGTAAAATCTTAAAGCTAAAATTAATTCTATATTCTATTTTATATTGTAATATAGATTTCAACCATTTCGTGTGTAATAAGACTTTTAAACTATATTAATAAATATTTACTGATGATATGAAAAACTTCTTAGTATTTGTGAGAAATATGCCGGCGCTCATGGCCTAAGATACAATGCTAAGAAAAGTGAACTGCTGATGTTTAAGTCTTGGGGTCACAATATCACATCAGTACCTCAAGTCTTTCTTGATGGTACTGCACTAAAACAAGTATCGCATTTTAAGTATCTGGGTCACTGGGTTACTGAGGACCTTTCACCGTGAATTGAATATGTCTCAATAAAGTGCAGATCATTGATAATTTTCAGAATATAATGTTAAAATTGCTTATTACTAAGGTGAAATGTCAAATGTTACACATCATATGCGACTACTGTAAGGCTCGTTATTTTTTTTAATCAGTTTTTTATTGGTTGGTGGTAGGATTCTGCTTATCCGACTTGATTGTGACTTGAACCATCAGATATGCGAAACCAAATTCTGCCGATACGCAGCATTGTTATGTATTCCGATTTGAGGTCAAAATAAAGAGTCTGTAATCATAATAATATAACTATAACAATTCAGAAAAGTTTTAAAAAATGTCATAAACGGGATTTATACCCGTACTTTACGACATACCAGGTCAATATTTTTCGAGTGAGTTTTTTGTCGACATCTAACGGCCTTTACAGTTATAATTTATATAAACCAATTATGACTATACAATTTTATGTTATGTATAACAATATACTTTACTATTTTACATTATTATGTATTATAGAGGAACGTATAAACCTGGTCACTCTTAAGGTCCTCACTACATTTCTAGACTATCTATAACTCCATAGACCGAACAGCTGGGAATGAGGGTCAACTGAGCATGTAATGAATTTATCAGTCTCGAAGTAGCCAGTAAATGTGTGGCTTGCCACTGTCCAAAAGCCTATTTGAACCGAGCCCATTTAAGCTGGACTACCGACAGCGGATTTTGGGACTATCTGTTTATTGGAGCGTTCGTTTAGTGAGGTTATTATGCACACTGAAGTGCTCGAGGGACCGGAATGACTGAGCTAGTTTAGTAGGGGAAAAAGTAATGTATTTGGCAAGATTAAGAGTTTTTGCTTTTAAGAAATGTATGGAGTTCTGGTAGAGGTTTAATAACGGTCACTAGTAAAACATTTTTTTTTAACTTTCGCGTTCTTTGATATTCAATTGATTTTAAATTGCCTAAATGTATTTTTGGAAGTATATTGCTGATGGCCATCTGTGTCTTTTATAGCGTAACTGGATTTTATTGGGCGGAAACTTAAGGGTTTCTCAAGCCGTGTAGTAGAAACATCCTAAGAGTTTCTAGAGGGGATAGCATCACGCCTGCGCGTCCCCCGATCCTTACTAGATTCCCTTAGGCGTTCGAATAATAAATGACAATGCTCAACCCGTCAAAGTTAACCCTCTAATTCAAATTTTTCATTGGTTTTCGACCTTATCTCAATTGTATAAAGTTCAAAATATGGTGGCAATATTATATGCCTCTGCCTTATAAAAGGTTACCCTCCCTTTGTGTGGTGGGAAAACGCAAGGGTGGCCATTAGTATTGTTATTACTGCAGAAACATTATAGTATTGTTTTCTAAAGCTGATGCGAGCACTACACAAAAAGTTGTTTTATTCAAATTAAAGTAAAACATCAAACATTCTAAAGATCGTTTCAATATCGACGTCTGAACCGATAAAGACACCCACATTAGCAGTTACTTAAGGATCTAGATCAACGATAAAGGTTACACTTGATGTTAAATTTGACTTTTTGATGTTAATGTTGACTTGTTAAATGGTGTAAATACTTGTTGGCAAATACTTGTTTATAATAAAAAATAATAAACATATATTTCAATCACGTATCCCAAATCAGAAAAAGAAGCAACTTAAGGATTTACACTTGATGTTAAATTTGACTTTTGGAACGAAGTTCCTTATCGCGCTTTGTGAAAGGGGGCTAGACGGAAAAAATTCTTACGAAAAAGTTGTCACGACACTTTTTGCTATAGTAAGCTACAATAGAAATATTATCAATAGAAGTGTACGTTAATTTCGCCATTGTTATCACAAGACCGTGTGGCCTAATGGATAAGGCGTCGGTTTTCGGATCCGAAGATTGCAGGTTCGAGTCCTGTCAAGGTCGAAATATTATTTTGTTATTTTTATTTGTAAATTATTTATTTATTTATATTTTTTTCGTTGATTTAATATTTTGTAATAATAATATACAGTATTTTCAAAATGAGTTCCATTTTTATTTTTGTGTAAGTATCACATAAGACGTGTACGTAGTACAGTACTACACGTTATCTGGTCTTTTCCTGGTTCCTTATCGCGCGTTGTGAAAGGGGGCTAGACGGAAAAAATTCTTACGAAAAGTTGTCACGACACTTTTTGCTATAGTAAGCTATTGTAAGCTGTGCGGCGTCGCATGTTTCTCTGTCTGTCTCTCTCTCTCTCTTATAGAAAGCAAGCCAGATATTTTCATTTCTATTTCGCATTGAACAGTGTGGTGTCGCGACGATTATTTTTGTTGAGTGTATACAAGTTTTTTGTAAATAATAAATAATAAAAAATAATAATAATAATGAATCCTGACAGTGTTTCTGCACAAGTTCCGGATATTGCTGATGAAGTTAGGTAAGTAGAGATTATATACAGATAATAATAAATGCTTTTGTATTTTTAGCAAGTACGCACTATAACCTAAAAAAAAAAACAAAAAAAAAACAAAAAAAAAAACAAAAAAAAAACCTACTGATAAAGTTTATATATCATTATATTTGTTAATAATAAAAAAAATATTATTATAACTTAAAAAAAATAAAATTTTATTACAATTCCTTCACTAATTAATCGAAAGGAACTTCGTTCCATCCGGGTGTCCCTTGACACCTCTCAAGTTTTTGATGTTAATGTTGACTTGTTAAATGGTGTAAATACTTGTTGGCAAATACTCGTTTATAATAAAAATAATAAACATATTTTTCAATCACGTATCCTAAATCAGAAAAAGAAGCAACATGAAGAAAATTGCAGCGCACAAATCACATGGTATACAGCCACTCAAAAGATTCCAATAGCAATTGAATCGGATACCGGTTTGAAATTTCATATTTATGCAAACTCAGAAACTCTTTGCCTCTGCAGCGGTGGTGACGCAATTTTAAACATTTGAAAGATTTGTGCGCCTTCAGTAGGTATTCGTGTTTCGCCTGTGCTGCTACCAGCTGAAGAATTTTCATTGATGCAAGAATATTTTTGAAGTTAACGTTATTGATTTGTTGAAAAAGTTTTGAAGTATTCGAAAACACGGAAAATATGGTGTAAATAGTTAATTCAGGAAGAAATTACTAATGTTTTTACCGTACATTTTTAAACTGGCATGGTCACGGTCAAGATCCTTACCATATTTTATGTTATTTTTAAGTATCCGATATTTCGGTACAGTTGCATGCGTCATGATCGCGGATGTATGTACAGTACATTTTTGTAACTCTGACACTGGCCTCCGCGTTAACTCTCAAAACTCTCTATTAACTTGGCTATATGTTACAAGCAGTATATATAGATTATTGAGATAGCCCCCTCGAAAGTGGAAACATTTTTGTACACTCGCCTATGACCTAGCTTTTATTAATTTATTTAAACAGAAATACACTCGCAGATCACACATTAAACATTACTAGTGGTCGCCCAGTGGTTGAAATTCGACCGTAACTTTATTGAGGCTGCACGGATTGTATCCTAAACAATGAAAAATTTAAAAAGATAGAATGTGAGTTTGGATTGGCATTAACAGATTTCGGCCGCTTCTCTTCCTTAATTGAAATTTTTGAAAAAAGTATATGTGTATAGTAAGGTATACGTGTTTGTCAAATACATATGCGTGTGTGTAATGTTTGTTTTATTGATTTAATGTATTTTTATGCATAATTAAAAAAATATATTAACATTCGGATAAACTTCTCTATATAAATCATAAGTGTGTGACATTTCATACTCCTCCGTCCGCGTACTTTTCGTAAAAAAGGGGTACAAAATTTTTGCTTCACGTATTAATATAAAGATGATACAATAAATATTTGGTTAAGTTCTGATATGTGCTCCATTATGAGTGGCACATCATTTTTGATTTTACTTTGAGATTAAGTTAAGTAAGTTTATAATAAGCGCCTTTAGAGGCGCCATCAGGTTGTACCGCTCCCAATACGATTCTAACCCCTCGGGGAATTTAGTAGGGAACAGAGACACGCACTAGTGCGAGATGGCATTGCCTCTAAAAAACGGCTTGAGGAACCCTTTAAGTTTCTCACCACCTCCCCTCAAAAAGTTCGGTGACGCTGAAAATGTCGCCTGAGGCATTCAGTAAACTCTCTAAAATAAAGTTGTTGGAGTGCGGAGCGCAGTAGGTGCGAACATGATGAATACCCACGTTTACCTCACTGTCAGATACCTATGGCAAAAGGCCATCATTATGTCTATTAACCTCTTACATCCCAGTGCCAAACCAATGACAGCGCCCGGCCGATGACGTAATTCGCAAAATGGCGAATACCTAACGTCGATGTTCACAAAAATAATGATTACGTTGCAACCAGATCATATTTTATCATTCTGTAAACGGCAATTTACTAATTGATAAATTTCCTTTCCGGCAGGTATCAAGATATATGTGATTATTGAAATAGTTTATTGGTCATACATGATCAAACTTTACGAACCATATTGTGGCCTCAATCACAAGAAATAAACGCGCAGTAGTACATAAAACAAAGAACAAGGACCCATGCTGTCTAATTGTGTAAACAATGTAACAAAAAACCCCGAGATGTTTACAAAAACAACACTTGAAATACGACCTACGAAAGCAAAAAATGAACTAGGGGTGTTACTTCACTTTTTGTAATGTCATCGATAGTTGTTTTTTATGTTATTTTTGTAAGCTACTAGTTTATATGAATAAATGAAATGTACAATGTCAGTCTCAATTTTATTTTGTTTCATCATCATCATCATCATCATAAGTATAAAATCAAAGTCAAAGTCAAAGTGAAAGTATAAATTGTATATTGTAAAAATAGTAAATTGTAAAAATAATGAAATAATATTGAAAATCGTCCAATGTTTTTTACCTACTACCCATTCAGGACGTATATTTTTTAACTCCACAGTTTTTATTATAGAAGTAACGACATTTACAATACTTATGTCGTTACCAAATGATACAATACAAATAAAAATACAATACAAAAATGTTTAATAAAATCTTCTTCTCCTCCACCACGGCAGCAGCCACGCTGAGAAGTCGAAGTGCTCGGAGAACAGAGCGGTTGTATATATGTATATGTAACTGACCTCCATCCAGTCAACCTCCTCATGGCGTCGTGGAGATGTGAGCGGAGAGTAGGCAGGAGCCAATGGCGAAGGTTCGCCCTAAAACATACAAAAAAGTGAAACAGTTATTACTACAATCATACCAGTAGAAACCAAACACAATAAACAAATTATTTGATGATGATGATGATGATGATGGTAGTGGTGATGGTGAAATAAATAACCGGCGCCATACGTATCCTAGCGCATAATCCTAGCACAATAAACACATCACCAGTACAAACCAAACACAATAAACAGATTATTTGATGATGATGATGATGAAATAAATTCTACTAACCTCGTCATCACTGACTACTTCCTCGCGCTCCTCCTCCGCGTCGGCCTCGTCGTATAAAATATCAAAAGTCGCTTGGAGCCTCCTCATCTCTCCCAATTCTCCAATTAGCCATTCTATAATCAAAATCAAACAAACAACATAAAATAATATGCTATACAACATACTTATACACAATAACACAATATAGCATACTTATATAACTGTCTCAATACAAAAGTAAATTTAGAAACATTACAAGAATATCACCATTACTATCGAAAATAACAAAATGTTATCGTAAAAGCTATCGACACTATCCTCCTACTACTAAGAAAGAAATTTCACACTCTCTGCCGGCAAGTATGGCCGTAAGCTCAAATATAGCCCAAAATGGTATGGCAAAAAATTTCGGCCATTTCGAATGTCAGTACATGAAACGGTCGTAATTTTATTTCACAAAAAATGATAATAAATGTCGTTATTTCTTTGTGTAAACTAGTTTCCATTACTTATACACTGTTTTTATTCATTTTACTGTATTTCTAACAAACTGTACATGCATTTACGCACTAAAATCACACTGGCATCACTCCGAAATCGAAAATTTAAAAATCACTATTAGATACGATATTCGTTGAAAACTTATAGCTAAAAACGTTCACTATAAACTCAGCAAGATGATTTACAACAGTTTCTAATATAAAACACTACTTACATGAGTATTTCCAGTTTTTTCCTCAATGCACTAAGTAACCTTGATGCACAAATGACAAATGTTCGAACTGTCATACATCCCGAAAAACGCGAGTAGAATAAGGGTGTGCCGACCAAAAAATGCCAAAAATGCAGTCACGGCTAAGTTGATATAATTGAAAATACTATCGTATTAAATAAACAAAATTTATATTTAGTATCAAAGGTAACGTGTTTACAATTAGTCCGATCCATAAATTCATAACACACTATAGTTTTTTCTACAATATCATTTAAAGTTGGGCAAAAATCATGAAAACGAGTGGCGGTGTTTAGTTGATATCTTATAGTTTATCTAAATTATTGTACCTCTGATTTTGTCTAAACAATCACTAATGGTCTAAACTACAAATCGTCCGTCTCACATTTTCGATTTATCGAGCGGTTTTTAAAATTATTATTTTTCTAATTAACACGTAAAATTCCCCCATACAAAATTAGTATGACCGCGCGGCATCAAATAAATATAGACAAAGAAATTTCATAAAAATAAAATTATGACACTTGTCACTTACGGACGGCGCACCACTAAGTACCTTATTACAGCTTTTATAGAAACTGGCCTCCGCATTTGCGCTTTAATATAGGCTTAATCTTTATCCTTTAAAGGTAGGTAGGAAGCAATCCGGCAAATAAAGAGAGTTAATTACTCCAATTCCCTTTAAAGTAATTACTCTAACGGTTCAAAGTTCCAATTGCTGCAACGAGTGAGAGCCACTGCAGGGTAATTGTTTGCAGTTTTTATCTGGACTGCGCATTCCGAATAAAAAAATAGAAAAAACTGGGTTAGTTCCATTCGAGAATATTACAGGTTGGGTGGTTGACATTTTTTTTTATTTATTTCGATTCAGAAATCGCACAATTACCTTATTGATGAATAAAGACTTATTGTAAAGAATATTTTAACTTCAAATATATACTATGTTTGAGTTTTCTTAATCTCATTAACTATATGATGAGATACAAACATGAAATTTGGTATGAAATTAGGTCTCCAATTTTTTTATATTCGATTTTTTTAAAATTTTATGTGAACTGGCTGTATACCGACTGTTTAACTCAGATCAAGCAATCGCAAAACAAATAGTCGATTACAATGGAGTCGCTAGTTTTTTAATGGAATTGCAAAGAAATATTGAGAAGTAAAGTAAATAGCCTACATTAGTCCCAGGCGCAGTGATATATATAAACATGTATTAAAAAGTTGGTTTAGCTGATGATATGGTACCTATTATTTAGTATACTAAAAATGGCTACTTTTTAAAATTCTTAAGGGTGCGCAGACAAAAAAATGCCAAAAATGCAGTTACGGTTAAGTAAATATAATTGAAAATACTATCGTATTAAATGAACAAAATATATATTTAGTATCATAGGGAACGTGTTTACAATTTGTCAGAACCATAAATTCATAACACGCTATAGTTTTTTCTACAATATCATTTAAAGTTGGGCAAAAATCATGAAAACGAGTGGCGGCGTTTAGTAGATTTCTTATAGTTTATCTAAATTATTGTACCTCTGATTTTGTCTAAACAATCATCAATGGATAAACTACAAATTGCTAGACTACATTTTCGATTCATCAAGTGGTTATTTAAATAATTATTTTTTATTAAGCACCTTAAATTCCCCATACAAAATTAGTATGGCCGCGCGGCATCAAATAAATATGGACGACGCCATTTCAAATAAAACATATGACACTTGTCAATTATGGACGGCGCACCCTTAATCTATTTTAAGTAAATGTTTATATAATTTTTATCGCAAATTTTGTTGCACACACGAACATCAACATTTGTGTTTTGTTCGCAACAAAATTTGCGTTAAAAATTATATAAACATTTATAAACAGCTTGCCTACTTCTTAACTGATATTTAGCATTTGTAAAAATATTGTGATCAGATGTTAATGACGGTAGTTGTTGACATTGATTGGGCGTCTTTGGCTTTCAAAGTAAAAAGTAAATAATGTTGAATAATTTCGGCGGGCTGGTTAGAACCACGATAGCTCAATTGGGAGAGCACCTGACCCGGTATGTCAGAAGGGTGCGGGTTCAAATCCTGCAGATCTGCTCTATAGATACTTAAAACTAATTATATTATGTATCTAATAGGCTACGCAGTGATATTTTTAGTTTTGATCAAGTTTAAATAGTTATATTTTGACAATTTTTTTTATCGGAAGAGATAAATAAATAAAATTTAATTTCTGGCGCGTAATCTGACACTTCCTCCGCGTGACGTATGCTTGCATTGACAGGTAGTGTAACTGGACGCTTGAGTAGTCCGCCTGGGTAGCTCTACCATTATCTGATCTAGTCTGTTGCTTGTCAATGGCGTTGTTGTCTTCCGTCAGTTAGAAGTAAGATATCTACTTATCTTATTTTAGTATTATTCACTATAGTTGACTTTATTTTTCTTAAACAAATTTTGTCAATTTGATAAGAGTACTGTAGTGGTACTGTATGACATTGTGGAAATTGAAACTTTTACCTGATGTAAATTTGATAACTTAGAATTTTTATTTTGTCTTTTTACATGTTGTGGCTGTATTCTATATTTTTTGTGTTTATTTGTAATGGAAGGTGTCTTGCTATGATAGAGCATTTTCCAATATTTTTGACGCTGTAAGGGAGAAAAGAGCTGAACACTTGCTGAGTTTCTTGCCGGTTCTTCTCAGTACAAGATCTCCCAGAGTATACTTACGAACCGATGACATGGTGACATTAACAAGAGCTACTTGTAGCCTAAACTGAATAAATGATTTTGAATTTTGAAGCCCCCTTCATTGTAGTCAAACCAACGCTTCAATTGATAGGTAATGGCTTAATCAACACGCTTGCCAAATGCGGGTTCGTGATCAAAAACCCGGGCTATGCATCGAAAAATCTGAAACACACTTTGCCCGCCCTGGCAGATGAACCCAGGACCCTCGGGTATCGGGCCGAGCGCCTTGGCACCTGGCTGCCGAGGCTTTCCGCAAATAAATATATCTCAGTACATTATTATGATATCATAGCAATACTGTGCTTTACATTATTAAACTACAAAAACACAAATGTTGAAAAAAGAAATTCCACGAGCAGGACGTGAACCTGACTTTAAAAATTTTTTTTTAACATTGTGTTTTTCTAATTTTATCGCAACAAAATTTGCGTTAAATTTATCTAAACAAAACAAAAACATTTTATCATTAAACTATCTAACATGACTATTGATATACCGAATGAACATAGCTTTTAAAATTTAATGTTTCATAACATTTTTACCTAGATTACGGACCCTGCAGATGGTTCAAAAGTCAGAATAAAATAAATTAATATGTAAAATAAACGCCAAAACGACGTACCTATATCCAAGTAAAATGTATTCTTTATATTTATCAACAATACTCGTGTTTCTTTAATACAAACCGGGAAGAATCGATTTGAAAAACGATATTTTATTCATTCTAAACTGAGTTGCACATTGTACGCTCTAAATGGAACTTAAAATTTAAATTTACTCGGCAACAGTGTCCGCTTACGGGAAATCGATTTGAATCGAACTTACCTAAAAAGTTAAAATATATTTAACGTTTAAACGACATAATTTGTATTCCAGAACTTCCTAATTATTTATATTTGCTCGAATCGAAATTAATGATAGTTGTTGAGCTCTACTGGGTTTTACTGGGAAGATGGTAGTACTGCCATCTTTCGAGCGACCTAAATGAAAGAGAATTATTGTCTGAAACACAAAGTAATGAGACCTAGAAGGTAAGCTCTACCTCCTGCCTGTGAGGTGGCAAAATTCAGCCAGAAAAAAAAAGAGCAAGCCTTACAGTAGTCGCATATGATGTGTAACATTTGACATCTCACCTTAGTAATAAGCAATTTTAACATTGTATTCTGAAAAAAATGGGTCAGGTATTATTTGTAATGATTTTTCTCAAAAGAATACATAATTATTTTCAATGAAAATTGTATTTTATTTAATTGACACTAAGAGTAATGCAACACCGCGCCCTCATTCGTCAAATCAAATGGCGCGCGCTTCCCCGATTGGTTGGTACCATCCGACGGCCAACTCTACCACCGCGCGCTCATTCGTCAAATCAAATGGCGTGCGCTTGCGATCTTCCCCGACTTCATGATACACACTTCCGTCCCATTTCACGAAATCACTCCCACAAATTGCAAGAAAGCGAGAGGAAGGATTTTACACATCAAAAAAGCCGCATCTGTAGGCTGGCTGAATTCTGCCATCACCACACGATCGTATTGCGCGGCAAATCACGTACGTTCCTTATGCTCTGTTGATGCGATAAGGCCGTGAGTGTGTTTACTATGAACTTGGCTGTATTATTATTTTCTTATGGGGACGTCGCCAGCCGAACGGACGATCCACCCGCATTATTGCGGACCACTTTATCCTTTTCCCCGTTCTCCCTTTTTAGGGAGTTTAGGTTCATCCAGCTTTCACGGCGCCCAGTCGAATCTTTTGGTCTCTTTGGTAAATCTTGCTATCTGCTCCACCTTCAGATTCTGTAGGTACTCTATGTGTAATGTGTCTGATCCCCAGAGCTCCCATCTTGATAGTGAGTACATAGGGCACTCAGCTAGTAGGTGGAGGCTGGTCTCCTCGCTTTCCATGCACTCCGGGCATATGGGATCAGTTTTAACTCCTATCACTGTCAAATGCCTGTTCAGCCGACAGTGTCCTGTAATGATTTCTATGACTTGCCTCATTTTCTCTCTGGATAGTCCCATTAGTTTGCTAGTCCTCTTTTTATCCATTCCCTTGATGAAGATCTTCGACTGTTTCATACCATTCGAGGATCTCCATCTTCGGTTGGTTTCCGCTGTGATGCTTTGGCCGATTACTCCCTTGGTGATATTGTGCGCTATTGGCAGCCAGGGCTCTGGCCCCACTAAGCTTTCCTCTGCCCCCATTCTGGCTAGTTCATCAGCCTGTTCATTTCCCGCGTTTCCCTCGTGTCCGGGGACCCGCTATCGTAAGGTCCGCTCTCTCAGCCAGACTTTGTAATGATTTCTTGCATTCTTTAACGATTGCTGATGTCGTCTCTTCCTTGCCTAGTGCCTTCAGCGCCGCCTGGCTATCGCTGTAGATGGCTACTTTTCCTGTAATAGTGAGGTGTTTGGCCATCTCGGCGCATGCCATTATTGCGTATATTTTCGCCTGAAACACACTGGCGAATCTACCTAGCGGTATCGATCTGTTTATCTCTGTCCCGTCTGCGCATTTAATACATACGCCGGATCCAGAGAGCTTTGTCGTCTCCCTTCTAGAGCCGTCTGTGTAGCAGTTGACGCCTGCGGTACCTGTACTCCAGTCGTCTCTTGTTCCTATGTGTATTCTGTATTTTTTGTCAAAAATCCTTTCCTTATGTATTAGATCATTATTGGAGAGGATCATTGACAGCCTTTCTTCGTAGTTTTTACCTATGCTAGTATAACCTTCGTCCACGAAGTTTCCGGTCCATATGCCAGTGCTTCTTAGCTTGAACCATTGTTCAGTTGCTCTTTTCTTTATTTCTAAGTCCAGAGGGTTTAGCCCCAGTAGGATCTCGAGCGCGGCTGTGGGTGTTGTCCTCATCGCGCCCGTGGTCACTAGGGCCGCTAGCCTTTGGACTTTGTCTAGTTCTGCTTTATTTTTCCCTACTGCAGCTTTTTGCCACCATACGATGGCTTCGTGTAGGATCCTTGGCAGAATTATTGCCTTGTATATCCATAGTGCCATCGCTGGTTTCATGCCCCAGGTTCTGCCTATTGCACTCTTACACTGCATCATTGCCATCTTGACCCTTGAGCATGTGTTACTGATATGGGTCCTAAAGGTAAGCTTACTGTCCAGTGTCACTCCTAAATACTTGACCTCCCTGACTGTTTTCAGCTCTTGGTTGTCCAGTTTCACTGGTTCAGCTCGTCCTATCTTTCTTTTCCTTGTAAACAGGACTAGTTTGGTTTTATCAGGATTTAGGTTCAAACCTTTGCTCCTGCACCATTCCAGAGCTATTTTTAGGCCTCTGTTCATGATTTCGCACATGACACTTAGTACTTTGCCTATTACCAGGAGCACGCCATCATCGGAATACACCTGTGTGTATATGTGCATCCTGTTTATCTTATTTACTAGTTCGTCTATTAGCAAGCACCACAGCAGTGGCGACAGACATTCCCCCTGGGGGAATCCTCTTTTCGCCACCACCGCCTGCGTTTTCCCTGCTATCTCTGTTCGTATCAGCCGGTGTCTTAGCGTGGTTTTTACCCACTCTGATACATATCTATCTATTCTTTCGCGATTTAGGGTCGCCTCTATTGAATCAGGGGTCGCCCTATCGAAGGCGCCCTCCACATCGAAGAAGCATCCCATTGCATATTCTGTATTGCTTATTGATCTTTGCACTCTCGTCACCAGGTTGTGGAGGGCCGTTTCGGTGGATTTGCCCTCCATATATGCGTGTTGGTTTTGGTGGAGTGGAGATCCGGTTTTCTCTATTTGTTCTCTAATTAATCTGTCTAGGATTTTCTCCAGTGTCTTTAGTAGGAATGAGGATAGGCTGATGCATCTGAAGGCTTTGGCTTCCTGATAGGTTACCTTGCCTGGTTTTGGGATGAATACTGCCCTCACTTCCCTCCACTTCCTCGGTATGTACCTTGTATTGATGCTGCTATTGTACAGTGCCAATAGATCTTTGCTTATATACTTTATAGCTGTCTGTTACATTTTTGGGAAGATTTCATCCGGTCCCGCTACCTTATATGGCTGGAAGGATCGGACGCTCCACAGTAAATGTTCCTCGGTTATGATTGCCTTTGGCTCCCGGTCCCCTGTGGGACCTGGATGCATTGGTATATCATTCGCTCTGTATTTCTCACTTTCCAGGAAGTGCGTTTTCAGCATAACTTCCATTATCTTTTCCGGATCAGTTATTAGTTCCTCTTCGTCCTTGATACTTTCTAGCCTACACGTGTTGGCCTTGGAGAACGTTTTAACTAGACGCGCTGCTTCAGGGTATCTTTCAACTCCTGCGCTGAACGCCTTCCAGTTATTCCTGTTTTCCTTTCTACATTCTTTCTTATATGTGGTTTTATCTATTATATTATATATCTATATATTATATTATCTATAAAAGTAATTAAGAATATTATACATTCTATTGCACCATATCTTGCTGAAATTTTTAATAACTGTGTGAATAAAGGTATCTTTCCCGATCTTATGAAGTTTAGTAAGGTCATACCTTTGTTCAAATCGGGAAACAAAGAAGACCCCAGTAACTATCGACCCATTTCAATACTACCAACTCTAAGCAAAATTTATGATAAAGTTATATTGGAACAGTTGATGTCGTATTTTAACATAAACAACCTTTTACATAATAAACAATATGGATTTACAAAGGGTCGTTCTACTACTGATGCAGGTGTTGCTCTATTAAAACATATATTTGATGCCTGGGAGAAGTCGCAAAACGCCCTTGGAGTGTTTTGCGACTTGTCCAAGGCTTTCGATTGCGTTGAGCACAAAACTCTGGTGATGAAGCTAAATTACTACGGTCTCAAAGATTTCGCACTAAATTTAATTCAGTCGTATCTTAGCTCTCGAACACAAACTGTCGATATTAATGGAACTAAATCATCTGGTTCTCATGTAAAAATGGGAGTTCCACAAGGGTCCATTCTTGGTCCTTTTCTGTTTTTGATTTATATTAATGACTTGCCATTCTTTGTAGAGAACTTCTGTGAAATCGTATTATTTGCAGATGATACTTCACTCATTTTTAATGTAAGTAGGTGTAAGAATAATTACGACGATGTAAACAAAGCACTCTCTGATGTACTCAGTTGGTTTACTATTAATAATTTGCAGCTTAATGCTAAAAAAACAAAATGTATTAATTTTAAATTACCAAATGTCAAATATGAACCAACTGATATAAGAATAAACGGTGATCGATTAGATTTGGTAGACTCAACAGTTTTCTTAGGTATAACCCTTGACTCAAAACTTCAATGGAATCCTCACATTTCGAAATTGGCCGGCAAACTCAGTTCTGCTGCTTATGCCATTAGAAAAATAAGGCAGTTAACAGACGTTGAAACTGCTAGAACAGTTTACTTTAGTTATTTTCATAGTGTCATGTCGTATGGCCTCTTACTGTGGGGAACAGCGGCTGATATTGAAACTATATTCATTTTACAGAAACGAGCAGTAAGAACAATCTATAGACTAGGTTCACGAACTTCTTTAAGAAATCTTTTTAAAGAAATTGATGTCTTGACAGTGGCGTCTCAATTTATTTATAATTGTATAGTTCTTGTACGTTGTAATATCAATTCATTTGCTAAACACAGTGATGTACACAATTTTAATACTAGAAATAAGTCAAAACTTGCAATGGGGCAAGGTATACACTATTACAATAAAATACCAAATACTGTACTAGATTTACCTTTAGATAAGTTTAAAAAACATGTAAAGTCTTCTTTATTAAAAAAAGGTTATTATACAGTCAAAGAATATTTAGAAGATAAAACAGCCTGGCTATAATAAAAAACATATACATAATACTACTTATAAATAGTGTCCTGCAGATAACAAAATAGCGTTGCATTGAACATTACAATTAGTTTTATTTTTATTATTATTAACTATAGTTTTTTTTTACTTTTACTAGTACTGTATGATATTGTAAAAAATTAAACTGGTAAATTATGTTTTTGCTGACTTCAATATTTTATTTAGTTATTTTTTATTTTTTGTGTTTTTTTACATGTTGTGATTGTCCTTTACATTTTGTGTTTTTATTTGTGATGGAAAGTGTCCTTTATGATAGGGCTTTTTCCAATATTTATGACGCTGTAAGGGAGAAAAGAGCTGGACACTTGCTGAGTTTCTTGCCGGTTTTCTCAGTACAAGATCTCCCGCCCAGAGTAGATAGGCTTACGAACCGATGGCTTAAAATGACGTTCATAAGAGCTTTTTGTAGCCTAAACTGAATAAATGATTTTGAATTTGAATTTGAATTTGAATTTCTTTTCTATATGTCTGCCACCTCTCCTTGTCATCCTTTTTGAGGGCTTTATTGAGAGCTCGCCGTGTCTTTTTCCTCTGTTTCCCTAGTGCCTTTGTCCACCAACTTGGCTGTATGTTACAAGCAGTATTTATAGAAAAATATATAAAACAAGATGTCATTAAAATTCTGGCTTTGAGAGCGAAGTTTGAACTTTTCCTATATATTTAAATCTATGAAGTGTATTAGTTTATTATTTTTATATTTAAATGCTCATTATAATTAAACATTTGTTTAAATTTTATTTTTAGTTTTCAGTAAGGCTCCTGCCTTGACTAAGGTTTAGTATAACAGCTTTATTTTAGTATTGCAAAAACACAAATGCTGAAAAAATTTCCACGAGCAGGATTTGAACCTGCACCCTTCTGACATACCGGGTCAGGTGCTCTCCCAATGGAGCTATCGTGATTCTAACCAGCCCGCCGAATTTATTCAACACTATTTACTTTTTACTTTGAAATCCAAAGGCACCCATTCAATGTCAACAACTACCGTCATTAACATCTGATCATAATATTTTTACAAATACTAAAGTTCAGTTAAGAAGTAGTTAAGAAGTAATTTTTAACGCAAATTTTGTTGCGAACAAATTGTAAAAACACAAATGTTGAAAAAATTTCCACGAGCAGGTTTTGAACCCGCACCCTTTTGACATACGGGTCAGGTGCTTACCCGAAACAAATTATTTTAAAACCACTAGACCAGAGATATGGTCAGACTATATAGATATACACAGTACAGTGCCGCGTGACCGTACCAACCTGCTAGGCAAGGCGCCGCCGCTGACGCGTGCACTGATCGCCCTAAACCGCATTGCAAACAAAATTGACTTGTTCTACTGTTCTCTAAATGAATTAACAAAAACAGCTCTCTTCGTGTTAAGTTATGATAATATAACGCCTCGGTGGCCGAGTGGCAGAGCGCTCGGCCCGATACCCGAAGGTCCCGGGTTCAATTCCCAGGTCGGGCAAAATGTAATTCGGATTTTTCGATGCATAGCCCGGGTTTGTGATCACCAACCCGCACTTGGCAAGCGTGGTGATTAAGCCATTACCCATCAATTGTAGCGATGACTTGATTTCAATGATGGAGGCCTTTGCCCAGCAGTGGGACAATTATAGGCTGTTTACTATGATAATATGTAGTTAGTCACACTATTGCATTATACTAATGTTACCTGTAAAAATAGTTGTAAGAGTGGAAATAAATAAATAAATTCAAAATTCAAAATCATTTATTCAGTTTAGGCTTCAAATAGCTCTTATGAGCGTCATTATGCCATCGGTTCGTAAGTCTACTCTGGGCGGGAGATCTTGTACTGAGAAGAACCGGCAAGAAACTCAGCCAGTGTCCAGCTCTTTTCTCCCTTACAGCGTCAAAAATATTGGAAAGTGCCCTATCAAAGCAGGACACTTTCCATCACAAATAAACACACAAATAATAAAATAAAGGCCAATCACAACACACAAAAAAACAACAAAATAAAAAAAATGTCTAAGTTTGCAAAAATTACATCAGGTACCGAATTCAATTTTCACAATGCCATACAGTACTTATATAAGTCGAAAATTGTCTAAGAAAAAAACAAAATTAAAGTATACGAGTATAATAATAATAAAAATAAGATAAGCAAGCACGAGGTAATCTAAGAACTTAATGAATTGTTTAACGCAACATAAATATTGTTTGTAAACTGTAGGACAATGCTGATGAAGGCTATCATATCAGCGCTAAGATATTAAAGTATAGAGATAAATAATAAATAATACTAAAGCCAGTACAGAAATTGTACCACTAACTCGACTAGCTAGAATAGTGAACTCCGAATATATCGAAAAAGCGTTTTGTAACTCGACTGACATTGTTATGGAATCAAAGGGTTTTTGTTATTGAAACCGAAAAATCACCGCTAGATATAACAAGCACTCGAAATCTGTATCCATTTTCGCCCCGAGCTTTAGAAGCGAAAATGACAACGGCTTTTCCAATTTACCACACCGCACAAATAGAACGAAAGTTTTTTGATAAACTTTTTATAATGACACAATTTTACACGGATTTTGTTGCAAACAAAGAAACGATTTGGAAAAGTGAAAAAAAATTCCCCGAGCGGGATTTGAAGATGCACCCACTGACATACCGGTTCAGTCAGATGCTCTTTCTATCTAGACACGCGGTAGCGTGGCAAGCCAAGTTCAAGCTAACAGAACTGGCGAGCAGCACCGTGTATAATAAATATTACACGAACCATTTGGAGCCACTCATAACTCAAAAACTATTTCACATAAACATTTAAAATTTGGCTCATATGTACCTGCGAGATACATTATGTGCTCCAAATTTCATACACACCTCAAACGGTTATTTAAATATTAACGTCCAGAAAGCGTCATTTTTATCACTGACTGACTCACTGATCTATAGATAGATCAAAACTTTAACCCAGTTCCAGATGACACAGAAAGTTCAATTTGGCATCTAGATAGGTAGGTAGTTGGGCGAATACAAAGGAATAAATCAGAAACTAGTAAATTTTTATCAATTTAATATATTTTTCAATTAATTGATTTTATTAGGAGCACTTACTTATAGATACCTGTAATATAAGAATCAGCAATCAAAATCGATGACAGCCGGTCTTTATGTGGATATATAACGAGTGCAATACCACCCTTAATCTTTTTTAAATCCGAACATATTAGTTTTAGTACTTATAACGACTTATAAGTAAGAGTATAGACAACTTTCGTATTTATTACGTTATTATTAACTGGGATTTGGTATTAATTATTATTTTAAAAATTTACGCATATGAATTTACATAAAAATAATTCAATAATACCACGAACCACGGCGCACGGTGCGGCGGGCGACCGTGGAGCAACGGGGTGGGGAGCGGTGCTATAATTTTATTATAAATAAGTATATTGTAAGTATATTGTAATATATGTAAGTTGTAATTTCTGTACAAAAAGTAATGATATCCCCTCAAAAACATAAATGTGAAATGAGAGCCAAGTTCAATATTATGATTTTGTCTTTGGTCAAGTCAACATACTTGAACGACAAAAGAAGTGAGATCTAAATGGGTGCCAAGAAAATATAATTTCTTCTTATAACTTAAGATAATATATTGAAGCCTAAGGTCTAACTACTAGACTAAGGTCTAGGACTAGTTTTCATATACGAATTATATTATACTGCCGTCATAATTAAAAAAGGCACATCTAAAATTTTGCAAATCAGGAGAAAAAAGGGTTTGAAAAATTTCTTTGTTTTCGGCGAATAAATTTGATATTGTCGCATTTGTCGGAAATGTATGAATGAAAATAGTAGCATCAGTATAAGTTTTACAAGATTATTTATTTATAAGTTTTTATTTTTATGGCGTTTATTTAATAATCTACATTTTCCTTTTCAACGTAACAGAAAAATTTGAGTAATAACGTTAATATTACATACAAAAGGCATAATTAACCAAATGCGACTTTTCATTCTAACATTTAGTGAAAAGAAAATTAAATATTACAATATAAAGGCACATTTATACAATTGTGCCTTCTCATTCTAGTTTAACAAGTTATAGTGATCGTAAATAGTTATATAAAACACACTTGAAAAATATAAAACTTTTATTTAAAACGGTTAATCACATTATTAAGGAACTTCTTTTTTGTGTTATAATCACAATATAAAAAATATAATATAACCTTTATGAATAGGTACTAAGAACCTGTTCGTAACTAAATGGCACTTTCTCATAACTTTTAAAGTTACCTATCAATAATCAATAAAAAAAAAACAAGTAATCAAAACAAAAATAAAACCTTAACCTTAAAAAATAAAACAATACGGTTTGTTAGACGCTCTTGTTGATGTTAAAATGATGGACTGCCCTAAGAAATATTACAATCCATACCAATATTTTGAATGTGAAAGAAGCTCATAATTTATGTGTTACAAACACAATAAATAAGATACAAATATATTTTCGATTTCATGAAAGTGAACTCAAAACCCCAGAGACTAATTTCTGGTCCGACCCGGGGATTTGAACCCATGACCTCCGCGTTGCTGCCGCATCAAAGTGCTAGCTACTATCCACTGCGCCACGGAGAGAGTCAAAGCACAATATTAGGTATTTGTACGAAAATATTTGTTATTTATATGTCATATTAATAAAATATTAACCTAATATTTATGTCATTATATAATTTATTCTTATATGTCATATTAATATAATATTAACCTAATAATAATACCAATTTGTCTTGAGCGGGGATCGAACCCGCATCCCTTGGGTAGTAGGCAGATATATCTACCACTGCGCCAGACAGGTCGCCAAAGCACCATTTCAATTAATCTATTAACCACACATTTCATTAAGTAGGTAGGAAGTCTCTCGTATGACTACGTTAATGGGGCCACAAAGTTCAGATCACGCGTTCTCCTAACAAAGAACAAATACCTACTAAAACAGTGGAAAGGTAGGTAGCTTTTTAAGCACTAACATTAAATCGTAGCCATATACACTGGGCCGCAAAAATTCCGGGTCACTTATAAAAAGTGTGATAGTTTCTTAACTACACAACACAAACTAGTGAAACTGTAGTATGTTTTAGATGACTGACTTATACATAAAAGAAAATACATAACACGTTTGTAAACTGTATAATTTTATTTAAGTACTAAAAAATAGGAAAAAAACACTTCTAACTTTTGGCAACAAAAATATACAACACAGTTAATCTGCAAAATGAAAGCTTTTCTGTAAATTTAATATCTTGTATTTCCTCCACGAGCCCGTATCGCTTCATTAAGACGATTTGGCATGCTGTAAATCAAATTTCTAATACGGTTTTGGTCTATGTTTGACCATTCTTCTACTAGCGCACTTCTTAACTCACGTAAGTTAGCTGCAGCTAGAGAGTGTTGTTTAACGCATCTCCCGAGCTCGTCCCATAAATGCTCTATGGGAAATCCCATACTTAGCTGCCCATACTTAAATAAGTCTGGGCAGCGAGCTGGCTACTCCATGCGGGTGATATCGACGTCTTGAATATACGCGTTGACCAAATGTGCAGTATGTGGTCGCGCATTATCGTCCATAAAAATGGAATTTGCGCCCATATTCACCAAGAAAGGACCAGCATGCTCATTTCAAATCTCCTCTACATATCTGGGAGCTGTCAGAGAACAGTTTTCTATAATTACTAACTCCGTACGATCCTCTGAAGATATCCCAGCCCAAACCATTATTGATCCTCCACCGAATGGCACCTTTTCCTCAAAACACGCTTGACGATAACGTTCATTTGGTCGCCTATATACTCTTCGTCTCCCATCGTGTGCGAATAAACAAAATCTTGACTCATCAGAAAACATAACCCTGGACCAATCTTCATCTGTCCATCGGACGTTCTCGAGCAAACCGCAACCTGGCAACTCGATGTTCTCTGAGCAATTTAGGGCGATTTGCTGGCCTATAAGGCTTTATATCAGCTTCCCAAAGTCGGCGCCGGATCGTGTCAGAGCTTAAATTATTGTGGTAAATTTCTTGAAGGCTATTTCGGACCTGAACAGCCGTGAGATGTCGATTTCTTAACATAGTGCTCACGATGAATCGGTCTTCTCGTGTAGTTGTACACCTTGGCCTGCCATTCCCTGGTCTCCTGATTATCATGCCGGTCTCTTGAAATCGCTGGAGTACTCTTTGGACCGTGAATAAAGATACACCTACTGTTCTAGCAGTACTCCGCTGACTATTTCCTTCTTGTACCATGGTGATAATTCGTGTACATTCTTCAGTAGATAACGACATGTTGGTGCATGGTTGATGCACAAAATACTGTGACCAGCCAAAAAAACTGTTTATGATGAAGGCTCGGTTTGAAACAAAAGCGAGAAAATTTTCTATTCCAAAAATTTGATTTTTGATATTTTTCAAAAATTGGAATTTCTTTTTTTGAAGCTGTAACTTGTTTAAATGCAACCTCTTTTGATATGTATAATAAGCGTCACAAATCTGCCTATAACATATTATTTATACGAGGGATTTATGTAAATAACTTTGGGAGATATCGCGGTTTTTCTAAATGACCCGTTATTTTTGCTGTCCAGTGTATTTCAACTTAATATATTTAACGTTGTATCACAATACAGAAGTTTTACTAATGATACGTTAGCTTGTTAGTACCTACGTAGATCAAAATTAAGGAGGTAAGTCTGTACAATGAGGCTGTATTTTCATAGTAAATCACAAGTAAACCATCAAATATTTCGAATATTACAAGTCAGCAAAATACCTATAAAATAACTGAATCACAAATTACCCGCGCGGCTCAGACAAGCGTGGACTCGCCGTTACACGTCAGGCACAACTGACGCGATTTGCTTCGTAACTTAGCCCCTCACCTCACCTCTGTTCGAAAATGCATGTTTGGTAGCAAAGGCATAGGTGCCAGTTGTGGCTTTTCTTTTAAATTAAATGTTATGTTAAAGAATCAGTAAAATTTTAAATCAAAGGCCACATAGGCCTTTACAATTTGAAGTTGGGTCAATAATTATGCCTTTACTATTTATAAATCTTTAAATAATACTATAAAATAAAAATCACATCTATTCATTTGTGACCTATTGACGTAATGTAAGCTAGATGTGCTCTTTTTCGTACTATCACAGAAAAAATGGCTCAGTTGTGCCCTTTTTGCTTATGGTGCTTTTCGTTTATCGTGCTTCTAAAATTTAAAAAAAATATGAGCAGGTAGGCTTTTTTCTCCTGATTCCAAATATGTATCTAACTCAAATTTTGAAAAATGTTAGTTGTGCCCTTTTTCCTTATGACGACAGTATAGCCTTCGCAAGTTCTAAAGCTGTAAATTCTTATTTTATTCTTCCGGAAATTTGGCTGGCTGGTAGGAACTAGCCATCGAACATTGGACTCTTCCATGACCGTTTTAGTAGGTACTTAATAATAATTCGTATATGAGAACTAGCCAAGTTAGACCTTAGGCTTCAATATATTATCCTAAGTTATAAGAAGAAATTATATTTTCTTGGCACCCCTTTAGATCTAACTTCTTTTGTCGTTGAAGACAACAACCAAGGCATATATCATAATATTGAACTTGGCTCTCATTTCACATTTATGTATTTGAGGGGATATCATTACTTTTTGTACAGAAATTACAACTTACATAAATTACAATATAATTACAATATTACAACTTACAATATACTTATTTATTTATTTATTATTTATTTTATTAGTTAGCCAAGTTAGCACAGTAGGTGCTAATCAAATAATACTAACATAGTTACTAAGTTATTTTATATACTAACAAAAATTGTTTTTATTCTGTATGTATGTTAGTCTGTAAGGTATTTATTATATGGGCCGCTCTGTATTTTTACCATCTGTTACATTGTTTGTTGCCTGAAATAAAGAATTATTATTTTTTATTATTATATATCATAATATTGAACTTGGCTCTTATTTCACATTTATGTTTTAGAGGGGATTTCTATTATGTTATAGTTTAAGTGCACCCGACCCGGTAAATCAGATCAAATCAAATCCTGCGCGTAGAAAACTCTATTCCAAAATGATTATAAAACTTTTAAAAGCAAAATAATAATTTGATATTAAAGCACTGTCCCATTGCGGGGCAAGGCTTCCATATTTTTTTTAAATCTATAGATGGACATTCTCTTGGCCTCATTCGAATCCCTAGGACTAAGAAGAGGCCGACGATGGAACGAGCTTGCTCAGAAACGGCCTATTCACTCGGGCTTTAAAAACCTTGGGGTTATATGCACTCGGGAACACAGACGCCGCCGGTAGGGAATTCCACTCCTTGGCTGTACGCATTATAAATGTAGAAGCAAAATCAAGTCCTCGCTACAATTGATGGGTATTAAATATTTATAAAATTTACAAAATACAGTGAAAAAATTAAACGCCTACCCGACCCAGCCAGGAATCGAACCGGGGTCTTCCGCAATCCGGGCGGCTGCACTGACCGCTATGCTACCGGGAAGGCTGACGTAGACGCTGAATTTTGTCACTGCTTTTCTAATTTTAGAGTGCTAATAGCGGCACAGCGCGCCATCTATCCAACGGTCATTGCAACCGTTGGCTATGCAGATTCATCTTTGCAGATGAAATACCACAAATTTGATAACACAACGCTATAGTAAATTTTTACTTTTTATTTTCAAGTGCTAATTGCTGCACTGAAGCTAAATTAAATATTTATAAAATTTACAAAATACAGTGTAAAAATTAAACGCCTACCGACCTAGCCAGGAATCGAACCTGGGTCTTCCGCAATCCGGATGGCTGCACTGACCGCCATGCTACCGGGAATGGGTATTAGCTTAATAACCATTGCCATTTTCTGATCTGATGTTGGGTATTGCAATCATCGTAAAAACTGAAACACACTTTGCATGACCGGCCTACACCACTAACGATTTAAAAAAAAAATGTTATTCCGTCATCTCAACCTGTGTTAAGTGATGATAAAGCCGAAAATAGAAGCGCTCTTCATTCGGAATCCTTAGCCATTGAGGAACTGACTATCTTGTCTCTAACTGTTTCAGCGCAACAATGCAATTATTAATAAGTAGTTGTCGCCCGCGACTTCGTTCGCGAAGACTACATATCTCACAGGAACCTGTTACCTAGATAAAAAGTATCCTATATCCTAGTCCGGGTCATGGTCTGTCTATGTGCAAAGTTTCATCCAAATCCGTTCAGCCATTTTCACATGATGCGCGGTCAAATAAACAGACAAACAGACAAAAATTTTAAAAACTGTTGGATCGTGATCTGTTATCGATTATAAGTATCCCCAGCCAATTTTTTTTCGAATATCTACTATGTACAGACTTTCGACCCTCTTTAGCTTTATTATATGTATTATGTATAGATAGACGTCGATGTAACGATTCGGTTTTTTTATAACTTTACCATATTATTAACAGGTTGGCCGTCCCACGGGCCCAGTTACAACGGAATATCAATTGTGGTGCTTTTCGTGGCAGCTTTCGTTATGCTGCCACGAAGTGTTGGAACAACTTACCCCCGCCGATAAGGCTTAATAAATCGTTGGCCTCTTTTAAAAAACAACTTAAAGAGTATTTAATTAATTTACAAAGAGAATAACAATATAGCACCTAACTTTATATCATTGTTATTTTAATATATGTATTATGTATATATGTTATGTAGGATATATGTTTTTGTAGGGAAGCATATTCGTTTTGTTTTCTTTTCTGCCAGATTGTACTAAAACTGGACGCAATTAAAATTGAAATCAGACGTAAGTGAATTTAATGTATAAAGTAGTTAAGTTAATTTAAGTAGCATCTCTCTTACTGGTTTCCACTGAAAACCAGCGTCATGGCTCGCCATGACACATGCTGAGTGGCGACCATTTTGGCTGCATTACTTTTTAGTTTTTAAATATTTAATTATAATACCTATTTTTGATGTAAGGAATTTGATATTATTGTTCTCAATGTGTTGTTTGTGCACCAAATAAAAATTTTCTTATTCTTATTCTTAATTGTTTTCGGTCAATAACGCTTAAAGTGTTAACGTCAAAATAAGGCTACCGACATCGTTATCTGATAATTCCCTGTCCTTACCATCATGAATCCAATCGATCTCCGAATACACCAACACAATTATAAATTGCGATCAACGCTTTGTCGCCGAACTGTGATGACGATGAGAAACAACGAATTAATATTTAACACTCAATTTCGCTGATCGGTTGGGCAAACAGACGGACTTCATTTGGGATCGGAGCCTTTTATCTGATCACCGGGCGAAATGGAATTTTTCATTACACGATTTCGCGGAGAACACAAAAGTGGGTGAATGTGAGAAATATTGATGAATTCATCAACTATTTTCTGTATGGCAATGGCGATTGGAGTTTATAGATATGGCAATATTTAATGATGCGTTTATTATTATTGGTGTAATTAACTTTATTTATGATAAATACGATTAGCGGTGATCGGAACGAAGAGGACAAATTTACCTAAAGTTGCCCACAAGACAAGATTAAGAGTAGTAAAAACCATTTTTTTATCGGACTTCTTCTCCCGTTTATAGTTTTACTAGTTTTTTAACGTGTGCAAATTAAAATTATGATTTTGAACTAACTACGATTATTTTATGCTGATAGATTTACGTTTTCAATCCAAAATCGTATATTTTCAAATAAGAACGTTGGCATTTATTTATTTATTTTGAGGTACACTGACAGATAACAGTTAATACATGTTTGAATAGTTATTGCTTACAAATTTAGTCTAGGCAGTAATCCTTACATAGTGTACTCAGCATGATCAAAATTTTATAGGTAATCAAAAGAAAAAAACCGGCCAAGTGCGAGGCGGACTCGCGCACGAAGGGTTTCGTACCATTATCTATAAAAACGGCAAAAAAATCGTGTCTGTTGTATGGAAGCCCCCTTAAATATAAATTTTATTCTGTTTTTTAGTATGTTATAGCGGCTACAGAAATACATCATCTGTGAAAATTTCAACTGTCTAACTATCACGGTTCATGAGATACAGCCTGGTGACAGACGGACAGACAGACAGACGGACGGACGACGGACGGATGGACAGCGGAGTCTTAGTAATATGGTTCCCATTTTACCCTATGGGTACGGAACTAACAATAAAATGACAAAGAATGGAGAAAAAATTTATTATACTAAATTATTAAGTTGGGTTGAGGGACCATTTGGCTTTTATGATGTCAGAAACAATTATTTTAAATTGTGAAAACCTTTAAGGGTGCGCCGACAAAAAAATGCCAAAAATGCAGTTACGATTAAGTAGATATAATTGAAAATACTATCGTATTAAATGAACATAATATATATTTAGTATCATAGGGAACGTGTTTACAATTTGTCAGAACCATAAATTCATAACACGCTATAGTTTTTTCTACAATATCATTTAGAGTTGGGCAAAAATCATGAAAACGAGTGGCGGCGTTTAGTAGATTTCTTATAGTTTATCTAAATTATTGTACCTCTGATTTTGTCTAAACAATCATCAATGGATAAACTACAAATTGCTAGACTACATTTTCGATTCATCAAGTGGTTATTTAAATAATTATTTTTTATTAAGCACCTTAAATTCCCCATACAAAATTAGTATGGCCGCGCGGCATCAAATAAATATGGACGACGACATTTCTAATAAAACATATGACACTTGTCAATTATGGACGGCGCACCCTTAATGGAATACGTCCATATCTACGTTCATGTTACCGCGAGTAAATTCATTATAAGTCCGACACATTCCTACTACTACTGGCATATTTATTCTTATGCTACTGGGTTGTAAAAGGAAGTATTGTTTTTATATGCCTGTATTACAAACGTATTATAATAATTATAGGAATTGATATAAAATACAGCAACACCAGTAATTTTATGTTAGTAATTAATTTTATGTTAGTTTCGCCCGGCGAAATACCCGGTGCGTCTCACTTTATATAACAACATTTGCTATAATTGAACATAAATAACGTTCATTTTACATAATAATCATTTGTTATACCAACACTTAATATAATTTCCTTTATCATAACTTTTACTTTACCTAATGTTCATTTTATATAATACCATTTAGTATAACGTTCATAACGAATAATGTCATTTGAAAAAAAACTCATTTAATATATCGTTCATTTCATATAATTTTGTTTGATATACGCGTCATTTTATACAACTATCATTTAAGATAATAACGTTTCAAAAAATGATTAATTGATATAATCTTCACTTGGTATAACAATCAATTGACATAATAATCTGTTGGTATACAGTGTCAGTGACAGAAACGAATCGCTGCAAAACCGACTCCGCGTAGTCTTGTCTGCCCTACCCTAGAGTGTAATTTAAGCCCGCGTAGGCGCGGAGGGGTGAGGCGGCCCGCGAGCTGAGGAGCAGGTGGTTTCAAAAGCGCGCCGCCGCGGCTGAGGCTGGCCGGCCAGCAAGCCGAAGCTGCTGTGGTGAGCGAAAACCATCTGCGACGATAAGCTCGCGTGGGACCGCCAGAACCCCGCAGCGCCGGAGCAGTGACAGAAACTATGTTTGCTGCATGCTTGCTTGCTTGCATTATGCATGCTTGCTTGCATGCTGCATGCTTGCCTGCATGAATGCTTGTCTGCATGCTTTTTTTTTTTTTTTTTTTTGGCGAGAGACTGCTGGTTGCCGAGGGGCATTTCCAGCTTCACCGGGCTTGTTTTAGGGGCGGCGAGGTACGTAAAGGGTACCTCAAGCCGTGTTGAAACGAAACACCTTCAGAGGATTTCTAGAGGGGTACGGCTTCGCACACTTAAAAGTGCGCGTCCCCGTGCCCTTCCAGAGTCTCCGAAGGGTTCGGATCGGATCGGGGAGATCTGCATGCTTGCTTGCATGCTGCATGCTTGCTTGCTGAATGTCTGCTTGCATAATGCATATCTACAAATGATATTATATGAATTGGATTTTATATTAAGTAATCATTATATGTTTTAAGTATTATACAAAAATAGTGTTATCGTAAATGAATGTTATACTAAATGTTCTTATACTAGATAAATGTTATGTGTTTTAATTATTATATCATGTAAATGTTATATAAAACGGCTGTTATATTAAATGAGTTTAGCTCAATCGTTTGTTATACGTTTCAAAACTATGTATTTTAAAATTATATCAATCCATCATTATATTAAATAAGTGTTATATTAAACAAAACTATATCATTTGATTGTATATGTTTTGATCATTATACGATATGTTGTTATATTATACATTACACACCCCGAAATACCACCCTCTCACTTCTGTGAGAGGCGTGAAACAACGGCACTCGTTGCTGTTGTGTTTCGTCCGGTGAGTGAAAGTACCGGAGGCCCATCTCTCACCCCTCCCCCCTCCCAATTCCTACTCCCTCCTCAAGATCCAACTCCTTCCTCAAGGCCGGCAACGCATCTGCGATTACTTTGGTTTTGCGGGTGTCCATGGGCGGCGGTGATTGCTTTCAATCAGGTGCCCGCCTGCTCGTTTGCCTCCTTTAAACATTAAAAAAAAAATAGTTTAGACTATTAAGAAGTAAACCTTTTTCCGGGATCCCGGGTTGGTTTTAATTTTAACCACTCTTTGTCATGGTCTTGTCCGCAACTTTAGGTAAATTAGCTCTCTTTCTTTAGCCCCATTTCGATTACTGATGATTATTTAGTGGCGATTGGCGCCTTTTTTGTATAGCAGAGATATTTTGTAATATTTTTTTGGGTTAAATTCAGTGTGCAACGGGCAACTCAGTTCAGATTGAATAAAATGAAGTTTTTCTTAATTCGATTCTTTCCGGTTTTTTAATTAATGAAATATTTTTGCAGGACTTAAAACAAGCCAGTCAGCAACCAAACTAAGTACTAGTAATATTATGTATTCTCCGATGGGAGTCGAACCCGGTAACTCTGGTCTGAGACCTGTGCCACAGATTAAAGAAGAGTTAACCTGTGCTCAAATCTAGCAGTTTGACTATAGTAGTTTTATTAGCCCCAAAAATATTTTATTTAAAAAAAAAACTTTTGCTAATTGGTTTTGGTAAAAACGTCACAAGAAAATATGCTTATCATAGAATGCTATACAATTTATTAAATATTCTGCAAATCACCAACTCGACTTGATTGACCTCTACTTTTCTCGATTTTAACTTCAATCAAATTAGATTGAAGGTACCTTGAAGGTTAATTATTCGGGGAAAAGAGGTTTTTCCTATAAAGTCAAATGACCCGTAGGCAATATCCGATTCATTTGTGTTTCTATTTTGGTACTAAACCCTGTAGGGAATAGAATTCTCAGTATCGGCATAACTATTTAAACAAAAGTAAAAAACCTACATCGATAGTCACTTGTTTCTCATTATACTTAGATTGTAATGTTAATGTATTGGAAGCACTGAATTAATAATTACTTACTTACTTACTTGTACACAATCGTTGGATTTCAGCGTGCTCGTGCGAGTTTCATTCGCCATTCGTCACGTTAACGGAAACGAGAATATAAAAGGCATCATTTCAACTCTTCTCGTATGTTAGCAGAAGGCGCTGCTTCAACATACAAATTTTCGTTGTCGCAAACGTGATCGAATGAATGCATATGATAAACAAAACTCACACAAGTAGGGTTGCCAACCATCTTAAAATAACGTCCCATTCATAACGACCTCCTTGGTCGAGTGGCTTGCACACCGGTTTTCATGGTGTCGCTATCTCTGAGGTGCCGGGTTCGATCCCCGGTCGGATCAATTTAGAAATACCTGTTTTTTAAATTGTTTCGGGTCTGCGTGTTTCCTATGTATAATAAGTATGTATTTAAGTATACTAAGTATGTTTATCCGTTGTTTAGTTAACCATTTCTCGAGTTTCTTAAGGAAGCTTTTCTTTGGGTTAGATAATTGGTGTGAGTGTAGGAAACATTTATTTATTTTCAATAGGCAACAAAACTCGCAATCGCGACACCGACACCAAGAAAAATACGTGTATACTGATCGGCAGCGTTCAGTGACATACTTGTTATTCTCCGTTACTACAGCAACATACGCTACCGCATCCGCGTTTGCGGGGACAGCCCGCGTCATCGCGTACTCCTTTCCCGTGCTTTTTTCTGTGTGCTAATGTAGGTGAACTACGAGCTTGTGTGCGTGCGTTTCGGCGCGCTTGTATGAAGTTGCCGCACTCTCGTTCACTCTGATTTTACTGAGACCTTACGTGGACTGCTAGAGATTTTTTTGATATGCCACAACCCTCTTTGCGTTCACAAACACCGGTTAATCCATCATTTTCTATTTATATTCGGCAAAACACAAATTTTAGAAAACAAAACTGCAAAAGACATTTTTGTTTTTTTTACATAAAAATTTTGTGGCTTATTTCAACAAACTGCTTTTAGAGAGTTGATTAATTTATAATAACATTAACTACGAAATGTTTTTACAAATTAAACGCACATTATGTCCACAGCCTTACATTATGTTGTGCGACAAAATGTTGCGTGCGGCATATTTCATGCGCGTCTAATTAATACAACTCGTTGAAGCCCTTTTATGGATGTGAGTGTGTACTACGGTAATTATTATGTCTACGAAACGTTTATTGCTAAACATTTTTTAAATATTTCAAAGTCATCGCATAAAAACGTCCCCCTGCTGGGTACATTTTGTTTATTTATTTTATTTTATTTAATAGGACAACCAACAACATTAACACAAATACAAGCAAAACTGTTTTCGTACAAAAATGGACTTAAACTAAGTGTTATCTTACTTATAGGCTGCCACGGCATGCAATGTGGACTAAAATATATTATTTAAATACTATTCTCTATCCTTATTCAAAACAACTATACAAGTAACGAAAAAACCGGCCAAGTGCGAGTCGGACTCGCGCACGAAGGGTTCCGTACCATTATCTATAAAAACGGCAAACAAATCATGTCTGTTGTATGGGAGCCCCCATAAATATTTTTATTTTGTTCTTTTTTTCAGTATTTGTTGTTATAGCGTCAACAGAAATACATCATCTGTGAACATTTTAACTGTCTAACTATCACGCTTCATGAGATACAGCCTGGTGACATCTGGTGACAGACGGACAGATAGATAAACGGACGGACAGCGGACTAGCAATAGGGTCCCATTTTACCCTTTAGATACGGAACCCTAAAACAGCAAAATAGCAAATTCTTTTCTCAATAATTTACTTAATTAATGATTAAATAATAATCTTAATAGGTACCTACATAAAATTTAACATAAAAATCGAGTTTTTTTCAAATCGATACAACTTTAGTTCATTGACATGACGCTAGATGGCGCTGATACTGAACTTACTGAATCGCAATATCGTTTCGTTTGCTCCAGACGATAAGTAGTCTGCGCAAATAATGTGCACCGCTTCGTTACATAGCCATAAATTAATTGACATATTTTTGAATGCTCTATTACTTATGAAGAGCTTAATAATCAGAAAGTCTTAAATAGCTATTTAATTATTAGCAGAAAGAAAGTAATCTGTATATTAGACTAGAGGTACGCAAAATCGTTCACTGAAGTCAAATGAGTGATTTAGTTCAGTGGGAGTTAAGCATATGAGTAGGTGATTATTGGGCATTCTGGAACACTTTCACACTGTTGTTTATTTGATGGAGTTGCATTACAGTAAATTAGGTATAGAAAGGGTTCTTCTTGGGTTCCTGCGCCACCCCAGTAAGTAAGTAAGTAAGGTATAGAAAGAGTACGGTAAACAGACTAGTGTACAACAGACTTACCAATGACTTATACTGCTTAATTCAGCACACATTTTTATTAATCACAGTTATTTTGGATAACTTTTTTTATTTTTATAATTCGATAGGCTTGCATTTGACTACTATCTCACCTGATGTTAAGTGATGATGTAGCCTACGATGTAACATGCTTGCCTAGAAGGTACCGATTCACTCGTGATTTGAAGACCCCAATATTATATTTGATAGGAAACACAGACTGAGGCAAGGAGTTCTACTGCTTTGCGGTACGCAAGAAAAACGTAGACGCAAAACGCTTCGTACGCATGGGTGGAATCTCTTTTGTGTAACTATGGCGACGCGCAGTTTGTCTGGTTGTCCTGTGATAAAAAGGTGATGGAGGAATCAAACTGAACAATTCCATTGCACACTCTCCGAAGTGAATCCGATAAAAAATCGAAAGACTTGCGACCTGGCGCCGATGTTCTAAGCTCTACAGCCTGGCATGAAACAGTTCGTCATCGTCATTGAGCCTTCTGGCTCTCCTGTCATTCGATTCCAGTGCTCCAAGTTGGTATTTGGTGGAACCATCCCAAAGGTGAGAACAATACTCCATACACGACCGGGCTTGTGCTTGATATAGAGTAAGCAGCTGTCCCGGTGTGAAGTACCTTCTCACCTTTGAGAGGATACTCAGCTTTTTAGCGGCAAGTTGTGACTTCGATTCCAGGTAGGAGTTAAAATTTAGGGTCGATGACAGTTTCATACCAAAAAGCTCGAGATGGTCGCAAATGGGAACAGAGACACCTCGGAGAGTGGGAATCAGGGTGAAAGAACTCCGTTTAGCGGAGAATAGACACGCCTGTGTTGTGGTGGCGTTGAACTTGACCAGGTTCGCGTCACCCCAATCGGATACTTCCTTCAAAAATGATTTCAAACGCTCAACCATGGTCTCTCGCAAAGACAGGATCTGAGCTTCCCCATTTCGTGCGTTGGTATAACTCTCTAAGACAGTGCTGTCATCTGCGTACCCAAGTATACCGGATTTTAACAAGTCATTGATGTGCAGCAAAAAAAGTGTCGCAGAGAGTACTGACCCCTGTGGGACCCCAGCATTTATCGCAAATTGATCAGATGAGCAGTCATTAATGACTACTCGAATCGATCGATCTCGCAGGGAGTCTGAAATCCAGGCACACAGACTAGCAGGTAAGCCAAATGATGGAAGTTTATTGATAAGGCCATCGTGCCAAACTCTGTCGAAAGCCTTAGAGACGACCAGGGAAACGGCAAGCGTTTCTCCGTAATTCTCGATGGCCTCGCTGCAGATGTGTGTGACGTATGCTAGAAGGTCTGAGATCATTCGCTTTTAGATAAGTTAAGAGCCTGTGGTTCAGAACACGTTCCATAGTCTTACAGAGAATGAAAGTGATTGATATTGGCCTGTAGTTGGCAAGTTCGGCACGACTACCTTTTTTGGGCACTGGTTGAACGTTAGCCGACTTCCATGTTTTCAACACTATACCAGTTTTCAAGGAAAAGCGAAAGAGGCGTGTCAGAATTAATGCCAGCTCCGGCGCACATGTCTTCAGGACTATAGCTGGAATCCGATCCGGTCCGCTAGCTTTGTTCACGTCAAGATTGCGTAGTGTTTTACGTATCTCCATCTGGCGTATGCGGATTTTCGACATGGTCGTTTCGAAAGCCGCTGCGCTTGGAAGTACGGCACCTCCAGCCTCAAGACGTGAAGATTCCGCAAAAAGAGTGGCAAATAAATTGGCCTTCTCAGTAGCGGTGTGAGCCAGCAGTCCATTTGGTTTCAGCAGTGGAGGAAGTGAGGGCGACGGAAGTTCGCTTCGACCGACTGAACCAGGGACCAGAACACTTTGCTACCCGAAGGATATGCGGCCAGTCTGTTTCCAATTCGGCTAATATGATCGAAACGAGCCTTCTTTTGCGCCTTTTTGCTTCACTTGGTGGCTCGGTTAAAGGCTTTCTTCTTTTCACGGACGACCATGGTCTTGCGTATTCGAGCGTCAGCCCAGGCTAGATATGCTTCATGCTTCAGCGCTTCCGCACTTCTACATTCGGCTCCAAATCATGGGCAAGCTTTACTGCACAGAGAAACATCAGAAAATGGAATATAGTATTCCATTCCTAGATGAAAAACTTCTGCCACAGCTACTTCATAAGTCGAGACATCGCTAAAAGAAAAGCAGGCCTACCGCTAAGGGTAGGATAGATAGATAGATAGATAGATAACATCTTTATGGATGTAAGAAAGAACGCATCTCATCCCAATTAACTGACCCGTATCGCCATACCCGTCTTGTGCCTCCATGATTAGGTTCGGGAGGGGAGTAAGCTGATACAGTTTTTACCAGACAGTGATCAGAGCTACCTAAAGGAGAAGAAACTGACACTGAGTAGCGGTCTGGATCCGTTATCAGCAGAATGTCCAAGCAGTTAGGACTGTGGCTATCAACGTCGGGTATCCTTGTTGCCTCTTGGACCAGTTGGGTGAGGTTAAGGGTCAAGGCAAGCTTACGCGTTTCTCCATCAGCGTGGTCAGTGCTCTGGTATGTTTATAGCCACTCTTGGTGGTGAGCATTAAAATCCCCCAGAATTACGAGCTAGGCTGTGGGATACTTGTGATGAGCTACATCTGCTTTCTCACTGAGGTGGTTCATCAGCCGGGTCGTCTCTTCGTCTTAGCTGTGCGATCGGTAGACTATTGGATATAGGATTTTGTCCATGCCGATATCCACAAGAACCCATAACGTTGAGAAATTAAGGTCTCCAAGGTGACGGAGACGCCGATAACAGATGTCATCACGAGCAAACAAGCACACGCCTGCACGAGCCCTGAAGTGGTGCTCAAGGACGTAGCCTGGGTAAGCTAGGAGCAGGAGCAGGAGGACGTGCATCCGCTGTGGCACCGTTTTCCTATTTTTAGACCTCATGTGTGGAGTTAGAAAGGAGGTTGGTAAAGGATCGCGGCGCCTCTATCCGTCCCAAAGATGCAAAACACAGCACTACTTTAAGTGGGGGACCAAACTGGAGACCGCGGGGACGCCCGAGCCCCCAAAAGCTCCGTGCGCCAAACGGCACGATAGCACGCTCCTGGGATTTTCCGCTAGATGGCGGGCAGCCTTTCATGACTGGCTAGGTCAGTACTTGGGCCCCCAACTGTCTGCGGTTGGCCAGCGGAGAACCGTGCCTTGGATCCCGCTGCTCTCCAAGTTTGGCCATCCGAAGCAGTGCCGATGAGTGCATCTTAGACCGGACGTTTAGTAAGCGCCTCATATTTGTAGCGGGCTCCGGACAGTGTTTCCTGAACCAGGTACTGTTATTCAATTTAAACATTTCGAAAGAATGCAAGATATACCATTTGTTATTTATGTGGATTTCGAATCCTTATTAGTGCATTGTCATATTACATTGTTTATTCGTATGATAGCTCTCGAAATAAATACATGTCATATCGTGGTCATGATTGTGTTGAAAAGTTTATTCAATATCTTGGCAAAGATATAACTAATAAACATAAGATTTTAAAACAACCGATTCCAATGACTTCACTAACATCTGATGAGCAAAAGAGCTTTGATGATTTAAAATATTGTTTCCTTTATGATCAGTTATTGTTCGACGATAAAGTTAGAGATCATTGTCATTTGTGCAGCACATTCCTATTGCAATTTACAATTTTGTGTACCAAAATTCATTCCAGTATTTTTTCATAATTTATCCGGGTATGATAGTCTTTTATTTATTCGACAGTTAGGAACGACACCGGGTGACATTAAAGTTATAGCAAAAACTAAGGAAAACTGCATTTCCTTTACAAAGTTTTTTAGTAGGTATAGGACGTGAGGAATACATGCCTGTTAGATTTGTAGATTCATTCAAATTTTTAGTTACTAGTTTAGAAAAGCTTGCAGGAAATTTAAATAAAATTATTTTTTTTCAGTCACATTTCTTATTCCCTAAAACGGAACATTTTGATTTACTTACACGTAAAGGTATGTATACTTTTGAGTATATGACAAATTGGAAATGCTTTGAAGAAGACAGGCTGCCACTACGAGAATTTTTCTATAGTAGTTTAACCGATGAAATTGTTTCAGAGTCAGATTATTGTCACGCTCAATGTGTTTGGAAAACTTTCAATTTAAGAAATCTAGGCGAATATACTGATTTATATTTTAAAACCGATGTTATTTTACTTGCCGATGTTTTTGAAAACTTTCGTCGACCTTGTAAAATAAATTACAGATTAGATCCTGCATTTTACATGACGGCACCTGGCCTAAGTTTTGACGCAATGTTGCTTAAAACTAAGGTAAAATTGGAACTTATTGAAAATCTAGAAAATTTACGTATGATTCAAAAGGGAATCCGTGGTGGTGTGTGTTTGTGCTCTACTAGATACGCTAAGGCGAATCATTTTAGTTTTAGTAGCGAAGTACATATCAAATTACGATCCGTCTATGCCTGATAAATATTTACTATACATTGATTGTAATAACTTGTTCTTACATATGGTCATGCAATGTGTTCTTATTTGCCTTATTCAAATTTCGAACTTATTAGCCAAACGGAAATTTGTGAACTTAATATTCTCCATGTACCTAATGATTCAGAGTTTGGCTATATTTTAGAAGTAGATTGAGAGTACCCAGAGCACCTACATGACTTGCACAATGACTTACTTTTTTGTCCTCAGAAATTTACACCACCAGGTTCTAAAAACCCTAAATTGATTCCAAATTTGTACGATAACTTTCGTAATTCATTCATCATTCATCGTACGTAATTCACTACGTGCATTTAAAAACGTGTTCAAAACATGGTTTATTGTAAAAAAAAAATCATAGAGTAATTAAATTCAAACAATGTCCATTCCTTAAGCAATATAGCTTTGAATACTGAATTGCGTCAAAAAGCTAAGTCAACATTTGAACAGGACTTTTTCAATTTATTAAATAACAGCAATTTTGGGAAAAAATTAGATAATACTGAAAAAAGATTAACCGTTTATTTAGTCAAACAGTAGAATGACATCAGAAATAAAACTAAAAAATGTTATACAGCTGAGCAATTACTTTCAAGGCCTAAGGACACGTTTCAGGGCTGGCCTGCACCTTGTACACCTAATGCAAAATTGAAGAAAAATGTAGAGATTAATAGAAAAATACCAAAATTGCAATCTGTGTAGTATTTTTTTTGTACAAAAGCATTATTTAATTACTTATAGGGCAATACGGCAATTTTACTCCATTACGTATTCGTTCCGAAACTTAATAGAATGTAACATTAATCTTAAATAATGTACCTATCCTTAGATTTACTTACCGCATTATTAATTTAAAAAAAAGCTTACATACCTTTCGTCTTATGTTAGTTTACTTTTTAAAGTTACAAAAGCATTATTTTATTGCGAAATCACGTGTCTTAGTCTTCTGATTTCCGAACGCATTTCAAACGTCAATTAGACAGATGGATGACTGACAGAAAAAACGGATCTTAGCGTTTTGTTTTGTCGTTGATTTTTTTCTTTCATTCCGTGTTTGTTTTACCCTCAGGTTTTACCGTGAATGACGACTAATTGTTATTAGCGATGGCACATATATTTATTTGCAAAAGTCCTCATACTATGTTTCAAAAAAAGTCTTATAGCTTGCACAAGTACCGGAATCTTGTTAAGCCTTTTTTAATTGTTGCTACAGATGGACATATTATTGATGTCTTTGGCCCCTATCCGGGGACTGTGTCTGATGCGGATATCATGAAAGCCTTATTCCAAAATGATAATGAAGATTTTATAATGTTTTGAGACATAAGACGGTACTTGTGAGGGGCCGTATCAAGTCTTGCCATCAATCTGGTAGAACTTATTATACATATATATTGTTGGCGAGACATGGCACAACCTGGAATGAGAAAATAGCCGGATACTATTGCAATTGCTTATGTGGTCTCCGCACTGTTGGTTGCTGTGCTCATGTGATGACCATTGTATGGTATTTAGGTTGGGCTCGGTACCAACTTTTTTAAGTTTGTTGAAGGACAAACTTCGCTATTCACTAATTACATACCTATTGCAGTGAGAGGACAGATAGGTTCACATCACATTATTTTCATCAGCCAGCAATAATCACAATTGCCCTAATTCTTTGTATTGCATTGCACACTGCAGTGGGCATAGATAGGTGCCAACATATTCTCATCAGTGGTGATCAAATTTTTGCCCTTGTTGCTAGATTCTTTGTACTGCATACCGAACGTAGTGAGGATAGGTAGGATCCAACACATTATTTTCATTTGTGATCATCGCAATTACCTTAGTAGATTCTTTGTTTGTACTACATACCACAGTGAGTAGGTTTCAACACATTTCATCTGCAATGATTACAATTGTTTTGCTAGATTCTTTTTTGCAGCAGCGAGGATATGTATTAGGTAAGTAGTTTTAACAGGAACTGGTTTTATTCAACATAATTATCTATATTTTCATCAGCTGATGATCACAAATTGTCTTTTTGCTGGGTTCTTCATATACCGCACATCGCAGTGAGGATAAGTAAGGTAAGTGGTTTACAAATAAGAACTGTTTCTACTTAGTTTCATCTAATGATAACAATGGTTGCTAGATTATTAGCCAAGTACACCGCACAGTGAGGTTACACAGAGAGGAGGCACAGTGTGGGATCGGAAAGAACCCTAGAAGGAACATATTATTCCTTGATATTTCTAATAATTCCAGTGCATTAGAGTGGAAGGGTGTATTGGCACAATATTGCAATTGCTCTTTGGTGGAAGTAACGTTGAAATGAATGATTGAAACGTCAAGACAAGAGATGTCATTGAAGTGAATGACAGTCAATGACCCACGCCATCTTTATTTTAGGTTAGGTATTGCCTTAGCGATGAGTATTTAATATTTTTGTACAAAAAAACTAGGTCAAAAACGACAAAAATGATAGTTAAAACACTCTCAGTAATTAATGACGGTTCTAAAATACAAGTGTACAAAGTCCAGGCTATTGCTCCATACATTCCTGAAAGTCCTTTGGCCATATTTGTACGGTTTTCACAGAAAATTTTGTAGCTGTGCAAATGAAACCAGAGTCAGTTATTTTAGATAAACCTATTAACACTAGAAAGCCAAACATTTTTGACTACCTGTAACGCCCAGCGTCCGTCGAAATGACGGACGCTGGGATTATGAGCTTAAACTATAAAATGAAACTCAATTTAATAGTAAACTATAAGGTATATTATAAAAAAGTATTACAAAAATAGGTTAGCAATTAGCATAAACATATTTCACAAATAATTGTTTTTTCTTCGCGACCTACACATTTTCCACATACAAATTTTTGGCAAATGTCGCATTTTTCAGATGCCTTGTTTTTTTGGCAGTTTTTTCGCACAAGACAATTTGCTCTCTTTTTACCAGATGCCCCTGGAGTCTATAGCTACCTCCTGCTAGAGCCTGGATTAGCAGAAGAAGCCCTGTTGGAGCTTGTAGTGGCTGTCTGGCGTGATTGTGCGCTGATATAAGGCTCACTGAGTCCACTTACAAGCTTCAAAATAAAATCATGACGGCTTATATTTTGCTTTGTTGTCTGCTTATATAATATGCATGCATTGACAGCAGCAATATCAAGTATATTATAAAAAACATGCATTGGCCATCTGCGTGTCCCGACTCTGGTAGCATATTTTCTTGCCATTTGGTCTAAAATGTCTACGCCATACTTAGTGTCGTTGTAAAACTGCACAGTGTTATGAAATAAATGAATATAAATGAATAAAAAATGGTAAAATCCACCTATAAACTCTTTACTGAAGGTAGTTTGCATCGACTATAAAATTAATTTTGAAAATACCCTCACATTATAAGTCCGTCATTTTGACGCTGACGCTGGGCGTTATAGGTATACCTTGTTATAACCTTATACTAATATCACTTATAATTTACTTAACCATCTTTTAGAATAAATTAACCAAAAAAAATAAAAGTAAATTAATTTCATCACTTTTCACCAAATATTTCCGGAGAAAATAAAAAAATAAAAATTGATATCCGTCATTTTGATGGTTTGGGAGTTCTAATGTAAACCAAAACATTTATTTAACCTTTTACTGTCCTTGAAATATCTAAAAATCATATGTATGATTTTCACTACTCTATTATGCAACCGTACTATGGCTCTAGTTTAAAATTGTATTACACTGATACTGATAGTGTTTTTATACTCCATTGAGACAACAGACATTATACAAGGACATAGAATCTACTTTTCAGTCATACTTCGACACAAGCAATTACATGGACCATAATCAATATAATATAATTCGTAGAAACAAAAAGATCCCTGGATTATTAAAAGATAAGATGGGAGGACAGCTCATTGTTGAATTCGTAATTTCGAATTATACCAAGAGAATCATTTTTATCGAAGTACACATTTTCAGAACAGTAAATACATGTTTTTAATGTATTATTATTGCAAGTCAATTTTAGCATCCTTATCAAAAAATCACAAATATCTTGAAGTTCGTAGGATCCTTCAAAAGAGTCCACACTCATATTCTCCGCGTAATTGCAAGGTTGGCGATTAATTTATTATTAAAGATTCTCCTCTGCCAGTTATTGACACAGTGAAAGACATTTTTGTACTGATAAGTTTTTTATTATTTTATTATCAATATAAATGTTTTATCCAATAGTCTTTTAAAAAATTTAAACCAAGATGACCACAGTTTATAGTTTCAAACTTGTGATACTGAACATAATTATAATTTATAGACATGTATCTTAAATAATTTATCAACTCTAACGGTGGCTTTAGATTGCCAAAACTATCAAAATATTCACAGTAGTCATTATTCTTAACGTAGGCTACCCAATGGGTTAAATAATTTACCAACTCTAACGGTAGCTTTAGATTGCTAAAACTATCAAAATATTCACATTAGTCATTATGCTTAACGTAGAATACCCAATGGGTTCCGGGATTATCAGGACTATCTAAATTTATTATAGCACACTCGTTCTTTCTTGGTTTTGAAGGCATCTCTCATGAAAACTCCTCGAAAGTGTGGAATATCAGTAGCATGCTCCAATATATCGAAATTATTGAGAGGGCGTCTGGGTAGCCGTTTCATTAGTTTTTTTAGGTATTTAAATATAAACCAGCTCCTTTTTTATGAGGCTTGATATACAGTCCTTTTCCTGGAGCTACAGCTTCCATCATCTTATTATGACGTTCAGATTCTTGAAAATTTTTCTGAGCGGCCTTGTAATCATTGACAGCCTTGGCTATACCTGCTGCACTTCCAGCAAGTGAACCTAGAGCTGATAATCCAGCGAAAATTGGAATAAGAGGTAAAAAACCTACACTTTATGGAATAGGAATACCGTGACAACCGTATTTCTTTTTTATTTGTAAACATTTTTTTTGCGGCTGCATGTGCGTATTTTATAGCTATACGATGGTCTTTAGATTTTAATTTTTTTATTTGTGATTGCATTTTTTTTACAACTGAATAAATGACCGAACTCCAGCTCCAGCTTTAAGTTTTGCTTTCATTGCGTTTTTTACAATCCATGAAGCTAACTTTTCTCCCTTCCCAGCATCCTTTGGTTTTAATCTTTTCTTAGCCATATTCAAAAGTTGTAAATCAGCTTTATGTCGTACACTCAAATCACTGTTATTATAAGCAATATCGTGATACATACAAGCTTTATCTAATTTATTTATGCCTCGATCACCTCTTTGTAATCGTTTTTGAAGTTTTCCGGGTCCACAAAACTGATAACCAGGAACATATATTTCAAACGGTAAGTTATTTATTAAGCCGTTAATTATTATTAATTATGATGATGATGATGATCGATGAGAGGAAGTGGTATTCCACTTCCTCTCATCGATCATCATCATCATCGGTCATCGATGTCCTTGAAGTGAGTTACATCTAATTACAACGCTTTATATAAATTACAAAACTAGCGCATTTTTATCCACCCAACTATTCTCTTCATCGCTGAGACCTAACCATTTTACATAAAGTTTTCTACCTTTTCTTTTTATAACTTTTTCAATAAGATAAAGACCAGAAAATTTAGTTCTTTGTAATTCATATTCGTAGAAAGATCCTAGAATCCTCTGTTTGTGTTTATCTTCTAAATGGTAAGTAGGTGGATTAGTATGATTTACCTTAACTACGCGTGGCGGCTAGCTGTGTGCGCGTAACAGGTTTAAGCAGGTGTACAAACATAGTGGAAGCGGCGCGGGTGGCGGAATCCGCGAGCGGGTGTCGTAAACACATAAGCTTCTTCTGCGTGTGAACGAAGTAACAGCGGCGCGGGTGCGCGGTATCCGCAGCGGGGTAAGCGGCGGCGTGGGAAGCCGCCGCTTTGCGTTTTGCGTTTCCGTCTCGTGGCGTCCGGTCATGTCTTTCTCGACAAAAGAAAGTGCCGTTTTAACACGGCCGCCATTGTGAAATTCTGGTGATCTAAATCATTCCAATCGATAAGTACCTAGTTAAAGAGTTGTGGGAGGAAATTAAAGATTTGTCTGGTTTGACATTAGCGTGTACTCAAAAAATGTCTCTTCATAATTTCTTAATCTTACATAATAACTTATAATATTCGCCTTTTTGTAATCTATCTTTATTTAAGGCATGACTACTGCTTTTGGAAAAAAAAAATATCCCACCTAAACAAAGAATTTGTTTCTAAATAATCAGACATGATAATGCAACGCGTTTACGCTTAGACGCCTCGCGAAGTACTGTGTTCACCATTAGGAATATGCGTTTTCCGCTTTTCCCGCATCCGCTCCCGCCTCCTGCGCCGCTCCCACTGTGTTTAAGAGCGGTCGGCAGCGCGGGAGGTTTTGGATAGGTATATATGCAGGCGTGTGTATCACCCGCGCTAACATTAGGCTCCTAGTTCTTAAGCTTGTTCAGATGATTTCCCTGTGTACGGGCTAGCCGCACATATTATATTGACCTAGATTTGAATTAGCTAGTCTAAGCATTACTTCGCTAATTACTTTATAATTGTGCAATTTGGTGGAAGCAATAAAGTTAGTGTATATTCGTCACTCGTCGGGTCTGGTTGTTTTAGCTCTCTTCGGAGTCACCACCCTTCAGCATCCCTTAGCGTTTATTAGTGTGTGGTTACTACCATTACATTATTTTTTGGTCCTTCAAGCTTTCGGACAAGCGGGACCGCTCACGCGAGTGTCTTGTGTTCCGTGAACTAGCGTAAAAACTTTGACCTTTTACACGTGTCTGTATCAACCCAAACTTTGTGCGTATACATATATATAAAGTGACTATTAGGATCACTGCAGCGTTCCTGTGGGTTGGTAGACTCATTGGCGACAGCGACACAGCCTTTTTGTGTGAGTCAGGAGACTCGCCGTGCAGAAACATTCAAGTAAGATCGTTCATATTTTACTTGCTTTACCAGCGATTATGTCGAACTACGAAGCATTATTCACCCGTCAAGGTGAAATCGTCATTGAGCTCCAGCGTATTGGATCCAACTTTAAAAAGGATCCATCATATCGTAAAACTGCATCGTATCTAAATTTACGATTAAACTCTTTAGACCACTTGTGGGAAGAGTTTGATAATAACAACGAGCAACTAGAAACTTTAGAGAATAAGGAACAAAGGTACTTTTTAGAGTCAATTTATGAGAGAACGAAAAATTATTATAACGAATTAAGACAGCAGCTTAGCATAGAGCCGGTAGGGTCAGGGTTAAGTTCAGGTAAAGGTAAAATGAAAATGACCGCGACAGACTTAGCTTCCAAAGTTGACGACCTTTTGTCATTTCAAAGGACGAATTTCCGAGCGTTTGGCCGACTGATAGCGAGCATCAAGGTAAATGAAATTACTGATAAGTGGGAACTTGAAGATGAATTACGCAACATCCAATCGAGATGGCAGAGCATCGACAAGCAACACCTAGAAATAGATAACATTCTAGAAGGAGAGGATGAAATTTACCAAAATGATTTTCTAAAACACGAATCGATGTTTAAACAAACAAAGAAGGCACTGTATCAAAAGCTATGCGCTACCGCACATATTCAGCAATCTACTCCAATCTTAGAAATACCAACCTTTACTGGTAAATATACTCATTGGCCTACTTTTTTCGATTTGTTCACCGAGTCTATACACAACAATACATTTTTATCAAAAGCTCAAAAAATGCAGCACCTTAAAGGTAGAGTAAAGGGCGAAGCAGAGCGCTTAATTCAGCATTTAAATATCTCAGCAGACAATTATGACGTTGCATGGGACATCTTAACTCATCGTTATAATAACCCTCAAGTTCTATTTACCACACAAATAGAAACACTTTTAAACCAGCCTAGCATTAGTAAACAGACGTCATTCGAGATCAAACGACTCTACGATACCACAACTGAGTGTATCCATGCTATTCATAACCTTGGCGTGGACACCAATACATGGGATCCGATACTGGTCCATCTGTTGACGAAAAAGTTAGACAGCGATACATACAGCGCCTATAAGGAAGCACGTAAGTCTCCAAGGGATTTAGCCTCATTGGAAGAATTTATGTCTTTTCTCGAGAGTAAGTTCATTGCCCTCGAACCCATGCATAAGCGAGAAAGAGATAATCAAACTACTACAAAGTCAGCTCCAGCGTACTATCAGCCTAGAAACCAACCTACTTATAAACAATCTTATAATAGGTTGCCTTATAAAGGATACCAAGCAGCGATTACTTCTACATTAAAATGTCCTTTATGTAACTTCGATCACGAGCTCTATAGATGCCACAAATTTAGCAATATGACAGCGGAAGCGAAATTGAGGACAGTTGCGAAGTTAAAACTTTGTCAAAACTGTCTATTCAAACATTCTAGCGATAAATGCACTTCGAACAAAAGATGCAAGGAGTGCAATAACGAGCATCATACGAAGCTACATGACGCATGTGTCGGGTCATCGCCCTCGACATCAGCGGTGCATGTTGACGAGTCAAAGCCGAAAGCCATGTTATCACCACCGATACCTAAATCGTTTAGCAACAAACCATATGTTGCCAACCACGTTAGTGCTAATGACGAAGAGGTTTTATTGGCCACTGTCTTATTAAAGATAAAAGCTATTGACGGCAATTACATCACGTTACGAGCATTACTCGACCAAGGTTCTCAGATTACCTTAATCTCAGAAAACGCGGCTCAGCTCTTAGGGTTGCCTCGGCGTAAATTTAGCGCATCTGTATCTGGAGTAGGTATCAGCCCTAAGCAAAGCAAAAGCCTTATCACTCTCGAGTGCAAATCTATTTACGACGACTATAATTTTAATACCGAAGCTTCTGTTATTCCTCGAGTTATAAGCGATCTTCCGAACATCTCATTTTCTAAGCGATCGTGGCCTCACCTCCAACATATGAAGTTAGCAGATCCCGAATACAACGTTTCGAAGCCTATCGATATATTATTAGATGCATGTGTTTATTCCGATGTTATCATGAGCGGACTAGTAAAGGGTGAGCACAGCGCACCAATAGCTCAGCAAACCAAACTAGGCTGGATCTTATCGGGCAACGTAAAAACCTTTAACTGCAGCGTCGTCATCAATAATCTGGAAGAGATAGCGAAATATTGGGAAATGGAAGAGATTCCTAACACAGCATCCGAGCTCACAAAAGAAGAACAATATTGTGAAGAAAACTATGTTGCTACCACAAAGAGGCTTGCTGATGGTAGATATGAAGTTTCACTACCTATGAAAGAAAACTACATAGAAAAACTGGGAACTTCTAAAGCAAAGGCGACAGCACAATTTAAGCAGCTGGAAAACAAAATGAATAAAAATAAAACGTATTCAGAAAATTATAAGCAATTCATAACCGAATATCAACAGTTAGGTCACATGAGGGCAAGCAGCGAAAGTAATAGTCTTCAATGTTTTTTACCACATCATGGTGTCACAAAGCACGACTCTACTACGACCAAGCTTAGAGTAGTTTTTAATGCCTCGTCAAAAACCAGCTCTGGACTCAGTCTCAATGACGTAATGGAGTGTGGTCCAAACTTACAGCATGACCTGCAAACGTTATTATTAACTTGGAGGCAATACAAATACGTCATCACTGCGGACATAGAGAAAATGTTCCGTCAGATCCAGGTCACAGAAAACCATCAGCATCTTCAGTCAATCATCTGGAGAAACAGTGCCTATGAACCGCTGCAGGAATTTGTTCTCACTACGGTTACCTATGGAACAAAAGCAGCTCCATACCTAGCCATACGTACTCTAAGACAGCTAGCGAAGGATGATGCTTCGAAATATCCCCTTGCAGCGGCAGCTTTAGAAAAAAGCTTTTATATGGATGACGTACTTAGCGGGCACAACACTTTAGAAGCTACTAAGGAATTACGGATCCAGTTAATCGAAATTTTAAAAGGCGCAGGAATGAATTTACGGAAATGGTCGGCTAATGACCCTGAGCTTTTAAAAGACTTGTCTACCGAACAACTTGACAAGCCATTTGACTTTAAATGTTCAGAGTCCCGTAAAACCTTGGGGCTCCGATGGGTACCATTGTCAGACTCATTTGTTTTTACAAACAAAACAGACCTTTCTAGCCACTGTAACACGAAACGGCAGCTACTATCCTTAATATCTAAAATATTCGATCCGTTAGGCTGGCTCTCGCCACTAACTATCCGAGCTAAGATCCTTTTTCAAAAAACGTGGTCCTCAGGATTAGGCTGGGATGACGAGATTCCAGAAAAAATAAAGAAAGAATGGACTGAGCTTCAGCTTGACCTACAAAATATAAGTCAATTCAATATACCTAGACACTTAGGTAATACACAGCACGAATTCCAACTACACGGCTACTGCGATGCATCAGAAAAGGCATACGCCTGCGTAGTCTATCTAGTAGCAAGCGACAATAAAGGCAAGTGCACATCACGACTTGTTGCAGCAAAGACTAAATTAGCTCCAATAAATAAAAAAGTCTCACTTCCACGATTAGAACTCAGTGGAGCTTTACTTTTAGCCCAATTAACGAAGCTTATTAAAATATCTTTAGCTAAGCCAGAACTTCAAGTTTATGCCTGGACGGACTCCATGGTCGTACTAGGATGGCTACATGGTGATGTAGCTCGATGGAAGCAATTTGTTGCAAATCGAGTTCAGCAGATTACTGAAGTAATACCAGCTTTATATTGGAACCATGTCCGCTCTGAAGAAAACGCAGCTGACTGTGCCACCCGTGGACTAACTGTGACTAAGCTACGAAGTACCTCACTGTGGTGGAGCGGTCCAGAATGGTTACCTTATTTTAATCCTAACAAAATTGAAAACAGCATTTACGAAGCGCCTAACATAGAAGCAAAACGGGTCAATGTAAACGTAGCTTTACAAGAATCGAGTTCAACATTAATAATAGAAATATTAATAAACAATAGCTCCATCACTCGTGCCGTAAAGATAGTGGCATGGGTATCACGTTTCACCGCCGCGCTACGCCACCGACCTGTTGAATATGAGACATTCTTATCAGCCGACGAAATAAACAAAGCGTATCAATTAATTATAAGGCACACTCAAGCAAATGATTTTAAAGGCGATTTAGAAAATATTAAAAACAAAGGTCATGTACAGTCAAACAGCAAAATAGCGAGCTTAAATCCGTATCTAGATGAGAACGGAATTTTGAGAGTGGGGGGGCGTCTCACTCATTCGAGCATAAGTAGCACAGCTAAGCATCCTGTAATCCTATCTAATCACGGCCGTCTTACTGACTTAATTATCAATCAAGCGCATATAACCACACTGCATGGTGGGCCACGCTTGACCTTGTCATACGTAAGAGAGATGTATTGGATTTTAAGCGGTATGAGATCCGTTAAGCGTCAGCTAAGGCTATGCGTCAAATGCCGACGTTACAGCTCTGAAAAACATCATCAAATAATGGCTGATCTTCCCAGAGCTAGGGTTACTCCCTCCCGCCCCTTCACACATACAGGTGTCGATTTCACCGGACATGTGGACCTGAAACTGAGCAGGGGTAGGGGGGTAAAGACCTATAAGGGTTATGTGGCTGTGTTTGTCTGCCTTGCGACGAAGGCTGTTCACCTAGAATTGGTGTCAGACCTATCAACTCCAGCGTTTTTAGCAGCGTTCCGCCGTTTCTGTGCCCGGCGAGGAACGCCCCGCCATATGTATAGTGACAATGGCACAAATTTTATTGGAGCAAAGCGAGCGTTAGATAAGGAATATAAAGAAATTTTACGAACATTAAATACAGATTTCTTCAGCAACATTTATGATATGAATATCGAGTGGTCGTTTAATGCCCCAGCTTGGCCGAGCGCAGGCGGTTTGTGGGAAGCCGCTGTAAAGAGCTTTAAGCGTCATTTCAAACGAGTCTTAGGTGAGCAGAAACTCACTTATGAAGAGTTATCGACCTTAATCCAGCAGATAGAGGCTTGCCTTAACTCTCGGCCTCTATTCCCATTGACAGAAAATCCAGAGGATGCATATTTAACTCCAGGCCACTTCTTAATCGGCGACTCTTTGATATCCAGACCTCAGGTTGACCCTGACAATGTTAGCTTACCTGCACGTTGGCAATTACTACAGCTCATGAATAAACAGTTATGGAAGCTTTGGTCATCCGACTATCTTCAGCAGCTCCAGGTACGGTCTAAATGGACAAAACCAACCAAGAACCTGGAAGTCAATGAAATTGTCCTAATAAAGGATGAAAACTTACCTCCAGGTAAGTGGGCGCTTGGAAGAGTTCAAGAGTTGCACCCTGGAAAGGATGGATACGTCAGAGTCGTGTCCGTCAAAACTGAAAGCAACGTTTTAAAGCGTCCTATAACTAGGCTTATACTACTTCCTATCCCTAATGTGACACAGCTAAGGACAATATAGCGAAACCTTCCGAGCAACGACCTCAAATGGATGTAGGCACAGAGAGAAAAGCAAGTAGAAGGAAAAAATACACTTTCACAAACTGCATTTCGCTAGCACTTCTTCTATTTACAATGCTGATGTCTCCATCCTTACAAAATAATATTTTGAACGTCAATACGACAGCATTAAATTTTAACGACGATAGAGCACTTTACTTTGATACGATTTCTAATATGCAGTATATTCGAGATGAGTGGAGGCTCGTAGTTTACTACAACCTTTCCGGCTACAGGCAAGCGATAGCAGACATAGAGACTTACGTAAGACATTTAAAAGGCATGGCTGTAAAATCGAATTTACAATATGCAAGCATTATAAATCAACTATCACACGAACTAACTGAGATAGAACATTATAATCGGTTACTACAAGGTCCTACCCGCAACCGCCAAAAACGAGGCTTAATAAATGGTGTTGGATCCGTGGCTAACTACTTATTCGGCGTCCTAGATGATAACTTCGCTCTGCAATACGCCAAAGATATTGAAAAGATTAGCTACAACGAAAACCATCTTAAACAACTAATAAAGAATCAGACAATAATAATTGAAGCAGAATACAACATAATACAGCGCAACGAACAAATTATGAACAAACAGTTTTCATTAATTTATAGCCACTTTAAAGAAATATCTACAGACTTAAATAAATTACGTAATGACGTCGACAGCGGTCTCTACATAACGTCATCAGCTTTAACGGCGAGTATTATACTTGAAGATCTGAAACGCATGCAGTCGTCTCTTATAGATACAGTCACAGACATCACTCATGGCCGCATCGATACGCACCTGTTTTCAAGCGAGCAATTACAACAACAAATTAATTTCATATCAGGTCAGCTACATGATGATCTAAAGGTGCCCGTAGAGACCGAAAATATTCGAAACCTATATAAGCTACTTAAGGTGTTCGCAAAAGTATACAAGAATTACCTCATTATAGAAATAAAGGTCCCACTCGCCAACAACGACATATACGAGCTCGATCATATTATTACCATTCCACGTAATAAAGCAGGAGTATCTTACCTAACTGTACCTACCTACCCTTACCTAGCCTTTAATTTAAAAAAGGATGCAGTTATATTTTTAACTGACAACGACTTACAAGCTTGTCTTCATGCATCTGAAGAAAAAATCTTATGTACCTTAGATAAACCTACCTACGATCTTAATCTTAAACAAAACATATGCGATTTAAATTTAATAAATGCGGGAACGAAAACATCGCCCTGCACTTACGAGCAAACACCTTGTAACAATAGATGGATCAAGTTACACAGACAGAATGTCTGGATGTATTCGTGTTGCAATGAATGCAGCGTTCGCACATTCTGTCCTAGTGGTATGTCAGTCAGTACGCTAAAGGACAATGGCCTACTCGATATAGGCCAAGGTTGCACTCTTAAGGCAGATTCATTTACGATTCACGCTCACAACGACTTTGTAAAAAGAGTAAACATGCAACCAGATATTGAAGCATCAAAGATATCCATTTTAAATACTCTCATCAACACTTCAGCGGCAGCTTACGATTTTACTACGGAGAACCACCAGCAAGTTTACCATCAGATAATGGATGAGATAAGCACCTTAAAGCAAGAATCAACATCAGATCTCAGCATTCACGATATCCATCAGTACTCAATCAGCTACCTCATAGTTGCGATTCTACTAATAATCGTAATTACATCAGTTGTTCTTCGAGTAAGAAGGAAGAGGTATCGCCAAGCAAGGATTTCGAGATATCAAGCAGCAGCAGCTCCCGGGGGGGAGACCCCGGTGAACGTCGGTCTACCGTGTGTGCCTAGTGAGCATCAAGTGCAACCCGAGTGTAGTGAATTGCGTAAATCCGTGAGCATGGGCGTTTTGAGTGTAAATAGAGGCACAGCGCCTCCTAAGCCCCCGCGATCAGTGTCGATTAGTATCCCTAGTAAATCTCTTGGTGAAGTAGTAACACCCACCGCAAATCATAACAATTTGGGAAACTGACTTTGAACTACTTATTACTTTACGTTACGCTAAAAATTATTGTATTAATTTTTAAGTGAACTTTACTTATTATTACTTTACTTACTTACTTATTATTATTTTTAGCAATAATTTATTTACTTTTATTATTAGTCTTCAATTCGTAAGCATTTACAGTTATTGTTTTCACCTAGCGTAGCCCTTAATTCTAGCTTACTTGTATTGTTGCTATTTACTTAGCTTTACTTTTAATTACTATATGTTCTTCTCTGGTTGGCAAGATGTACGGGCTAGCCGCACATATTATATTGACCTAGATTTGAATTAGCTAGTCTAAGCATTACTTCGCTAATTACTTTATAATTGTGCAATTTGGTGGAAGCAATAAAGTTAGTGTATATTCGTCACTCGTCGGGTCTGGTTGTTTTAGCTCTCTTCGGAGTCACCACCCTTCAGCATCCCTTAGCGTTTATTAGTGTGTGGTTACTACCATTACACCCTGGTTATTTGAAATCTTATAACGACTTTATAAGAGTTGAACTCCGTTTTCCAGCGTGTGATCATAATAAAGGTCTACCTAAAACAACTCGTAAGTAAAGAGAAAAATGCCTGTTAAATTCTAACGAACGACATTTTCGTACAAAAAAAACGTGAGCGAATATAAAGGAATGAGCGTGAGGCGGAAACATAAAAATATATTTGGTTATGCCGAAATAGCATTTCATCTGCCTACTCTCTAAGGGATAGGATGCGACGAACGAAAGAGCTCGGGGCATGATAACTGAAACGAATATTATGCGAAGGTTTGTCAGGGCATTGGATTATTGCACTACATTTATCGCTATGCCTAGTATGCTTTTATTTATTTATTTACTACTAACCTTTTAACCGCGACTTAGAAACTCTTATTTTATAAGCCTATGTTATCTGCAAGTATTGTAGCATTATTATCCGTGAAATATTTTTTGGAATTACACCAATACTTCCAGAGATTAGACTCCTCAAACAAACAAACAAAGTCGGAAACTTTACCTATATATTAATAGTATAGACTTAACTCAAGAAGTGCTTGGTCCTCATCTCAGGTGATTTCGCCCGGAATCCTCAACGGCTGAGGTACTAGATCTGGAGAAAGTCGGATAGATCTGGAAAAATGGGATCTGAGGAATCTTATCTTTAACTGTCGGGACAGAATGCTACTAACACTGTTGCTATGGCGACAGACTTAGTTATGATGGTGATAGGGTACTGTAGTGATCGGGACTGCTTGGAGGGGCGAACCTACTGGCAGCCGTCGCGTTCTGATTTTAAACGTAAAATGAGACGACACGCGGCTAAAACAAAAGGAGATGAAGTTGGGCTTCAACGGGAGTGGCGTGAAGATCGATTATTTTATATCATTGATGTAAACTTATAAAAATTCCAATATAATATTAACCGCTCCAAGTGTTTCTCTAACCAGCTACGTTTCCTCCATATAAGTAACGGCCCGTCTGGTCGTTACAGTACCAAACGGCCCTACTCTAGACATTGAATCTATGGGTAGAGATTGGGGTGGTTCATTTTTTTTATTACTTTAAAGGATCACTATTATTTTGACTTTAACAGTCACTATACTTCTTCATTTACTAGTTTATGACAGAATTTGAGTAGGTATATTAAAAATTCATAGGACTCACTAAATGGTGGCGCGGGCGATGCTGTAATTTATAATATGGACTGTATTTTTATTGGCGTTATACTAGGTGATGTTTCGAACTGCTAGGGATGGCGACAAGGGCAATGGGTAAACAGTTCGATGGAAAAAAAGGAGGGAATACCTTGATCAGCAAGCGGCAGTAGGCACCACGTGTCCGGTAGGCGGGCGAGCAGTCGGAACCGGCATCAGGTTGGTGGCCGGTGGATGAACTTGGCTGGAATACGGACCTGGACCACCAGCGCGTGGTCGCTCGCAGTTCTTAACACTAGTAACGCGGTAATAGGCGCTCTTGAGCGCGAGAAAGGTATATATTGGAGGGAGATGGGTAAAAGAATCTAGTACAGCGCCAATCAAACTACTACTACTGCGCGGCAAATTTAAAAGTCACCAACTGGTGCAACCACTATACTATACCTAACATTCATATTATGATGTCTAAAAATACTTAACATATACATTATAGTAGGTATGTGCGTTTACACTTTATAAAGTCTACCTACCGGTAGTGAAGAAACTTCTTGAAAATTGCAAAGTAGAAACTGCAGTTACCGTACGAGTAAAGTAAAACAAAGAAACAATGTCGTTTTTTAACGTGTACGTGTGTGTAATCAGTGGATTTAATATTCACGAGGAGCGATGATGTGACAGTGACCATCTGTGCGACTGTGCCCCTTTGTACCTATCATTTTGAATATCTATGTCACTGTGTCCCTTTATGTATAAGTATATAAGCCGACATCCTAAGACTTATGCACTCAATGTGTACAAAACAACACCTCATAGTATAACCCCATCGTGCGTATGTTGCAAAGTCTACAATAAGACGGTTGCTAAACACCCGGAGATTGACTTTTTTGGGCAACAATACCTATCATATAAAATATTTATCAGATTTAATAATTTGAGCTGCGAGTGACTACTCGCTCAGAGTATTAAATTTGATAAATCAAAACAAATTTGATTATATTAGAATATAATATTAGAACGCGCTGCCGCCTAATGAACGCGCTGCCGCCTAATATTCGAGACTCCTAACATCAGCCTTTTTAAAAAGCGTTTGAAGGAACACTACCTGTCCAGTTGATTCTGTCTTCTTATGTATATTGATTTAATTTCTTTTTACCTTTTATTTTTGTTTTGTAGATTAAGTTTCCTTTGTTTACGCAATTATTAGTATGTATGTGTATTAATTATATAATTATAAATATTTAAGTAAGTTTATTTTAGTTATTGCAGGAGCGTACACATTATATTCTACCATTATTTATAACGTTTTTGCGGGCCTGCTGCAAGATATTTCAGAACTGAAATAAGCAGCGCCCTTGTACTACATTCACCCGTAGAGCTTCTGTTGTTACCCTTTTATGTGTGTACATAAACTTGTAAATAAATAAATAAATAAATATAATTATATTGAATTTTTAATTTTACTTCCATGTGGTGTCTCCTTTTTTGTGATGTAATATATTTAATTTTTATTATTTAACTGTCGAATTTAGTCAAATTGTCTACTTTGTTTGGGGTTGCATCCCAGTTCAATATTTTCGATCTTAGTTTTTGTGATTTGGATGTGATCTGTTAATGTAGTAGTACCTACTCTTCTATAGACTATGACACAGAGAGGTACAGTAGAATAATACTGTCTCTGTATATTGTGTCACTGTGCTACTCTATAGTTAAAGGGATTAGGATCATACATTAGAAATTAAAGAAGAAAGCTGTGTATGTTTTGCTATATTTATTTGTCTCCATTTCTGTCATCAGCTTTTTTAGGACTAGGCAGAAAGTAAACCAAGCTTGCGACGGCTGAAAAAGGTAAAATACGGTTATACGAATGAAGGTCACGTCTTTTAAATTTATTATAATTCATATTCTTTCAATAGCAGTCTTACTGAGGCCCTTAATAAAACAAACACTTCAAAGGCACGCAAGGCAAAACATACACATACATACATACATACATACATACATACATACATACATACATACATACATACATACATACATACATACATACATACATACATACATACATACATACATACATACATACATACATACATACATACATACATACATACATACATCAGGCACGCCTGCTTGCCGTAGGAAGCAGCGATCACTTCTTGCCACTAGCTACTATCTTTACATACTTATTTTATACATATTGAGTTTTACATATCGTTATTTATCATAATTTTATCATACTTACATAATGATAAGACCGATAAAGTGATAAAAGGTATCATGCAACCGTAAGTCAACATCACTGGAAAGAGAATACTGCCCAGCAGAGATCCACCTCTTCCAAAAGTAATGATGATTGACATCGATATGGCTCTGAAAGTTAATATATTGTTAACATCAATCTTTACTTATACACTCATCCGCTCGGAAACTAGGCCACGTTTGATTCATCATCATCATCATCATCATCATCATCTTCATTATTAACCCATATCCACCCACAGCTGGACGTACGCTTCCTGCATGATAAGCTATTGTTATAACCCGTTAAACAATTTATATAATTATTATAATGGCACGCGAAATGTAAATATAGCTTTGTATATACTTTTTACATTGATGAACTTTAACCTCTTATACCTATATAATAAGCATCTGGCACAAAATATTACACATTTCGCTTCAAAGAGCATTCGCCGTGACACTGCGAAATTGGATATTGAACTTTCTCATTATTCACGTCGAGCACCTATTCAAAAAATGCTGATGGCATGATGTGACGATATTGATAGAGAATCTCGACTCTCTTGTTACTTAAGTATATGAAATCGCTCACCCCCTATATTTGGAAACATAGCTGCTTCATATCTGCTGTACCTGTAAGGCCGCGTTTTCGACGATTGCGGTGAGCAGGGCGGGAGCGGTTGGACAGCGTTGATGCTCCGTGTAAAGTGTACGACGACCCGGTTCTCACCCGCTCTATATCAGCTACAGACATGTACCTGGGCGCTCCTCTCCACCCCCACGACCCGGCCAGCCCAAGCCAAGGTCATAGCCTTTACAAGTGCCCTCAGGTTGTTCCGCTGCCGATCCGGTCCGAACCTCTCGAAGAATCTAGTAGGGAACGGGGGGACACGTACTAGTGCGTGGTGCCGATTCTGAAGTGGTATACTACTCGTAGCTACTTACCTCTCGGCCACGACTACTAGCGACGCAGCGAGCAGATTTCTAGTTCATTGCGTTCTTTCTCAATCAATGAATATGACTGCCATAGTATGATGCGCAATGAACTAGAAATCCGCACATCGCGTCGCAATACGCTCGTGCTTATGGCTGAGGCCTTGAGATTAAAGTTTTCTATTTGTGCTTAAGAAACGAAGTGAATCCAAGAAATGGGGAGACTGGGTATCTATGTTAAATAATTTTACTTTTTTTATTTTTAAGTGCTGATTGCTGCACTGAAGCTTAATTAAATATTTATAAAATACAGTGAACAAATTAAATGCCTACCCGACCCAGCCAGGAATCGAACCTGGGTCTTCCACAATCCGGGCAACTGCACTGACCATTATCCTACCGGGAAGGCATTTAATTTTTTTACTGTATTTTATAAATATTTATGTTAAATTATGAAAGTATAAATCTGTTGTAAAATAGTAAATACTGGACTTTGACCAAACTTCTTGTGAGAAGAGCAGAACGATGAGCAAATGAGTGTCGAGATAACTAAAGTATTAAAGTGAGAAGTTTTGGATAAGAATTGATTCGTGAAAAAAGATATACATAGAAACCCTTATGGTATAACCTACTATGCAAGTTGGATATGATGAGTGATGAAATTATAAACCTATGAACAAAACGATGAGTTTAACTAATTTCTTTACTAACAAAATCATGTTATTCATCATTTTCAAAAGTGAAAATGAACAAAAATACAAGTAATTTTGACTAAATTGTATTTAAAGTTAATACTAAACTACGAGTATAATAGACTTGGCAAAATTGCGAGACCATTGTTGTTGTTACTTGTTTAATAAAAAATATTATTAGCTATTCAAAAATGCAAAATTCAAAATTTTTATCACACTAATATTATAAATGCGAAAGTTTGTGTGTATGTCTGTATATTTGTTCCTTTTTCACGCTAGAACGGATAGATGGATTTGGATGAAATTCGGCATACAGATAGTTTATAACCTGGATTAACACATAAGATAGTTTTTATCCCGATATTCCCACGGGAATCACACTATAAATATACTTAAAAACGACAATTTAATTTTCCAATTCAAAATGATTTGTTTGTTTTGTTGTCATGGAAACTAAAGAGAATTTAATCACTTGATGGAAATTGTTAAAGCGGTACGAGTCCGCCGAGTCCACTAGTTAGAAATAAACTTTTACAAGTGCTTTTTGAACGTCAATTCAAAGCCATGACTTCGTAAACCCTACGGTAGAGACCTTGCACCGAGAAAAAGCCGCAACAAATAAGTACTCGTAGCATAGTGAGAATGACATTGCGTTCCTTTTACGTTCATTTTAACACCTTTGTTGGCCTAGCACTTAATCACAAGTTACAAAATAATAATAATAATAATAATAAACACTTTATTTGCACACTAAGAAATAAACAGTTACAAAACAGGACAATAGACAAAGAAGAGAGTACAAGTAGGCAGCCTTATTGCTTTATAGCAATCTCTTCCACGCAACCTTGGGTGAAGAGTAAAACAATAGTAAGGAGTAATAGGGGAGTAGGTGCATATAAAGAAAGAATGAATTGAGAATAAATAAATATCTACAGATTAAGGAAAAAAGAAAATTACAAATAAGGACTGAAATATATACTTATAGTTAGCTAGATGGGAGCAGAAGAAAGGAAATAGCTTCTAACTCGACCGCCGAAAGACCTTAGATTTTGAGTTTTCCTGATGCTCTCAGGAAGTGAGTTCCACAAGCGGACAGCATGGACAGTGAAGGAATAGGAGAAGAAGTCGGTGGAGTGTTGAGGGATGTTTAAAGAAAAATGTATTTAAAAATCTAGTTTTAAAAAACAACAAACGGTTGGTTGACTCTCCCCATGACCCAAAGGCTGGCTTTTACCTTGGCCAGAGGCAATGCCGCCAGTCTCTTGGGTACATTTCCAGTCGACAGCGACGCGGAGGAATTTTTGACGCCATATTTTTTTTTTTGTTTTTTAAGTTTCTTATCAAATTGTTTTATTTCTTATTTTATTAATAAAAGATATAATAATTTTTAAAAGTAATACTTACCTATAATCTTATAGCGAAATCAACATGATACACGATATAGGTGTATTTAACGCTCTTTTTAACAATCTTACCTTAACGTCGTCGGGAACGCTCTCACTAATAGATTCTGCTGCAAGCTCAAAGCAGTCTGCGTGAGCCCGCATGTCGCCGAAATCAAAATGGCGATTGTCATCAATGAGCTAGTCCAATAAATAGCACCGGAGCAAGCAGAACAAAAGAACAGCATTAGCACCATCAACGGTTTGTGGCCGAAAAAGCCTACCATGTAGGTACTGATGCCAATACCTAGTAATGACATCAGTCCTAGCAGCATTCCATTGGTGTAAGTCTCAGTACCGCTGATAAGCTAGAAAGAAGAGAAACTGTTTTTTAATATAAGATATAAACATTTATGAATATAAGCAACTATATCATCATTTTCTTCTTCTGCCTCTTGAAGAGTGGTAGTCAAAATTCAAAATTCAAAATAATTTATTCAGTTTATGCTACAAAAAGCTCTTATGAACGGCAATTTGCCATCGATTCGTAAGTCTACTCGGGCGGGAGACGTTGTACTGAGAAGAACCGGTAAGAAACTCAGCAAGTGCCAGCTTTGTATATTTTCTGTTTTCTTCTTCTAATGGCGAGACGGAATATTTGTTCCACAGAGGTATAAATGATTTACCATTTTTACTGATCAGTCAATAAAAAAATCTGCCTTTAAACTTCTTTCTCACTACCGGGAAAATGCCTTACATTGGTATAAATGGAGAGATCGAGTCATAACTGCTACCAGTCGTAAGGAAACTGGATAGTCACAATCAATCAATTTGTTGGTAGGTATAGTGTAGCCAGATAAAATAAATTTCGTTGAATTTTTCTAGCAGTTTGTGATTTACGCAGCAAGCCAGCGTAAATCACAAACTAATAGAAAAATTTAATATGTTTGTGTTTAGGAATGGGTTCCTCAGTAGCCTTAGTGTCTTTTATAATAACTTATTTTTTAAATTTTGCATTTACAATACTATTTAGAGTTACAAGATAAAATTTTACTAGAAAAAATCGACCAACCACTAGAAGCTCGAGTGGGAATCGAACCCACGACCTTTGGATAACCGGTCCAATGCTCTGACCACTGAGCTACCGAGGCCCCAGAAGACTCGTATTTTTTTTCTATTAATTTGTGATTTACGCTGGCTTGCAGCGTAAATCACAAACTACTAGAAAAATTCAATGAAATTTATTTATTTCTGGCTACACTAATACCTACAAATTGATTGAACCACAATTGCTCGCATTTAACTTGAACCTCCCCGTTTAGCTACCGACCGTTTTTATCTATGTGGAAAGGTTTAAGTCGAACAGTAGTAAGTACAGTCAATAGCAAAAGTAGATGATGTTTACTAGTCAGTATTTTCTATATAACTACAGTCAAAGTCTTCAGGTAGTAGTAGTAGTAGTAGGTCACTAGTAGACACTCAAAGGTTTTTCGATATGCGTTAAACTTGACCAATCATTAGTTACCTTTGCTGTTGACTGAACTCTTTGTATATCGAAGATAACAAAACCTCTTACCGGTATACAAGCTTTACTTTCATTGGATGTCGATTTCATAACTGTAAAATTGTTCTCTAAATGCAGTGTATTATTTTTTTCATGTTCATACTCTTTGGTCATTCCCTCCGTGTAATCAGTCATTATTTCGCAGAACCAATCGGTTTGGTTGTGGGTGTCTCGGTAGTTTTCCACGATTGTCGATATTTGGGGGTACCACAATCTTAAGGAACTCTATCTACAAATTAAAACAAATAATAATTGATACACTAACGTCACAACATCAAGTGGTCAAAATAATATTTAGAATTAGCTTTAAAAATTACATTTTAATTAGATAGGTACTCAAACACATTTATGTGTAATACATGTGTATTCCTTTAAACAATGAAATCATTATTTGAAAAATACATACTACTTTTATAATAAACGATTAGTTTAAAAATATATTACGAGTATATCAAATTGCAAATCTAAATAGGCTGCTGGTTTTAGGTTTTATTTTGTCTTTAGTTATCTTATTTAATTTTTTCTTTAATATAGTTAGTTATGTTATAATAATATGTCACGTTTGTTTATTAATAATAATATGTCACCAGATAACATATAACAGGCTGTATAGTTTAATATAAGGGAATACATAACGACATCGTAACTGACAAAATTTTATTTTTTAGTTCATTTAGCTGAGAAAAAGTTAGTTCTATCGGTTTAAAGGTAATTTGTTAATAGCATACTTACGCTAATAAACACACAAAACTTATAACGGAGAACAAACAAAGTCTTCCACATAAAGGCTTTCTAAATAGATTCTTGACTTCAAACAGTGCGTTAGTCATTTGTTTCTTAACACTATCCTTGGTTGTCGGTACGAATATGCCCGTGGAGTTTAATGATGTTATCTGTAAAAAACCATAGATTTTACAATACGTATTCAAAAAGGTTTACTACCAACTAGTGACAGATCCAGTGAAGATAGGCTTAAAGATATTCGACGCGTTGAAGAGGTTCTTAAACACACGTATAAATAAGTAGAAAAGCTCTGCATATGGGCAAACGTTTAATGCTTTCTTTTTTTTAGTGCGTGTATAGCTATCCGTCTATCTCTTTCAAGTAGCAGTTTTTAGTTTATGCTGGTCGTCTGTGGACTTTACAAGGGTTTATTGACGGCGAGAAACTTACATATCCTCAAGCTGTAAGTGACAAAAAAATCCATTCTCATCTGTAGCCCAATGGGAACATAGTTGGGGTGTCATTACCATCATCACCAGTTCATTTTATGTCCCCACTGCTGAGGCACGAGCCTTCTCTATGGATGGATAGGGAGAACGGGACTTAGACCACCACGCGGGCCCAATGCGGATTGGTGGTTGTTAACGACTGCTAATGCAACCGGGACCAACGTCTTTACGTGCCTTCCGAAGCACAGAGGAGCTCGAGATGATACATTTTTGGTCACCCATCCGATGACCGGCCTTTGCGAAAGTTGCTTAACCTTAGCAATCGCAACCCAGGCGCGTTAACCACTGCGCCATCAAGCTCCTTGAGTTGGGGTATAGATAGGAATAACTATTTTCGTGTGGTACAATGCCGTATTGGAAATATGTTATGTTGCAAAATACTTACTGGAAACGTATCTCTATGTTTTCCTGTGTTGATAAAATAAACCTCCTTCAAAACTTCTAGAGCTTCATTCTCTTGACCATGCGAAAGCAGAAATTTGGGACTTTCAGGCAGATAGTAATACGATATGCCACCTATTAAGCTACACGTCGAACAAGCGTATAAATATATATTCCACGAGTGAAGTTCTGGAAAGAATGACGTACAGTGATTAAAAATCTTTCTGCCTACAAGTATTTTCACGATTTGTTTTTGTTAATTCGCTGTTAGTGATGTGTTGAATCCATAAGAGGGATTTGTACCCGTAACCTCAGACGAAATGCACTACCAATTTAATAGAAAAATAAAACCGAGCCATATAAGTCTTACTACCACCACTGAGGAATAAAATAAAAAAAAATCTTTGACGTTGACGTTAAAGATTTTACATACTTACCAAAGTATCCCTCAATCAATGTCAAATTTATGTCCAAAGGTAACAAGGCCAACGATATTAAAGCTATCATGATCAACGATATTGATACGAATGAAGCGTTCAGTAGCAACACTCTGTCTCTGACACGTTTGTGCACCAATTCTGACAGCATCACAGCTGGTGTTGCAAAGCAGAAACTTGAGCTGGAGGATAAACACTATGATATTAATATACAAATAAAATACTGACCTTAAAACCAAAAGGCTAGACAAAGATAGAACTAGAACTGAGGACCTTTCGCTATTCGAGTGACAAATTTTCTAAGCAAGCACGTACCTATTGCTTTCCAAAAAATACTACTTTATTCAGTCTAGGTACAAAACGAAATATATTTTAATTTGTTTCTTTTTAATTTGCTTCTATGTATAATTATACAACTTTTAAAAACGTAAGACATGTTTTTTTAGGAAAGCTCACTCTTACTTTGTTTAATAAGTCGTTATACTACCAAGTAAATATTGAATGACATATCAATTCAAGACACGTAGATACAAGTTCACAGAACTATGTTCCAAAAATATAAGTCTGCTGAGTAATATCTAATAATGTAATACGATGAATTCGCTTTACTTAGATCCTCTGACGTTTTCTTGATGTGGCTATATTTGATTTTGCCTATGTGAAAATATCTTTTGAAATTCAAAAGATATATGCTTTATGATTTTTGATACCACTAAGGCTCTTAACTGTTACAGTCGGCCAAAGGAGCTACATATTAGAACGTGAGTAGATATAAATATATCACAAGAATAATGATGATCACCATACGTTTGCCTCGGTTTTCATTTTATTTATGGTCCCCCCTTCCATTCTCCTCGATCAGGCATCACCTCAACATTTGAGTAAACAATTATTTGCGATTTCATCTTTTACACAATCTAACCATACTTCTTCGGTTTTCATTATAATAAAAGCTAAGTACCTATATCTTATTTACTGTCCTGCAGCTGGGCAAAGGCTTGCACCATTTAAAATAATTAAAGTCAAGTTCATTGGCTTAATAATCACGCTATGCATCAAAAAAAGTTTTGCCAGACCCGGAAATTGAACCTTCGGATATTGGGAAATGCTTTACCATTCAGCCACAAAGGTGAGGTGAATATTGATAAGTAAATCATCAATAGTCTATAAACACGTCCCCACTGCACTTCTGGGCTTAAACCTTCCCACTAGATAATAACACATCATGAGGACATTGGACCATTAACCAGTCACACAACGCCAAACTGGGTAAGCGAGGGTTGTAGGGACTTACCGTCTGCCATCTTACAAAAATAACTGAGACCAACGACATAACGTGTCAGCCGAAGCGCGGTAATACAGTAAAACTAACCAAATACCCTCAAGAACTTTGCCAACCGCCAACATCCAATATGTCTGACTGGAACCCTCTATGATTGAGCACACGAATATCCCCAGTAATCCGCCGACCAGAAACATCTTTCTGCCGAAAGCGTCTGTTATGAATCCGGTGAATAATGATGCGCCAACTTGACCTGGAAACGGAAAAAGAGTTTTCTTTTATGATTTTTGCATGAATAATTTAATAATTGTATGATTTTTGTACCGCAACAAATCAGTGAAATTGGGGGAAGTTAAGATATCAAGATATGGTCCGTCTATGGGATCTCAGAATTAAGAGCGGGCTAAATTTTATCAGTGTAATAAATAGTTCGTAGCCGTACGAATTACAGTTTTTTTTATATCTAGCTCGGAAAATGACTGTACTCCACCTGATGTTAAGTGGAAACGAGGTCCAGATGCAAGGAAAACTGGTACAGCGTGAAAACTACGCAACATCCGTTACCCTCACCCTGCCGGCCCGCGAGGTGCCCATTCACGCCTCTTTTGAAGGACCCATGTCATAGGAAGGAGGGAAAACGTGTGCTGGTAGACTGTTCCATCTTTTTGAAGTGCGACAATAGATAGCCTAGATGGATATAGGAGCTCGATGGCGCAGTAGATAACGCGCCCGGTCTGCGAGTGCTGAGGTTAAGCAACTTTCGCAATGGCCGGTCATCGGATGGGTGACCAAAAATGTATCATCTCGAGCTGCTCCGTGCTTCGTAAGGCACGTAAAGCCGTTGGTCTCGGCTGCATTAGCAGTCGTTAAGAACCACCAATCCGCACTGGGCCCGCGTGGTGGTTTATGGCCCGTTCTTCCTATTCATCCATAGGGAAGGCTCGTGCCCCAGCAGTGGGGACATAAAAAATGAGCTGTTGATGAATATAGAGCCTTATGCTTAAGCGGTAGCTAAACCAAGTGCGGCGGTGCATCTCTGGCCCAGAAATCTGAACTTATTGTCAGTATTGTAAGGACTTACCAAAGAACGGCATAGAACTGAGCAGCCCCTTCTCCATAATCGTCATATGAAGGTCACACTCAGCGTTTGGAAGTATGTAGGAGCTTGTAGTGCTAACCATCATGGATGAGCAGGTAGCCGCTAGAGTTGTGAACAACAGCCTGACGTGGAACCGGCCGAATCCGCAGAGGATCAACGCATCTTCCAGAATCTCCATGGGATCTTTAGCGTCATCTTTATTTTCTTTATTTTCATCTTCATCTTTATCTGTGAAATCGTAAGATTTTAGATGCAAAAAAGTTTTGAATAATCATTCACTAGCTGGATCTGAACCTACATCTTATGACGATGCGGACCAGGTGGAGGGGTGGGGGGGGGGATTTTTAAACCGGTGACTTTATAGTGTTCAGTGTCTGTTACTCAATCCTACGACATGCAAGGGTTTGTACTAAAAATCAGCGCTATGTATAGCCCGTGGCTGTTGATGAGTGCAGACCTTGTTAATGCAGCAACGTAGGCATAACTCGACAATGTACTATTTTATTTTTAATTTTCAAACATTTTAGATTCTTTTCGTTAATAATATTATTTATTTTTTTACCAACTTTTCCTTTTGTTTATTAATGTTGAGTTTACAGTATTAGTCAAATAAATACCTATTCTATTCAATTCTATTTCGGGGGTATAACTACTAATGCAAGATCTTGCAAAAAAATCAATTATCATCAGCTCATTATACGTCCCCAATGCTGGGGCACAAGCCTTCCCTATGGATGGACGCGGGCTCAGTGCGGATTGGTGGTTTTTGGTCACCCATCCAATGACCAGCCTTTGCGAAAGTTGCTTAACGTCAGCAATCGCAGACCGAGCACGTTAACCACCGCGTCATCGAGCTCCTCTAAAAGATTTAATGGTTTGATCAAATTTACATTCATATTGATAGTACTATATAGTATAGATATAGATAGTACTATCATATATATCATATAATAGTATAGTACTATACTATCTTTAAGCAACGAAATTGAATCCAATCATGTAAGCAAACGTCTACCGGACTACGATTATCCGGTCGTTACACTTTTTGTTTGCAATAAACTATTAAATAATCTTTATACCATTGAACCTATTGACCTTTTATAAAACTTGAGATAATGTGGTCTAGTAAACAGGACAAAACTTATGTGTGTTTATTGTTAATGAAAATCATTTATTGTAATCTTAAAACATTTTTTAAGGATCAAATCGTGTTTTTTTTTCTTCAGTTTTAGTCATTGCAGGACCCGTTATTAATCTGAAGACTGAGGAGCCTACAAATGAATTTGTAACATGATATACATAATAAAAAAGCGCATAATTCTTAAATAGCTTAAGATCATTAATTTTAATGCGGCAAAATATAGTAAACTTACCTTTTTCAACAAATCTATTCATTTTGTATTGATAACACTTCACATTAAATATAGATATACGACTTAAGATGGTTTATGTTTCACAATTGAATCAAACGAATTAACGAAACCCAATGGACTAATCAACCAACTAGTTATTTTTGGGACGTGCAATTAATTTAATCGCATTACATTAAATTCATTATCTGCTAAGTTACTAAATTTCTTTTTATTTAATTCAATTGGCTTATTCATTGGAACGATATGTAGTTCGAAGTTGATGGACCATGAGGTGTAAAACTCCTTCAACATTTACTTCTTAATAATCATCACTATTTTCAGTCTATAAACTTCCCACTAGAGGGTTTTGAACTTCAAACAAAAGCAATAACACATAGAGAATCGGTTTTAATTCAACACACTTACTCAACGCGAGTCAAAGGCTGCTTTTCCACCAATAGAATAACTTCTTTTTGCTTTGTAAAATTGAGTCAGCCTATTGGTGGATTATTCTCTGGCACACCGCTTAGCTACCCCAACTCTGGTGGAAAAGCAGCCTAAGGACTGCCCCATCTTATAACAACAACCGGGACCGACGGCTAAACAGGCCTTACGAAGCATAATGAGCTAGAAATTATTTTAATTTGGTATTGTGATAGTTGATTTAATTTCAAGATCGTATCTCTAATACGAAAGCCACTATGCCTTCAAGCTTCTCTACAATATATCATCGTTTTAAACAACTTTTGCAATGGCCAGACATTGGATGGGTGACCAAAACGGAAGGCACTTAAAGTTGTTAGACCCGGCTGCATAAGCAGTCGTTAACAATCACCTAATTAAACCCGCGTGATGGTTTATAGCACGTTCTCCCTATCAATCCGTAGGGAAGACTCATGCCCCAATAATGAGTAGGTACATTGAGCTGGTGTGAGTTGAGATTTTATATCACTTTGAATATTGAATATATTATTCATTAAAAATGAATTTATATCACTTTGACGCAAGCACAACTACCACTGGAGAAAATAATACTAGCTACTAACTTACCAGCTCCGTCAATATTGTTTAAACTATATTTATAATACTTGTAATGTGCAAACTAAGATAGCGCGAATCTATCAGCAAACATAAAAACACTATTATCTTGTCAGCACTACATTAAATAATACAGTTATACAATTAATAAAAATCTTCACATTAATAATAGTAAAACTAAATGAATGTGAAAACTCCAATCAAAAGATTGGAGTTTGTTAATTAATAATAACTATTTGTCGCCCAATGGTCGAAATTCGACTATTACGTACGACGTAATTTTATGAAGGCTGCACGGATTGTATCCAAAGCAATGAAAAATTAAAAAAGATAGAATGTGAGTTTGAATTGGCATTGACAAATTTCAGCCGCTCCTCTTCCATTTTTGAGATTTTTGAAAAGAGTATAATACGTGTGTGTCAAATACATAAGCGTGTGTGGCAAACACATGGTAGTGTGTGTAATGTTTGTTTTATTGATTTAATGGATTTTATGCATAATTTAAAAAAAAATAGTAACATTCGGATAACTTTCTCTATATAAACTATAAGTGTGCGAAATTTCATACGCGCAATTTTCGTAAAAAAGGGGTACAAAGTTTTTGCTTCACGTTTTAATATATAGATATAATAATAATAAAATCATTTATTTCTCGTCACACAATAGGTTTCTTAACTCTAGAACATATTTGGGTGAAAGATAATGTATGACCTAAAGTGTGAGAAGCTGGTGCCCGCAATAGGTTTTAAAAGTAAACCGGTTACATAGGTCACCAGGCCGCCCCCGCAAAAGGTTACAATTGTGTTCTTAACTAAACGTATTTGTAGGCCTATTTGAAGTGCTAGCAAGGGTAGTAATAATTATTATAGTAAAACTTATCAAAAACAACTTATAGAACTAATATACATTTTAAATAGCAGAATTTTGTAGTTGTGTATGTGTGCTTGTGTGTGTATGTGTTTTAGGTGTTTTTTATTTGTGCGTAGGGAATTTAGATTTTTATTTTATATAAGTAAGTTTTCAGTATTTTAGTAGTCCTGTTGCTTTAGGTAGTTTGTGATAGTAACTTTACACCTGGCTCTGGGGAGGGGATAGATATGCGAGGTAGCTGTCCTAAGAGGAAATGTTCGACAAACTAAGTAAGTTTATTAGTTTAAGTAGTTTAATGTTTTTTTTTATACCTAGCTCGGCAAATAAATCCACTACACCTGATGTTAAGTGAAAACAGAGTCAAAACACGAAGATATACCGGTGCATTTGAAAACATCGTAGCACGCTCACCCTCACCCAGCCGGCCAACAAGGTGCTGCTTCACGCTTCGTTTGAAGGACGCCATCGAACCATCGCCGTCGCCTTCGAACGTGGAAAGAAGGACAACGTGTGCTGATAGAATTTTCTGAGAAGAAAGAAAAGAGATCAAGCTGGGATCAGATCAAAAGTTTCTCATAGTCAAATGTTATTTACATAAGTAATTGAAAAATTAATTTGAAACGGTAGTTTGCGAACCCGTAACGAAACCGTACTTCAGCGTGTTCATATGCCTCGGAAAATTATGCCAAACATTAAAAAGCGCAAGATACAACATCTCGGCCATATACTCAGGCTCGACAAATACATGTTGCTTCGAACTATAATAATGAGCAAGGTGGAAGGGAGAAGACGCGTTGGACGGAGGAGGAAGTCGTGGCTGCGGAACATCCGGGAGTGGACCGGCATAACATCTGTCGAGCAGCTGTTCCGTCTGGCCTTGAACAAAGAAGAATTCAAGAAGCTAACGGCCAACCTTCAATCTTGAAGAGGCACAACAAGAAGAAGAAGGTAGTTTGCATTGTTTTGCAAAATTAAATAGCGTCTGACTTTATTTATGAACTGCGTTTGATGTGGTTTCTTGTATTTTTTAAACGAACTGAGCTGGTACACTATCATACGACCTGATAGAAAGCGGCCGCTGCAGTCGATAAGTGCTGGCAAGTTTAACGTCGCCGACCATGAAGCTTCAGTTCTTATTCCCCTTTAACTTGTAATTTCACCGAATCTTTGAACTGAGCCATTCAAGCTGATCGACTACATAATGGAGACAGTTCACCCGGAATCCTCCATCCCTTAGTTACTGGTTATCTTGTTTCACTGCTGAATCACGACAATGTTGCCAACATTGGCGTTATGGTGACAGACTTAAGATTATGGTGGTAGACCCACCCTGCCACAGACCAAACTAAAGCTGAGAATCAAACCCGGAGACTCAAGGCAGAGAACATTATACTAGTAAATTGCAGAATCTATCTACAATCTACATTAGCTGAGCAAATTTGTTAGTTCTTATTGAATACATACTAAAGTAATTCGGAAATTATTATATCAATGTTAACAAGATAGTGGCTGTCGTAAAAGCGATAGGTACTTTTTGTTTCTCTACTGATGTTTTTTTTACAGGTTTCTTATTTGTTTAATAAATATTTTTATCTACACTAATGTTGTAACATTCTACTTATGTTTCCAATACTTGACTTATAATTACTACTGTTATAGCGCAGACAACAAAACACTCAATTTAAGCAATTTCACATGATGGTATAATATCCACATCGATATCGTAAAATCTCATTATAACATCAATAAAACGCGACCAATTAACCTGGCGAGCCTTATGTCAAAATCCTCATACAAGTTGTATAAAATTTTGATATTAGGCTGGCTTTTGAAAACAGTTGGGTTATACGTGAAAACTTCGTCGAAACTACTAAACTTACATACACAAAACTCTTTGGTAAGATCTTGTGCCAATTAAATAAAAAAAGAACAGCGCGCGCTCGCTCCTGATTGGCCCTGCGCGCGCAGCTGCGCTCTCATTGGTTAGATTTTAATGGCGGCAAGTTCACTGTGACAATACACGTACGCGTGAATTTAATGTTTCGCAATGTGCTTTGTTTTTAAAATACAAATTAAAAGTTAAAAATGGACAGCGACGATGATATTTGTACGCCTCCGGATATTCTAGAATTGGCAACAAAAGTAACTCACAATCTTTTGCCAGAAAAATCTAGAAAATTATATGAAAATTTTTGGCATGGAAGATCGAAAAGAAAACTACATCATTTTCTGAAAATGTCATTCTTGTGTATCTCAAAGACCTCTCCGACAAATTCAAGCCATCTTCTATGTGGGCTAAATATTCTATGCTCAAGTCCACACTGAGTATCTACAACAATATTGATATCACGAAGTATTCAAAAGTCATAGCGTTCCTGAAACGCAGTTCAGAAGGACACAAGGAAAAAAAGTCCTTGACGTTTACATCAGGTCAAATAAAGATGTTCCTGAAAGATTAACTAGATATTTTGTATCTTTTTGAAAAGGTAAGTGTATTTTAGTTCTGTTATTTAATCTACCTAGTACTTACGTACTACACACGCAAGTTATCTAGACACTCCGTTTAAGCGCTTTGTGTATAAATTAGGTAGTAGGTACCTACACTTTACTACTTCATAAATCATAGTTTTTGCCTTGGCTATGTACCTCAAGCTTATTATATCGTTTATTGTTACAGGTTGCACTAATCTTCGGCATAATGGGGGCATGCCGAAGGCAAGAGCTATACAACATCCAGTTCGATGAAGTCTCTAACATAGACGACAGTACAATCATGGTGAAAGTTTCGAAAACAAAAACGAAAATAGATCGTTCTTTCGTTGTGACGGGCAACTGCTATGCCGTATGTAAAAAATACATGGAACTTCGACCCACCCCCTGTCGAAACCCTGCCTTTTTCTTGAGCTATAGATCGGGGAAGTGCGTCGATCAAAGAACTGGTATTAATAAATTTGGTGCTCTGGGAAAAACTATCGCAAGTTTTTTGAATCTGCCTAACCCAGCGTTGTACACGGGGCATTGCTTCCGGCGCACCTCGGCGACCCTTCTCATAGATAGCGGTGGTGATTTGACCGCACTGAAACGACACGGGGGGTGGATGTCTTCTACTGTGGCTGAAAGCTACATTGATGAGTCTTTAATGAATAAAATTCAAGTCTCAAATACGATCTTGAACAGTATAGAAAACAAGACGAATGAAGTAATTATAAATATTCCAACTCCGTCTACGAGCTCTACTGCTTGCCCCACGACCGCTACAGCTGCTGGATCAATAATTAACATTAACTTTCAAAATTGTACCATCCAAAATTTGAACAATTATTATAAATAAACTATTGTCAGCTTTTACTCTTGTTGTTTGACTAATTGCATTAGTGACGATAAAGTAGTGTATGCAACTGCATATAACACGGGTATTAAAACACTCGTTACTATTATGAAACTCGCTGCGCTCGTTTCATAAACTCACACTCGTGTTTTAATACCCTTCATTATATGACAGTTCCATAAACTACTATTTTATAGTATGACTGTTATGCACTGTTTAATTTAATAAAAAAATAAAAACGAGCGAGCCTTACAGTAGTCACATATGAAGCAAAGAGAATTAAATCACTACGTTTAATATGAAGTGTAACATTTGATATCTCTCCTTAATAATAAACAATTTTAACATTATATTCTGAAAAAAATGGGTCAGGTATTTATTTGAAATGATTTTTTTTAACAAAGATTAATTATTTTTAATAAAAGTTGTATTTTATTTATGACACTAAGAATAATGCAATACCGCGCGCTCATTCGTCAAATCAAATGGCGCGCGCTTCCCCGGTTGGTTGGTACCATCCGACGGCCAACTCTACCACCGCGCGTTCATTCGTCAAATCAAATGGCGCGCGCTTGCACGCTTCCCCGACTTCCTGTTACACACTTCCGTCCCATTTCACGAAATCACTCCCGCAAATTGCAAGAAAGCGAGAGGAAAGATGTTACATCAATAAAAGGCGCTGATAAGGGAAGAAAAGGTAAATATCTAATGTCCAGCAGTGGACGTGGATAGGCTGATGATGATGATCTAAAGTAAATACTAAAACAAGAGATGAGATGTGTACAACCAAAAAGTCTAATTCTAATAGTAAATAAAATCGTAAGTAATAGTAAGTAAAATCTTTACTAAAATAAGGATTTGATACGAAAGAGTTTGCAACAATAAGTAAGTAAGTACCTGTCTTAATCCTAGTTTTTCAAGAGTATACACAAATATCTGGTTATTTCAATCCAACTGAATTAGATTTTTTTTGTGATTTTACAGTTTTAAGTATTTCTTCTTCACTTACAGGATGTAGGAATATACTTGATTCTACGGAATCTACAAGACTATGGTTTTTGTTCAAATAAGATTTCTCTTTACAATTTTTATAAATGCCATTAATAAAATATTGGTTGAAGAGCTCTGAAATAGCTTGAGGGGACAATCATCAACCGAGCGGCCACCGTGGCTAGCTCAATTAAATCCGCACTCTCTTTGGTTGGTTGGTGATTGTCCCGCATGCGACAACTATCAATATTCAATGTATTTATAAATACTCATTTATTATAGATTTTATTATTTAAGTATAGGTATCGGACAAGGAAATATTTTACGATGCATTCAACATTGCTCAAATGGAATTCTGGATCGTAGAGCTTGTTTTTTTTCTTTTCAGTTTTTTCTCTTTGCAGTTATTTTTTATGTTAGTCCGGTTTTTACGAGTATATAGTTGTTTTTATTTAGTTGTTTTAGCAGTCGGGTTTTTGTTTTATTTTAATAATTGTCAGATTGAAACTATGAATGGGATCAAGAAAAAAAACACTCCATATTGTAGTCTATTTTGTGAGCTCGTCGCGGCTCACGATTATTATTTAGCTAAATAGATTATTTCTAAATAAAAAGTGTTAATTTAAATAAAAAATATTAATAAACAGGTATTTAGAATTTTGTTTTTTAGACCTAACTCTTAAATCAACAAAAAAATTACATTTATAACAAAACGAATTCTTTAGATATATCTATAATAATAACTGCGGAGATGCACAGCGATGCAAAGTGTGCTCCAAAAACAAGAGAAAGGCAAACAAAAATATTTACGCAAATATTTTTTCCCGGCCACCATTTTGTTTTCGTCGACACTTATTTTTCTGTCAGTCCGAAAACCCATGAAGGGTTTCGGGCTGATTACCGAAAGACATTTTACCGAAACCTACTTACACCGCGATATCATCGAGGAGCCATACGAACGACGGGTTATTTTACAGATGGGCCATTTTGTCGAAAAGCTAAATGCACGCAATCCCATATCACCGACAGTACATTTCTTTGAACGCCATATTCGAAAGGCAAAAAATAAAACATCTATAATTAACAAGTTTTTTTTTTCAATTCATATTATTAAATTCAATAAATAAAAAAAAACGAGCGAGACTTAACAGTAGTCGCATATGATGATTTGATATCTCACCTTAGTAATAAGCAATTTTAACATTATATTCTGAAAAAATGGGTCAGGTATTATTTGAAGTGATTTTTTATAACAAAGATTCTTTTTATTGAAAAATGTATTTTATTTAATTGACACAAAGAGTAATGCAATACGGCGCGCTCATTCGTCAAATCAAATAGCGCGCGCTTCCCCGATTGGTTGGTACCATCCGACGGCCAACTCTACCACCGCGCGCACATTCGTCAAATCAAATGGCGCGCGCCTGTGCGCTTTCCGACTTCCTGTTACATACTTTCGTCTTATTTCACGAAATCACACCCACAAAGAGGAATAATAAAAAATGAAGAAAGTATGGAAGTTATTGATTTTTTAACGGCAGCTGCGAATAATATTAATATTTAAATTAAACATTTTTGTTACTGACCCACAGAAATAGTGATGATTATTTTGTTTAATGATTGACTGATTGATTTCAAATAAAATTTGTTGATTTAGATAGATGTTTTATTTTTTGCCTTTCGAATATATGGCGTTCAAAGAAATGGCGGTAATATGGGATTGCGTGCATTTGGCTTTTCGACCAAGAAGTGTGTTTTGATAAAAAGTCTTTTTTTGTTTTTAGAAGTAGGTTTCGATAAAATGTCTTTCGGTGATCAGTCTGAAACCCGGCCTGGATGCGGCAAAAAATCGCATCAAATACCAGATGTTCATAGAAATTATGGAGCTGCGGTCGGCTGGAGTTAACAGCTACCATTGTTATTTTGTTCTTTCTAAATTTAAAACTAGTTGGCATATGTATTAAGAGCGTTTACGCCGCGCACTAGCGCCGCCAATGAAAAAAAACATATCTAGTAATTTCAGTTAAATAAGACGTTACAGCTAAAAACGGCCACTTTTAACTATAACGCCGTATTTAAGTAAACCATAACATGTCAGATGTTCATTAGGTGACGTAAAAATGCTGAATTACTTCATTCAAATAGTTTGTTAAGCATAATTTGATTTTCTATCTCTAATCACTAGATATGTAAACGCTCTTAATTGCTGGGCTGAAAACAGGCGACAATGCACTTGCAAAACTACTATGTGATTGATACGAAGTGGATTCTGAATGTAAATGTATCAAGGTCTAGCTGTATATTTTTTTATCTTTTAATACTAGAAACAATTGCATTTGTATCATCACAAAAAGTTTTTAGACAGACACTGTTACTATATTTATATTGTTTGCTCGTAATTGAATTTAACTAAACTTTAAAAAATTTGATTAACTATGGACAGATGATACTTTTAGATAACACAATATTACAATTTAGTGGTTTTATCAGTATAAAACTTTATTACTCCATCAACTAGTAAACACCAGTTTAATATAAAAATAAAAAAAGCTATTTACAATTACAAACTTACAATTGAGAGTAACTTGTTTAAAAGATTTCATTATATTTTTCAAATCAAATCAAATCAAATAATTTATTTTGCACACTGTTACACAGAGAAAGGTTACAAAAATAAAAAGAAGCATAAAAATATTTTGGTGGGCAGTGAAACAGTGGCAAAAAAGTCTCCGGCTCAGCATGTGTCACAGCATTAGCAAAGCCATCGCCATGACGCTGATTTTCAGACGGAGGCCGAGTTGCATTCGTAGGTACTAAAGTTGTTCCTTGTATCAATTAATTATTGTTATTCGTGTTAATCTATGATTGAATTGTATAAATTAATAATATATTAAATATGATTAGTGAAAATAAATAATAAGTAATTTGATTGGTCAAATGATTTAAAATGCAAAATGTCAAATAAAAAATAATAAAAATACGGTAAATTTAATCTATTTAAAAAATAATGCTATTTATTAAGATGCCTACTCTTTAAACAACATGTTTAATTAATAAATGATTCTGAAGCTTGTACAAAGAAAGACATTCAAATAAACTAAAAGATTCATTAATTAGAGAAAAAATATAGGTACCAACATAAAAAAATAAGACGTTTCATAACTGCCGCACGAATAATTCGAACACAGAAATACATTATCACACCTTTGAGAGTAATATACGTACACAGGGTTTATTAAAGCAATATACACTTTATGAAAATTCCACCATTCTGAATTATTACGTCTGGGTAGGTATGAAAGCAATTCGCGTGCGAGAACTTAATTTAAGGATGATGTATTATTACAATGTTTCGTTGTGGAACTGTACCTGATGTAATTGTTGTTGGTAAGAGTGAACGGCTTTACACTATATGATTTTGTATCTAATTTCATATTTTATGTTCAAAAGAGAAATAGGAAAAATCAATCGTAAGACAGCAATTTTGACGACTTAGGCTTGTTTCACACGTACCACGACCACACCACAGTGTCGCGACAAAAGGTGGTCAAGCTTTGGTTACTTGTAAATAGTGTCGCTGCAGCTTCTTGCGGTTGCGTTGTGTGACCTACACAATGTGGATATATGGCCGGCCGCTAGTTCGCGGTGTCGCTAGTGGTTGTGTTGTGGTTGCGGCGTGGCTGCGATGTAGTCGGTATCCTCTGTGGTCTAGTGGCTAAGACCACCGGTTTAGACCCAGAAGTCCCGGGTTCGATTCCCAGCGGGGGGTACATGTTTGTGTACTCGGTTTGATTGGTAGGGCTTGTTTGTCCGCCTGACTAGCTACCACCATCTTATCTAAATATGTCGCCATAACATCAATGTTTGTAGCATTGTTGTGTCCCGGCAGCTAGAGATAAGATAGCTAGTGCCTCACTAGTTGAGGATCCCGGGTGAAGTGCGCTTTCATCTTTGGCCTTATCATCACTTAACATCAGGCGAGATCAAGGCACTGTGCTTACCCGTTAATGTTAAAAAAATATCAAACACGCGGTCAATTATTACGGCAAAATGTGGTCCATGTGAAATCAACTATTAATTTTCATATAAAATAGCGCTCGCCCTCGTGTTGTGGGTGTGGTGTGGTTGTGGTACGTGTGAAACAAGCCTTGGATAAGACATTGTGGTCCAGCATGAGAAATTTTGCCGCGAATTCACACTAGCGCTTTAAATTATATTGTTTTTGTATAGGCAGTTTTACCGGACACCACGCTGCGCCAGACGTCGCCGTCCATCATGAAACGTAGTTTTAAGAATTTATATTTTTTAATGATAATCACCGGTAGTTTGGACCCTGGTCCCGATGCCGGTGGACCCCTATTTTTATATTTTTAAATGTTTGTTTTGTTTTTTTAGAAAATATTTAAAAATGTAAATTAATATGTAAAAAAATAAATAGAGAGATAATAATAATAATATTAAGAAAGAAGGAAGAAGAAGAACAAGGTCAGCAAGCAAGACAATAGAGGAAAACTCTTGCGACTTAAATATTAAGACAAATGAAATGTCCACCTTTATAAACATTATACATCAAAACATTCAGGGCTTTTCTGGAAAAGAATTAGAATTAGAATTATATATAAATGAAAAAAATGTACATGTATTATGCTTAACCGAGCACTGGTTAAAACAATGCGAACTGTTAGTAAGCATTGATAATTATAAAGTCATTAGTTCGTTCACAAGAGAGTCTGCTATAAGAGGTGGGTCACTGATATTAATTAACGATACATTACAATCAAAGGAGCGTAAAGACATAGTATCTCTCTCAGTTGAACGAAATATTGAACTATCATGTGCGGAGCTCGAGCAGTATGTTATTGTTTGTGTGTATAGGCCTCCCTCTGGTAGTTACCACTTATTTGAGTCCATTATGGAAGAAACCTTGCAAAAGGTATGCAATTGTAAAAAGAGGATAGTTGTATGTGGCGACTTTAATATAAATATTTTAGATGACTCACAGAACTCGGTAAGGTTTCTTAATCTTTTCAAATCGTTTAACTTGCAAAATCTTTTTGATGAACCTACAAGAGTTACAGCCACATCAGCTACCTGTTTAGATAATATTTTTTCTAATTGTAATGATATTGAGAAATCAATAATAAATTTTATAAATTCTGATCACAGTGGTCAGATAGTTAGATTTGAGCACCAATATGAACGTCCTTCAATGAATATTTTATACAGGCCAGTGACCACTAATCGATTAGACAGATTTAAGAAGAATGTTAATGATAAAGTGTTACAAATACCATGTAACAATGACAAAGCGAACATCTTATACGACAATCTATTCGAAATAATCAAAAAAGAGTTTAATAACAATTTTACTCAAAAATTAATCAAAGTAGATAAGTCTAAAACTAAATTCAGTGATTGGGCCACAGCTGGCATCTACAGGAGTAGAAATAGATTGTATCAATTATATGATATAAAGGCAAACTCTAAGGATCCAAGTGTAATTGAATATGTTAAAAATTATTCAAAAATGTTCAAAAAAGTTTGTTCCATAGCAAAGGCCAACTACATTCGGGCAAAGATTGTGAATTCAAAAAATAAAATAAAAGCCACTTGGAACGTCATTAATAAAGAAACTTGTAAAGTAAGGTCTCGTGATCGTATACTTGAACTCAAAGTCGATAATGCTTACATCAATGGTGATACGGAAGTGGCAGGCGCGTTTGAAACATTTTTCTCAAAAATTCCACTCATTACATCAAATAAATTAAATTCTTGTAAACATCTTGCCCAGTCTCTTCTTGTATCGAGTGTAAAAATATGTAATATTCGATTCAATTTTCACTATATTGATTCTGATATAATAATAAAAGCTTTTAGACAACTTAATATAAAAAAGACTGAGGATCTTTGGGGTATCTCCACTGATATATTAAAATCTATAATATCTTCTATCGCGTCTAATTTAGCAATAATATTTAATAAATGCGTTGATGAATGTGTATTTCCAGATTTAATGAAATACAGTAAAATTATACCGTTATTTAAAACAGGCGATAAAAGTGACCCATCTAATTTTCGGCCTATATCCATACTACCGGCTCTTAGTAAAATTTTTGAAAAAGTTATTTTTAATCAATTGCTGTCACATTTTATAGATAACCAGTTACTTCATAACAAACAATTCGGTTTCACTAAAGGTAGAAATACAACCGACGCGGGAGTTGCACTCATTAAGCATATTTTCGATGCATGGGAGCAGAAACAGGATGCGATAGGTATCTTTTGTGATTTATCGAAAGCTTTCGACTGTGTCGATCACGATACTTTATTATTAAAAATGGAACATTATGGTGTCTCAGACAACTCACTTACCTTATTGAAATCATACCTCACTGGCAGAGTTCAAAAAGTTAATATTAACGGTACTGATTCTTCTGGCGCCCCATTACTTATGGGGGTGCCCCAGGGTTCAATATTAGGACCTCTTTTATTTCTCATTTATGTAAATGATCTACCTTACTACACCGAAGATCTTTGTGAGATAGTATTATTTGCTGATGACACCTCATTGATTTTTAAAGTTGATAGACATAGAGCAATATTTGACGACGTAAGTAATACTCTCTCTCAAATATTACATTGGTTTACCACTAATAACCTGCTGCTTAATGCAAAAAAAACTAAATGTGTGAAATTCACGATGCCCAATGTGAAGCAGGTTAATACCAGTATCACTATGAACGATGAAATAGTTGAAATAGTTAACTCGACAGTTTTTCTGGGTATTACCTTAGATCATAAATTACAATGGGGTTCTCATATTGCTGCCCTGGCAGGAAGACTTAGCTCAGCTGCCTATGCGGTTAGAAAAATGAGGTCACTCACTGATGTAGAAACGGCAAGATTGGTTTACTTTAGTTACTTTCACAGCGTCATGTCGTATGGTATTTTATTGTGGGGCTCAGCGGCTGACATTGAAACCATTTTTGTTTTACAGAAAAGAGCCATTCGAGCTATTTATAGCCTTAAGCCCTGTGATACGCTGAGAGAGTTATTTAAGCAGATTAATATTTTAACTGTAGCTTCACAGTATATTTATGAAAATATCATTTATGTTTATAAAAACTTAGATAAATTCGAAAAAAAAAGTAATACCCATAATTTTAACACAAGAAATAAAAACAAACTTGCTGTTCCAAAACTTAGACTCAATAAAGTTGGTAATTCATTTGTTGGGAAATGTATAAAAATATACAATAAAGTGCCTTTCACTCTAACAGAATTGCCACTACACAAGTTTAAGACAGAAATAAAACAAGGTCTAATGAAAAAAGGTTACTATAAAATTGATGATTATTTTAATGATAAGAATGTGTGGTCATCTTAGTCTGCTCGCCTGCACATGTTATTTCACATTGTAAGTAGTTACACTTTTTTATAAAAGGTTATTATTAAAGTCAAAGAATAATTAGATGATAAAACAGCCTGGTTGTAATAAAAAACACATTATACTCTATTTGTATCAATATACATAGTAAAATTAATTTATATAATTTTTATACTGATATGATAGTTTTGAACAGTGTCCTACAGATAACAAACAGCGTTGCGTTAAATAGATCATTAAGTTTTTATTTAAAGTATCTTGAGTGTGTCATGCTCTCTTTATTGTCTCTGCGGTGGTGGCGTGTGCGTCGGGTCGTTACGTTCCCTAAAATATGGTTGAGCGAAGCGATGGCTGATTCATATGTCATACTCGTGAACGGGTGCCGCCTGTGGAGGCTGGTCTGCTCTTGCATACTTATCTTATTGTTAGTATTAATTACTATAGTTTGACTTTGTTTTTCTTAAACAATTTTTGACTTTTATTAGAGTACTGTAGTGGTACTGTATGACATTGTGGAAATTTAACTTATACCAGATGTAAATTTGATATATTAGATTTGTTTATTTTTTTTGTTTTTTTTTTTTTTGTTTTTTTACATGTTGTGGTTGTCTTCTATATTTTTTTGTGTTTATTTGTAATGGAAAGTGTCCTGCTATGATAGGGCATTTTTCAATTTTTATTTTTTTTGACGCTGTAAGGGAGAAAAGAGCTGGACACTTGCTGAGTTTCTTGCCGGTTCTTCTCAGTGCAAGATCTCCCGCCCAGAGTAGACTTACGAACCGATGGCATAGCGACATTCATAAGAGCTACTTGTAGCCTAAACTGAATAAATGATTTTTGAATTTGAATTTTGAATTTGAATTTGAAAGTACCTTGACTTGGCTCACGAGGAAACCGCCATGTGGGATATTGACTCGACAATCATTGTGCCGATAGTCGTGTCTGCGAACGGTCTGGTAGCGAAGAGTCTCGACCAACACCTTAAGAAACTCTCGCTCAATGGTTGGATCAAGGGTCAGATACAGAAAGCGGTACTTTTGGACACGGCACGGGTAGTCCGAAGGTTCCTGTCTCTGCAGCCCTAAACGCCGGCAGCTTGAGCCCTGCCCCGTTGCCGGCGGCACCCTAGGCTAGGTTTTTTATAATATTTTTATGTTTTGTATGTGCTTTTGTATTTTACTTTTATATTAATATTATAACAAACCTAGGCTAAGAAAATAGAGAAATAAAGAAATAATAATATATTTTTCTCTCCAACTGTTATATTGTACCTATAATTTGTGTAGTTATATCTTATATATAAAACTAAAGTTGGAGAGAACTGGTGCCCGAGCTAGGTAGGAATTAGATTATCCTGTTAATCAGGTCACCAGGCTCACTCCGCCCGTGTTTTATTACACTAGCTAGATGAACGATAACACAAATGTTGAAAAAATTTCCACGAGCAGGATTTGAACCCGAACCCTTCTGACATATCGGGTCAGGTGCTCTCCCAATTGAGCTATCGTGGTTCTTGGGTAATTGGGAGAGCACCTGACCCGATATGTCAGAAGGGTGCGGGTTCAAATCCTGCTCGTGGAAATTTTTTCAACATTTGTGTTTTTGTAATTTGTTCGCAACAAAATTTGCGTTAAAAATTCTATAAACATTTTAGATGAACGTTGTTTATGAACTGGTGTTCAAATTCAGATGAATTGAGAGATTCAACTTAAAATAAAACAATCGCAAGCAAAAGTATTTAAGGTATTTTTTAGCATAAGTCTTGATTAAGTTACTAGACAGACCATGCTGTATTTCTGTAACCTTACCGCCTAAACATTTACATAAATTTAATCACAGTACATTATAGCTCTATGTACCTATACTAAATTTACCTATGTTAGAATAGAATACAATAGAATAATTCTTTATTGCACATTTATTTATTTATTTATTTTAAACTTTTGCAACAAAATATTATATGGCGGACTTTATGCCTAAGGCATTCTCTACCAGTCAACCATAGGGTGGTGCAGAAATGACATGGGAGGTACAAATTTTGAGAGACAACAAAAGTAGAAACCAGTGTAACAAAAAGATTCAAACTACATAAATAAATATTCTATAAATTACAATTGCACATCTGTTACATAATTTATAATGCTAGTTATTATTGGATAAATGATGTTAGATGTATGATATTATATATGGCGTCCGCGGAAGGCCAGCGTCGTGTTTAATACCAGGACTTATCATCATCATCTCAGCCAAAAGACGTCCACTGCTGGACAAAGGTCTCCCCAAGAATCTCCACAACCACCGGTTTTGTGCTGCTCGCACCCAGCGGCTTCCCGCGACCTTCACCAAATCGTCTGCAGAGCGGAAACCAATTTGGTATAATGTGCAAAAGTGATGATCCTGTGTTTTGAATATGTATGAGTGATTGTACAAAAAAAAAAAAAAATTTTTTTCTATTTTTTTTTCTATTATTCTGTAAGTAGTTAAGTTTGTTAAGTTTTAGTATATATAAGCCAATAATTACATTTCGGATAATTGTAATTGTGATACTAAACTTGTTAAGTTTTTATTTATTGTTTATTCTGCATCGCCAACAGATCGCACAAATACAGCAACATACAAAAAAAAGTATTTTTATTATGTTGACTTTTTGTTAAACTTAGTTAAAAATTTTGTTACTAGAAAAAAATTACCTAGGCCTCCACGGTAGGTCAGCGGTAAGAGCATCAGACCGGTTATCCAAAGGTCGTGGGTTCGATGCCCAATAGAATTTCCTAAGGCTGGTTAATTTATTTTTTTTGTAAAATTTTATTTTATACAATAAAGATCAACTTGTGCTCATCCAGTAAGAGGCAACCTCAGCTAACACCGGTTAGCTTTGAACAATTTACTTGGAAAACTTACTTCTCCATTATTTTTTATGTGATATATTTTGTTAGTACCATTTTGTTACATTGAAAATAAAATAAATAAATGTCTGCAAGCTGTTAATATACTCGAACGTAAGTAAATCTTTTTGTAAAAAAAAAAATCATAAAGTTCAAATGCAAATATGGCCTCCAAAATCTTGTTACATTGAAAATTAAATAAATAAACATCTGCAAGCTGTTAATATACTCGAACGTAAGTAAATCTTTTTGTAAAAAAAAAAATCATAAACGTCAAATGCAAATATGGCCTCCAAAATCTTGTTACATTGAAAATTAAATAAATAAACATCTGCAAGCTGTTAATATACTCGAACGTAAGTAAATCTTTTTGTAAAAAAAAAAATCATAAAGTTCAAATGCAAATATGGCCTCCAAAATCCTGTTACATTGAAAATTAAATAAATAAACATCTGCAAGCTGTTAATATACTCGAATGTAAGTAAATCTTTTTGTAAAAAAATAAATAAATATCATAAAGTTAAAATGCAAATATGGCCTCCAAAAATCTAGTCCCATTTTATTGCTTTCCGAATTTATCGGGCTCATACAGCAACCTATATTTTTATTATTAGCATTCCACTTGCATGCGACGAATAAAAAAGCCCGCCAGACTGATTCGCATACATATTGATGATCAAAAATATTTTAGGTTTGATCGCTTTTCGCATTAAATTGGTTTTCACTTAGGGACGGCTCGGAATGGATTTTCGGATGCACTAGATCTAATTGGAACGCAATAGTAGTTTGGATTGTAAAAAATACGTGTACATTTCTATCTGCTTTTAGGCATAAAGCCTTTAGGCCCTTATCCATACTTCTCATTTTCTTTAGGACTACGCGTGCTGGTCTTCTGTGTCACCGATTTACCGTGAGCACTGTACCGTCGCCAACAAAGAAATTTCGTAAACTAATTCATTCTCGTGGTACCTAAACGTAGATTGCTTTCCCAGCACACGTGTCCCTCCACATACTACAACATGAGGTCCTTTAACACGTCAGTGGTGACCGGGTATTTAAAAAAAGTGGAATAACTTTTTCACCCGCCATCAATTTGTATTGTGATTTCGAGTAGCTGCTCGACGTTGACGCAGGCACACATTCTGGAGATTTGGCTTTAACACGGTGCGTGGGACCGGTGTCACTGATTACCTAAGTCAAATAGTCATAGTTGAATTATTGATTATTCGCATTTTGAAAGGGCTATATACATTATTGTTTACCTACTCTTTGCGAATATTATTATTGTTTATTGTATTTATCCTGTGATCAGTAAGCTTGTTGCATGATTTTATTGAATTATTTTACAAAAATACATACAGAAATAAATTTTGAATATGGACAAGATACCTTGGAAGGTTGTTCCTCAAGAATAAGCCGGTGCTACGATTGTGATTGGATGAAAAATAGAAAACCAAATACACTTGCCATAAATACAAGAAATAATTGTATCTTGAACATTTAGTGCCTTTTCGCAGAAGCTGTTTGACTGAAGAATGGTAATTTTGGAAGACTCGCCTTTGATATTTTTTTGGAAAAAAATTACCTTTTCTTTAGTAATTTTATTAAAACTCCTTGTGTCTAAATTAACAGATGTAATCATAAAATATACGACTGTGGTACATAATTGGGACAATCTTCCATTGAAGATCCCGATGCGTGAGACCGGCGTCACCAATTATGTAAGTCAAAAGACGGTCACCACTGGCAGGTGAAACGAGCTGCGAAAAAGCAACTTGCGCATCATCAAGGTGACTGAGGCACAATCCGGCATCACTAGCATTCATTTCTGTCTCAACAGTAGTATAAACTACAGACTGACCCTTGGGAAATACCGATCATTAAAATATATATTTTTTATTTTCTTCTTTATTGTGGCACAAACGGCCATTACAATATGATACCTGCCCCCTGACTATGAGCTCTTTTAGCAGTATTATTGCAGTTGTGGAAAAGAGACGCGAGTGTATTCGCCGTTACACGCGTCTCGTTTTCACAACTGCAATAATACTGGTATTATTATTGCAGTTGTGAAAATATTCTTTATTACTCATAAAAGGTTATTATACAGTCAAAGAATATTTAGATGATAAAACAGCCTGGTTATAATAACAATCACATTATATTTGAATCAATTTATTAAAATTATTTTTTATACTGATATGATAGCCTTTATCAGCATTGTCCTACAGATAACAAACAGCGTTGCGTTAAATAGATCATTAAGTTTTTATTAAGAGTATCTTGAGTGTGTCATGCTCTCTTAATTGTCTCTGCGGTGGTGGCGTGTGCGTCGGGTCGTTACGTTCCCTAAAATATGGTTGAGCGAAGCGATGGCTGATTCATATGTCATGCTCGTGAACGGGTGCCGCCTGTGGAGGCTGGTCTGCTCTTGCATACTTATCTTATTTTTAGTATTATTAATTATAATTTGACTTTGTTTTACCTAAACAATTTTTTACTTTTACTAGAGTACTGTAGTGGTGCTGTATGACATTGTGGAAATTGAAAGTTTTACATAATTATCTGATGTAAATTTGTTAACTTAATTTTTTTATTTTAACAGCATTGTCCAACAGATAACAAACAGCGTTGCGTTAAATAGATTATTAAGTTTTTATTTAGAGTATCTTGAGTGTGTCATGCTCTCTTAATTGTCTCTGCGGTGGTGGCGTGTGCGTCGGGTCGTTACGTTCCCTAAAATATGGCTCGTGGTTACCCCCTTGAAATCACAGGTTTTTTCATACCTTCTAAGGCATCAGTCCCACACAAACTTAACTTGTATAAATGTTTAATGTATGTAATTATGCTGTGTAAGTTTGTGATGAGAAATAAATGCATTATTATTAATGCATTAAATGCATTACAATAATAAAAACGTAAGTGGTATTATACAGATAAAGGTGTGCCAAAAAGATATTCAACTAAAATCATCATTATTATTGATGATGATGAATCATCATCTCAGCCAAAAAACGTCCACTTCTGGACAAAAGCCTCCCCCAAGGATACATGAGGGGGATTTGCCACAATCGCCACGGCAGGCGGGTTGGCGATCGCAGTAAGTTGAGACTTAACCTTAGATAGATGCTGCAGTCCATCCTCTGGAATGGTCCCTTAGTCGGCTTTTACGACACCCACGGGAAGAGATGGGGTGGTGCAATTATTTTCGTTGCAAGGCACCACACAGGGCATCATCATCATCATCATCGGATTATACTAGTCTACAGTCTACAGCTGGATGTTTGGACATATGTGCACATCCAGCTGTAGACTGTAGACTTGACATGTTTGCACTTGAACTGAGCACCGAAATGCTGGCATAATAGCCCTGACTTGAGAATTGACCCCAAGACCGACTACGGTATGGGCAGACCGACTTTGCCACTTTGAGACTCTGGCACCGAGGCGTTCAGAAATCCAAATGAAACGAAATTTAGATAGTTTGCAAAAGTAAAGAAGCACGCCCATGGGACAGACGAAACGTTGGTTAAAACACACTTGGGAACGTTATCAGGAACGGTTCACCGACATAGTACAGGAAGACAGTGAGAAAGCGGGCAAGCCAATTCTTTAAATGAATAAATTTTCATACGAGTTTAGTTACGAGTATGCTCCCAGTACCCGATCCGGTTACTTTATGAGAACGCAAGATTTTTTCCAGATGGTATAAATAGAGAATATTGATTTGTTTAGACGAAACTTTTTATTTTAATGCAAAACGTTATTTTATTGTAGCGTTAATTGTGCCAATTCTTTTTTTATTTTTTTTATATTTTTTTTTTAGGTGAATCAACAGTAACAAAACAAGAGTAGCTATGTTATACATCAGAAAACCAATGACAGATTCATAACAGTAGATATAATTCAAAGCATTGACTTCTTGTATCTTGTTGTCGGTCTTGGGGTCAGTTGTCTGGTCAGGGATCTTTCCCCATAACCCGGATTAATAATTACCAAAAGCCTTAATTTAATGCGTATGGCTGGACAGAGATGAGTGGCAGATACGAAATGAGGCCTATACCACAAAGTAAAGAAACTACTCAGCAGTGGGTATCTCCGAGTTAAAATAATGAATGATGACGATGACGACGATGCTCTACGAGTACAGATTAATACGTGAAGCGAAAAGTTGGTGCCCCTCTTTTAGCACATTGCACACACGGAAGATTGTGTGATTTGGTTTAATGAAAGTTTATATAGAATAAGAGTACCAAAAGATAAATGTATATGTATAATATGTATTATAACTATTTATTATAAAACGGTTAAAAGAAACCACCACTAGTTATTATTTATCTGACAATAACATAAAAATATCCCATTCGAACTAAGCCTTCAAATCAGATACGGATCACGTACTGATAGTTTTTATTTCATACAAGCCGTTGCCCGCAACTTCGTTTGCGAGGACTATGTATCCCACAGGAAACATAATATCGGAATGAATAATATCCTATGTTCTACCTAGTCCGGGTTATGATTTGTCTATGTGAATTTTTTTATCCAAATCCGTTTAGCCGTTCTCGAGTTTTGATCCTAAAACAAAGTTACAATGATTTTTTTATGGTAATTAGGTGCCCCAACAGATTTCGTTCTGCCAAAAGTAATTGACCTGTCGCAGTCTAATAGAAATAAAATAACATTGAAAGACTTTAGTAGGTAATATCTAATGTGATGTCATTTTTATTGTAATGCCATATGGTACAATATTTTTTGTTTGATTACTTGGCGCGTAAATAAATAAATCTTACCTCTAATCAACTTGAAGGCATACCCACAGTATTAATATTTTACCTACTGTGGCATACCAAAGATAATCCTAACGGGCCTTTGTTTTGTTTTGATTGACGTCTAAATATTGTTTGATAGCTGACTATTTTCCTCGTATTTTTTACGTTTTTTCTCTCCATAAGAACCTACACCTATGGTTGTGCTTCGTGGAATACTTTAGGTGTGCTTCGTCTGGGTGTGCTTCGTTTGGGTGTGCTTCGTAGTGCCTCCTTCCTCAGACTTCATCAAACACAACAAAAAAGAAATCAGCCAAATCGGTTCAGCCGTTTTCGAATTTTACGATTACCGACACATTTAGCGATTCCTTTTTATTTATATAAATTTATAATATACAGATAGATAATAGCACGCAATGGTTACAAAAGTAATCTAAAAAAAAAGTTTAATATAAGTCTTTTATTCTGTTCCGTGGCGAAAATGGTATGACGATGTTGAGTGCACACCAACCAAATTCAAAGTCCAAGTCAAATCTTTTATTCCATACAAGCCTTACGAGGCACTTATAATTATTGACGTCAAAACTAAGTATTATAATTCAATTAATAAACAAAACTTAATTAGTTTACCTAAGCTACTGAATCTTCCACCAGTTCAAGGGTTCAAGGTAGGGAAGGTAAGCTCATGCTCTAAAGTGATATAAATAGGCTGACATAATAATAGTTTTTATCTACACTAATGTTGTAACATTCTTCTTATGTTTCCAATACTTGACTTATAATTACTACTGTTATAGCGCAGACAACAAAACACTCAATTTAAGCAATTTCACATGATGGTATAATATCCACATCGATATCGTAAAATCTCATTATAACATCAATAAAACGCGACCAATTAACCTGGCGAGCCTTATGTCAAAATCCTCATACAAGTTGTATAAAATTTTGATATTAGGCTGGCTTTTGAAAACAGTTGGGTTATACGTGAAAACTTCGTCGAAACTACTAAACTTACATACACAAAACTCTTTGGTAAGATCTTGTGCCAATTAAATAAAAAAAGAACAGCGCGCGCTCGCTCCTGATTGGCCCTGCGCGCGCAGCTGCAGCAGCAGCAGCTACATCAGGTCAAATAAAGATGTTCCTGAAAGATTCACCAGATATTTTGTATCTTTTTGAAAAGGTAAGTGTATTTTAGTTCTGTTATTTAATCTACCTAGTACTTACGTACTACACACGCAAGTTATCTAGACACTCCGTTTAAGCGCTTTGTGTATAAATTAGGTAGTAGGTACCTACACTTTTCTACTTCATAAATCATAGTTTTTGCCTTGGCTATGTACCTCAAGCTTATTATATCGTTTATTGTTATAGGTTGCACTAATCTTAGGCATAATGGGGGCATGCCGAAGGCAAGAGCTATACAACATCCAGTTCGATGAAGTCTCTAACATAGACGACAGTACAATCATGGTGAAAGTTTCGAAAACAAAAACGAAAATAGATCGTTCTTTCGTTGTGACGGGCAACTGCTATGCCGTATGTAAAAAATACATGGAACTTCGACCCACCCCCTGTCGAAGCCCTGCCTTTTTCTTGAGCTATAGATCGGGGAAGTGCGTCGATCAAAGAACTGGTATTAATAAATTTGGTGCTCTGGGAAAAACTATCGCAAGTTTTTTGAATCTGCCTAACCCTTGCGTTGTACACGGGGCATTGCTTCCGGCGCACCTCGGCGACCCTTCTCATAGATAGCGGTGGTGATTTGACCGCACTGAAACGACACGGGGGGTGGAAGTCTTCTACTGTGGCTGAAAGCTACATTGATGAGTCTTTAATGAATAAAATTCAAGTCTCAAATACGATCTTGAACAGTATAGAAAACAAGACGAATGAAGTAATTATAAATATTCCAACTCCGTCTACGAGCTCTACTGCTTGCCCCGCGACCGCTATAGCTGCTGGATCAATAATAAACATTAACTTTCAAAATTGTACCATCCAAAATTTGAACAATTATTATAAATAAACTATTGTCAGCTTTTACTCTTGTTGTTTGACTAATTGCATTAGTGAAGATAGAGTAGTGTATGCAACTGCATATAACACGGGTATTAAAACACTCGTTACTATTATGAAACTCGCTGCGGTCGTTTCATAAACTCACACTCGTGTTTTAATACCCTTCATTATATGACAGTTGCATAAACTACTATTTTTTCATTTCATTTTCAGCCTGTATTGTTTTCTTGTTCTTCATCATTAGCTCATTTTATGTCCCTACAGCTGGGCACGAGCCTTCCCTATGGATGGATAGGAAGACCGGGCCATAAACCACCACGCGGGCCCAGTGCGGCTTGGTGGTTTTTAATGACTGCTAATGAAGCCGGGACCAACGGCTTTACGTGCCTTCCGAAGCACGGAAGAGCTCGAGATGACACATTTTTGGTCACCCATCCGATGACCTTTGCTTAAGTTAATTTAATTTATTTTTTTATTTATTTAATTAGGTACATTAACAGGTCACATCCATAATTGCATAACAAAAATTAATATCGAAAATATAGAGCTGGGATGCAACCCCAAACAATGTACACAATTTGACCAAATTGGACAATTAATAAAGAAAAAAAAAACCCTTAATTGACCTCAGCACTCGCAAACCAGTCGCGTTAACCACTGCGCCATCGTGCTCCTCCTTTTTCTTGTTCTTCATCATCATCATCATCATCATCATCATCGGCCTATCTTAGTCCACTGCTGGACATAGGCCTCCCCTAATGAGTTGTTGTCCCCTTTCTTGTTCTTAATTGAATAAAATTAAAATACAGAAAAAGTAAATTCAAACAAAAGAAAACCTTTACCATTAGCAAACACAAAATAATCTCGCTAACATTTATTAAACACCCACAGCATTTTGAAGCAACACTAACATAATACGTCTGACGATTGGGCCACGCTCCATTATCTAGTTACTCCAGTGGTTTGCCAGACAGCCGGGCTGCATTAAATTTACTGTCGCCACCAACTTTAACTGGGTCGACAGTAAGACTATGACTGACATGTTATACCTATTTAATATGAACTTACTTGCATTTACAGGCGCTGACAGCAATAGAACAGCGCTATATCTCGATTTGCATAAAAGCAAAAGGGTTGCAAATAGTGCGTGTCCTGTGTAATTTAAGTCAAAAAAACATGAAAAACGTTATTTATTTTAAATCTACATTAAAAAAAAAACAAATGTTGAAAAAATTTCCATGAGCAAGATTTGAACCTGCACCCTTCTGACATATATGGTCATGTGCTCTCCCAATTGAGCTATAGTGGTTCTAACCAGCCCGCCGAATTTATTCAACACTATTTACTTTTTACTTTGAAAGCCAAAGTTGCCCAATCAATGTCATTAACATCATTAACATCAGCAATTGGGAGAGCACCTGACCCGGTATGTCAGAAGGGTGCAGGTTCAAATCCTGCTCGTGGAAATTTTTTCAACATTTGTGTTTTGTAATTTGTTCGCAACAAAATTTGCGTTAAAAATTATATAAACATTTTAAATCTACATGTTTTATTAAAAAATAAAATAATGGTGTTCTTCTAATAAATATTACTTAAAAGCATACTTAATTACATCGACGTAGTTTTAGTAAATGTAAAAGATAATCATGTTAGTAATAGATACTGTTTAGAGGTGACATTGTTTTTTTTTTCTGTCGATGAAATTTTATAGTTCTGCATTTTGGAAACAATAACATTGTTGCTAATATAGTATATTATGACATACATTTTTCATAGCGTTGTATCTCGTATACTTTTTGTAGAAAACATGCATAAGGAAGCGCATTTCAGAGACCTCAGCGCCTTAAGTCTGCTTAGAAAGTCGAGCGCACGAAATTCACTCAAAGCTTTAGCACCAGCGGATGCTAGCCTTCCGTAATAGACAACGTAGAGTAGGTACATAGTGCTTTTAAAAATCATAAATGCAGTTGTTCATGTCCAAAACCATCTGAGCCATTCCTTAAAACAATGTTTCTATGTAAGCAGCAAAATCGATTTAATGGTAGAACAATGTTTTTCTTTCTCATAAAGTTTTAGACTTCTCCACACATCATCATCATAGTCATCAGACTGTACTGTCCACTGCTGGACATAGGCCTCTCCAAGTGCACGCCACTGACCACGATACGCGGCTATACTCTCATCCAGCTCTTGCCAGCCACCTTGCGGATTATACATATCCTACTTCTAAATAAAAACTTAGGTAAGCGTAATCAAAATTCAAGTACTGTTGATATGTTGTTGATTTTTGGGCAATCTCCAAATAATCATGCTTGTTACTAGCAATGCGTAATGGAACAGATAATGTACTTGTTTTATAGTTATTCATCCTGATGGCGAAACAAAAATTGAATTTGTATTTAAAGCCATTGGACCTCACACACGTAACGCCATCATAGTTGGCGAACAGATTGGGGATCACAAAGTCAGTCCTTTCACGTCGGCAGCCTTAATTACCAGATCGGAAACACTAATGACCTTGCTGTTCATTGGTGCGAATTTAGCCCAGCCACTAGCCTAGTCTAAAATCTATTTGCATGCTCTAGACTTTGACCGCTGCCCCAATATTGTACAGTTTAGGGTTCTGCCAATGGATATTGTGGATGTAACTCCTATCGACTTGTTAGCAAAGCTGAAATTATTTATTTATTTATTTTTTAGAATAGAATAGAATAAAATAAAATAAAATACTTTATTGTACACATAAAAACATATACATGACAAAGAATTTAAAATTAAAATTGGAGTCGTACAAAGGGCGGCCTTATCACTAAAAGCGATATCTTCCAGGCAACCTAGGGATGGAGAGGATTGATAATAAATAAAATGGAGGCGTTGAAAAAAAAAGTGTATAGTAATACCTTATTATTACTTAAATATAAATACACATATATACACACATACATATATACATACATACATACAACCATATAAATATGTAGAACATATATACATAAGAACAAAAAAAAATCTTTGACGAGTTTCTTAAAACTTGTCAGAGACTTCGCACGTCTTACAGGCACAGGCAAAGCATTCCACAGGCGAGCAGTATGGACCGTAAAATATTTGTCATAGAATCTTGTTAAATGCAGTGGAATCTGCAAACTCAAGTTCTCCGATGGTCTCAAGAAGCGGGAATGGGAGTTGCGCAAAAATTGGAAACGATCTTTAAGATAAAAAGGGGTGATAGGGTTAAATAATATATTGTAAAGAAAGCAAACAATATGAGCATTCCGGCGAAGACGAATTGGCAACCACTTGAGCTTAGTGCGAAATTCGGAGACGTGGTTATATTTGCGCAAACCAAATATAAACCTAATACAAAAGTTTTGAAGGCGCTCAAGCTTGTTTAGTTGATCCTCCCTAAGGTCAAGATAGCTGACATCGGCGTAATCAAGGATAGGTAAAAGAAGAGACTGTGCAAGTGTAGCTTTAGTGGCAGTTGGTAGGAAATTGCGAAGTCTCCTAAGAGACCTGGCCGAAGCAAATATTTTGCGACTGACCTCTTGCAGCTGCAGATCCCAAGAGAGGTGAGTGTCAAAAAGAACACCTAGATTTCAGACTACGTCACTTACAGCTATTATGGCACCATCAAAAACGACATCAGGGATGTGCGACCAGTCAAGCCTAGACCTAAATCTGGGTCTACCAATCACAATGACCTGTGTTTTGGTAGGGTTGAATTTTAGTTCATGTGATTTACTCACTTTTTACACAGTTTTTTTCAGTATAATAATAGCTTCAGGAAGCTGGTCTACATGTGCTTGGGTGTACAACTGTAAATCATCTACATAAAGGTGATAAGAGGAAACTAATTGAGTTGAAATTGAATTTATGAAAATAGCGAAGAGTAAAGGAGACAAAACGCCACCCTGCGGCACCCCTGCGGATGTGTTGCACCAGGAAGAGAAGGACTCTTCGATGCGAATCCGCTGTCGGCGACCAGACAGGTAACTTCGAAATCAATAGGACCACCATAGGAGATATTATGTTAACAGAGCGTAAGATCCCAAGTAAGATGTCAAAATCTACGGTATTGAACGCATTACTGAAGTCAAGCAGGGACATCTTTCATACCTGACCTAATGTCTTCTATAATGTGGATTAACGCTGTTCGTGGAAATTTTTTCAACATTTGTGTTTTTGTAATTTGTTCGCAACAAAATTTGCGTTAAACATTATATAAACATTTATAAATAGCTTGCCTACTTCTTAACTGATCTTTAGTATTTGTAAAAAATATTATGATCGGATGTTAATGACGGTAGTTGTTAACATTGAATGGGCGCCTTTGGCTTTCAAAGTAAAAAGTAAATAGTGTTGAATAATTTCGGCGGGCTGGTTAGAACCACGATAGCTCAATTGGAAGAGCACCTGACCCGATATGTCAGAAGGGTGCAGGTTCAAACCCTGCTCGTGGATTTTTTTTCACCATTTGTGTTTTTTTTTTTTTTAACGCTGTTGTTGTACTGTGGCCGGGCGAAACCCGGGTTGGAAAGGATTCATTAGGTGGTTTTGGCATAGGAACATACTAAGTTGATTATGAATAAGGCACTCAAGGACTTTGCAAAGTAAAGGTAATATGGATATGGGTCGGTATTCGGAAAAGGATTTAGGATTAGGTTTTTTAGGAAGTGGGATGATCTGGGCATATTTCCAGGTAGCTGGGAAGATACCACTATCAATGGAGTGGTTGAGTATATGCGTTATGATTGGAAGAATGTTGTCAAGTATAGGAAAAATCATTTTACGGCTTACACAGTCATTTCCCACTGCGTTGGAAGAAATGGACAAAATGCTGTTTTTAACATCACTGTCGATGAATTGATTAAAGACAAATGGTGAGAAAACGGGGTTGGGAAGCTGGGAGAGATATATTTTATTTGAGAATCAAATTAAAAAAAGATTAAGTGTTGAAAAAGACTATGCTATAGTGGTTCAGTAGTTGGCAGTGCACCTGACCCGGCATGTCATGGGGCGCGGGTTTGAATCCCGCTCGTGGAATTTTTTCAACACTGTCTTTTTTCAAATTTTTATTTGTTCGCAACAAAATTATGTAAATAGTCAGATAATCAAATATTTAGATACAAAAATTCCAATCAAGTTCATAATTAGGTTATTTTTTTTTTTAATATATTTTTCTTCGAGAAGTAACTTATTCGAAACAGAATTTGCGCATATATATAGGTATTCCACAAATCTACTATTAACCTTTCATATATTCAGTTTAAGAACACCGTCTCCCTTCAGTTGTTTCTTATTATTTGGTCTGTGATATATCTCCAGATTTATTGTATACCTTTTTCATAACCATAACAAAAATAACCGTCATTTGTGTTACGAGTTTTTACCACAATTGTTAATTACAATCAGAAAATAGTATCAACATCATCATCATCATCATCAGCTCATTTTATGTCCCTACTGTTATACTTCCTAATGTACAAAAACAAAGATGTTTTCGGTAAGAGCGAGCGATACACAAATAATAAGCACACCTAATGACTATAATTAATGTAATCCAGTCCAATCAATAGACGTAACGAAGCAATCGCACCCTCTTGTTCCAGAAACTGGGATCCAAGAAAACATCTTTGAAAACAAGCCGCCCAGTTACATTATAATGTTTGACCTCGCGCCCAGCTGTAATAACCGTCTGTTTAAAATTCAGCCGGGGCGAAAAGTTTGGGGCACAAAATAAATAGGCACAGAAGGCCCACTCTGGCTGATAGCGATTTTTAATTACCTACGCTCGGTCGCCTACAATATGTTGTGATTTATAATGTTTAAGAATTTAAAACAAAAGTAAAAAACTTCAACTCGTGTCTGTTTATTGTCGTATCGAAGCATTTTTTACTTTTTCGAGCAGTTGATGCGGCGCCGGCGGCCCAATCTAAGCACGTCGTCGCCATCGCCGGGCTATTTGGCCCGTCACGCCGGAATGCTGTCATGTACGCCCGGGGCCTCGCAGCGGGCTGTCGTAAGAACGCAGCAATTTTTATATGAACGTCGGCGATTCATTGATGTAACAAAGTGCGCGTGGCACATCAACTGACTAACGCACGACTGGCGTTATCCCGAGTAAAGCCCAGATCACCGTACGAATGCGTCTATGTGTGCGCCTGTATCGCTCGTTTGTATAGAACCGGCCTTCTGTACATATATATTTTGTGGTGTGGGGCTACGGGCTGAATGAGAAAGCTCCTTTAACAAAGTGTTCAATGCTGCAGTGGCTTTGTGAGGACGTGTGTTTGTTTTATGCCTTTGGGCTATCGCAGGGATACAATTTAGGTCCTAGTGTGTTCGCTACGTGTATTGATTTAATTATAGCCTGTACACAATGTTTTGGATATAGACCGAATTATGTCTTTTTCAGTTTTGAAGGATTAATGGGGTGGGTCATTTGCTAGTTCTCATATCATTGACATTAGTAATGGAAAATTATGAAAAAATTCAAAAAATTCAAAATTCAAAATCATTTATTCAGTTTAGGCTACAAGTAGCTCTTGTGAATGTCACTATGCCATCGGTTCGTAAGTCTACTCTGGGCGGGAGATCTTGTACTGAGAAGAACCGGCAAGAAACTCAGCAAGTGTCCAGCTCTTTTCTCCCTTACAGCGTCAAAAATATTGGAAAATGCCCTATCACAGCAGGACACTTTCCATTACAAATAAACACAAAAAATATATATAAGACAACCACAACATGTAAAAAAACAAAATAAAAATGTAAGTTAACAAATTTACATCAGATAAGTATGTAAAAGTTTCAATTTCCACAATGTCATACAGCACCACTACAGTACTCTAGTAAAAGTCAAAAATTGTTTAGGTAAAACAAAGTCAAACTATAATTAATAATACTAAAAATAAGATAAGTATGCAAGAGCAGACCAGCCTCCACAGGTGGCACCCGTTCACGAGCATGACATATGAATCAGCCATCGCTTCGCTCAACCATATTTTAGGGAACGTAACGACCCGACGCACACGCCACCACCGCAGAGACAATTAAGAGAGCATGACACACTCAAGATACTCTAAATAAAAACTTAATGATCTATTTAACGCAACGCTGTTTGTTATCTGTAGGACAATGCTGATAAAGGCTATCATATCAGTATAAAAAATAATTTTAATAAATTGATTCAAATATAATATGTGATTTTTATTATAACCAGGCTGTTTTATCATCTAAATATTCTTTGACTGACTTTTTTGATAGCGGTAAATGTTGCTTGATTTATGGTTTGATTAGTCGAAATACCCAAGGGTTTTTATACCTACTAAGTCTTGGGCGGTTTCTAGTATAAAATAGAATAGAAATCATTTAATTCATGCAACAAATTATGTACAGATGGTAAGTGACATAGAGGTCCTCATTAAAGAAATATATATAAATAAAGATATATGTATATATAACTAAAACTATGCTACACGTAAGGACGGCGACGTGCGACGCAGCGTGGTGTCCGGTAGCCAGCCTCGGCACCACCGGAACATGACACCCTTCGGACACAACTCTTCTTTTATAAAAGTCGACAGATGGTCGATCGGTACTCTCACGTCACCAGCTTATAATGTCCCCACGCTGGGGCACGAGCCTTCCCTATGGATGGATAGGGAGAACGGGGCATAAATCACCCCACGCGGGCCCAGTGCGGATTGGTGGTTATTAACGACTGCTAATGCAGCCGAGACTAACGGCTTTACGTGCCTTCCGAAGCACGGAGAAGCTCTAGAAGATATTTTTTGGTCACCCATCCGATGACCGGCCATTGCGAAAGTTGCTTAACGTCAGCAATCGCAGACCGGGCGCGTTAACCACTGCACCATCAAGCTCTCACCACAAATGAATTAAAAATAAATGCCTCTTGCAGCAATCACACAACTTTACTACAAGTACTAGTATTGCGCTTTACTGCTTTTGCTATACTGACAATATCATTCTTGTTATTATACCAGAACTTATCCTTGTCATAAAACTTCCAAGCTCTTACCATATCAGATTGGCAGTAATATTCTTATTTGACCTCGCGGCTTCCCTAATAACTGCCTGTTTAAAATTCACGCAGCACCAAAAGTTTGCTTCTCGAGGTGAATGGGAAATGAGTTTATTGAACGAACTTTGTAAAATGCAGGCTTGGTGAGTTGAGTGTGAAAGTAGATATTGTTGGGATGCCTACTTCTTTTAGATTTTAAGATACGATACGCCTTACTGGGTGTCTAGAAAGGCTACATTCTGTCATCAGACGAAAATAATTTTATAAAATATGTATGAACCAGAATTAGAACAAAAAACGTATTTTCGGTGTGACTTTAATGGATTACTCCATTAAGAAGAAGAAGAAGAAACAATTTTGTGAACTTAAATTACATGGAAACAAATTGATGGAAAGTCATAATTATATCATCGATTAATCACTACTTTAATGAAATAAAGAAAATATGGTTATAATTTTTTTTAGTATGAAACGATGATCGGGGAGTTGTAACATATTTACAAGAAAGATCTGCGAATAGTGTTATGGTAAATGTGAATCGTTGTTATGTAAAGTGACGTGACGTAAAATTACTTGTATGCATCATAAATTCCGAAACATATTTGCCCAACCTAGGAATTAAATACAGGACTTTCGAAGCGATCATCAAGCGATTTAATCTCTCACCATGACGTTATTTTAATACACATACTAAATAATATACAGCTATTCATATTTGAACTGTTACTCAAATAATGATTGAACCATTCGATTTAACGACGCGTCAACGAAACATTTGGTAAACAATATTTTATACTTTGTAAACATGAAATTTACATGCCGATTTGAGTCCCACAAAAAGAGGAGAAATAGAAGTCCCGTTTATTTAGGCAAATGGCTATTTATTTAGGACGGAAAACGTTTTAATAAGGCTCCTTTATGTCGAATGTGGTTCACGTGCAAATATTATATTCAACGGTTTTGTGTAAACAACAATATTTCACCTGTGATCAAGTCGAATTGTCAAATTGAACGGACGATGATGGTTTAAAAATTTATGTAAGTAAAAAAAAGGGTTGAACTTGTAATCTCATATTTATAAACATACGTTCACCGTAATCTACTTTATTTAGGAGTATTTATTATTCATCATCAGTTCATTTTATGTTCCCACTTTTGGGGCACGAGCCTTCCCATGGATAGACAGGGAGAACGGGACATACACCAATACGCAGGCCCAGTGTGGATTGGTGGTTGTTAACGACTGCTAATGCAGCCGGGACCAACGGCTTTTCGTGCGTTCCGAAGCACAGATGAGCTCGAGACGAAAAAATTTTAGTCACCCATCCAATGACCGGCCTTTGCAAAAGATGCTTAACCAAAGCGCCATCGATCTCCTCGATCCTCCATCGATTTACTATTAACGTTATTCAAATAAAACCACCAAGCCATGCTTTTAAAAAAGCACATTAACTGATGAAGAATGCGTATTGTTATTCACTAGCACGTTATTAAACGCAATTACCACGTCACGTGTAAATCATAAGTTATAAACCTAACCCATATTTACCAGCGAACTACTAAATGAAAATACTTGGGGAGTTGCGAAAAAAGGGTATAACAAACTTTAACAACTCTATCAAATTATTAAGTTTGCAAGTTAAGTAATTAAGCATAGGGTTTCATAGTGTAGCGGCTTTTAAGCCGCGCTTTTGTATGTTGAGGAAGTTTTGAAATGTTTGGCATAAGGATGGGTTTTTTAAACCGCCTCTGAGATCTAGTGGCTTTAGACCAGAGATCCAAAGGTCCTGGTATGGTCGAATACATGTTTGTTCTCAGTTTAGTTGGTGGTAGGGCTTGTCTTAAGTCCGCCTGGCTACCTTCCACTATCTCTTTCACGTTTTCCCTCCTTCCTATGATATGGGGTCCTTCAAGAGAGGCGTGAAGAAGCACCTTGTGGGCCGGCAGGGTAAAGTTGACTGATGCTACGTTTGTTTCCACGCTGCACCAGTTGTCTTCGCGTCTGGACTTCATTTCCACTTAACATCAGGTGGGATGGAGTCATTTGCCGAGCTAAGTATAAAAAATAAAAAAATAAAATCTTGTCCAAACATGTCGCCATAACATCTATGTTCGTGACTTGTTGTGTTTCAAGTGTTAAAGATAACATAGCCGTGCCTCAATGGTTATGGATTCCGGGTGAAGTGTGCGTCCACCTTCGGCCTTTGGTCAGTGGTTATTAAGCCTTCTTAACCTTTTCACCGCCCAACTATCCTGCACGCGATGTCCCGCTGTACGCCAACGTATAAATGTATTTTAATAAAGTAGGTACAAAGAAGAACTTCTATAGAAGTGCTGGCGTGAACAGCACGAAAATCTCGAACTTCTATAGAAGTTGTTGGCGGTAAAAAGGTTAATAACCACTGACCAACCAACTACCACTTCAGCTTGTTTATTATTCGGCCTTACTTTAAGCGTCAATAATGCTTAGTGGAGATGTAGGTCATACAGTTCTTCGATGAAGAATAAAAAGGAACAAAAAACATAACTTTTAAAATTCTATTAGCGTAAGCGTGGCTCGATATCCGGAGGATGTATGTTCAATTCCCCACAGGTCAGGCAAAGTGCATTTTCCGATGCATTTTATTTATAACCACCAACCCGCATTTAGCAAGCATGCTGGTAAAACCAAGACTCATCAATTGTAGCAATGACTTGATTTCTAGGTATATAACTCTTTAAACTCTCATGGTCTCTTACATTAGAATAATTGTTATTGTTCAAGCGGTTCGTCTCTGGAATTCGCTTCCAGTTGCGATCAGGCGTGCAAAATCCATTCACACATTTAAAGAGTTTGTGAAAAATTCTACCTTTCTGATTAACCCTGTCCTGCTGCAAAACTGCCATGTCCGCTACTTTCCTACCTGAGACTACTATTATTTTTTTATTCATAGCTCGGCAAATGACTCCACTCCACCTGATGTTAAGTGGAAACGGAGTCCACACGCAAGGACAACTGGTGCAGCGTGAAAACAACGCAGCATCAGTCACCCTCACCCTGCCGGCCCACAAGGTGCCACTTCACGCCTCGTTTGAAGGACCCCATGTCATAGGAAGGAGGGAAAACGTGTGCTGGTAGACTATTCCATATTTTGGAAGTGCGACAAAGAAACGAGTCACCAAATTTCTTTGTGAGCGATGGAATGTTCGAGACAGTACAGCGGTGACTCCGGAGAGCAGCACGCGTACTCCTATGGAGGAAGGGAGAAGGTGGGATAAGGTCAAAGAGTTCTTTAGAGCACTCGCCGTGGTATAAGCGGTAGGAGACGCATTATGTTTAAGTAGGTTTATTTTATATTCATATGGTATTTATATAGGTACATATTTCTTATTATCATCATTGTGATTATAGATTTAACATCATTAGTAGGATTATTGTTTTGCTTCATTTATAAATTAAACACTATTCTAGTATGTTTTAATAGTTTCACCTCTGATCTAACAGTTTATTAGCTCTCTCCATCCGACTGGTTGTCTGGAAGAAATCGCTTAAAAGCGATAAGACCGCCAAATTGAAACTTTGTAAATTATTCATTTTTTTGTTGTGAGTGTTGCAATAAAAGTATGTATTATCGCCATCTCTGAGGTCCCGAGTTCGATCCCCGGTCGGGTCAATTTAGAAATTATTGTTTTTCTAAATTGTCTCGGGTCTGGGTGTTTTCTATGTATAATAAGTATGTATTTAAGTATATTTATCCGTTATCTAGTAACCATATAACGAGTTTCATAACAAAGCTTCTCTAGGGCTAGATAATTGGTGTGAGTGTAGGAATATTTATTTATTTATTTATTTATTTATCTATCTATTATTCGTTAGTAATACGGGATTATTACCATGTTTTTGTTCATTCGTTGTTTCATGTTCATGTTTTTGTTTTTGATCATGGCGCATGCTACTGCATGCGCCATGATCACGGATGCATGTAATAAATCTATATTAGGGAAATTTCTGTAGCAAAATTTTACGGTCTACCGATATTAGTATTTGCAAGACAGTATTTGCCATTGCGCTTCAGTTTTTCAGTTTGTTTAAGTATATTTTGAATGAAATCCAAGCCAAAATTGAATATTGCATTAAAGGCATTCCGCAGGCGATGCACGTTCGTTCTATTGTGGCCTGCATTGTAACGAACCGAAAGAAAACGTGACTTATGGTAAACTCGGGGACGATTTACAGAAATTTTTCATATAATATAATATGTTGTTTTTTTGTTAGTGCCCGGAATATTTAATACTATCTTAACTTTTGGAGTTATTTGGGCAATCGCTTAAATGGAATGATATAAACTTTTATTGCTTCGATTTATCTGTCGGTCTGATTTCAGAAGATAAGACGTTTGAACGTTTGATCTCCTAAAATGAAAAAAACTATTGTTTGTTCTGTATGATAATCTTGATTATCTTGTCTGATTTAAAGACAATAAAATCTTTTAAATTTTTAAAAACCTAAATCTTGTTCAAATTGGTGTAATGACAACAAGATAAGCAGTCCCAGATCATCCTGACGGCACGTGAGGGCCCGTGCAGGGGTTTTAATGAGTATTTCCTCCTTCCCCCTTCAGGGAATCGAAGAAAAAGTTCCACATCGCCATCAGCGTCTCCTCGATGGAAGTGGTATGTCTAATGCATTTTCTCTTATATAAAACGAAAATAAAAATCACACTCACAGCATCAAAAAGGGTAACAAAGGTAAAAAATATACCTTAAAAATGTAGATATTATACAGGGTGGAAACTTTCAGCGGGGCAGTAAGGGGAAGTACCTTATCCGTTGCAGCTACACGGAAATGGTCTTAGGAGACTATCCATAATTTTTTATGGAATTTTGATCCCCATTCAAAGATTTTCAAAAAAAATTACAGTTAGCAAGAAAATAGCCATTTTACACAAAAACATTTTTTGATGCCAATCGATCCTGTTTCAAATACTGATCAAAAACTTCTATGTGACCAACCATCGTTGGAGTACTCAAAAAGTCACAAATTGCAAAAAAACTTTTCCCGTACATTTTGTACAAACAATTCAAATTTGTTCCAAATTTGAATTGTTTTTAAACTTATCTTTTTATTCAGTCAACAAAAAGATGTCAACCGTCACTAAAAAAGCTTTTGCGAAAAATTTTCATACAAAATGTACGGGAAAAGTTTTTTTGCAATTTGTGACTTTTTGAGTACTCCAGCGATGGTTGCTTCCATAGAAGTTTTTGATCAGTATTAGAAACAGGATCGATTGGCATCAAAAAATGTTTTTGTGTAAAATGGCTATTTTCTTGCTAACTGTACATTTTTTTGAAAATCTTTGAATGGGGATCAAAATTCCATAAAAAATTATGGATAGTCTCTTAAGACCATTTTCGTGTAGCTGCAACGGATAAGGTACTTCCCCTTACTGCCCCGCTGAAAGTTTCCACCCTGTATAAGTGAGCTAGATATAGATCTAGAAGTTTTTCTTAACCAGTTCTTAACCCGTTTTCTTAACCAACTTAAACCAGCTTTTATCGCATTTACAAATTGTATGTCAAGTATACAAATTAAGAGTAAAATTTTGATTATTTGCAGATTTGTTGTGGAATTTCATATTATGTACTTATACAAGAACAGCTGTTACACTTGCCACATACCTATGTAATGATAATACATATTAAAATTTCAACTTAAGTCTATGAATAATTCTATAAATAACTCGAAGTGATAGAAACTCTTTGGTATTACCTATTCAGTTTCTATGCTGCTGAGTAATGCATGTTCGTACACCATATTTTCCAGTACAATAGCACAAAAGGTATGCAATTCCAAGTTTCCTATTTTGAATTTCAATGCTTACTTTAGATTTCGCTGAAGCTTCTGGTCAGAAGTAAGTAAGGCAATTTTCCGTTCATTACTTCTTAGATTTTTCAACGGCATTTGTGCTATATTTGTAAATATACATTAAATTAAATCAAGTTTTCTACGGTATTACACAGCTAATCGGATCTTGAAGTGCACAGTTTGAATTGAATTGTATAGGAAGCAGAAAATTTTATTATTTTAAATCAGTTATGCTATATACTTTCGTGCCAGAACACGTCTTTCTCTTTTTAACCAACATGTTAATGCATCTGATAACTAACAGCCCGTTCACACATGGCCTCCATATTTACAGTAGCCTTTATAACGGATACGACAAATAATTATGCTCTGTTCACACATAGGCACCGTATTACGTTCAACGTGGGTACGTTGCGACGACGGGTGTCGTTGCTGGATGTGACAGTATGTAGCCGGTAAAGTTGTATGGATACGTAATATTTTTAATGTTCCGTCATCTAGTATTTGATGACAAAACGGAATGTCATAATTTATCGGACCGATATTTTTTACATACAGAATACTGTGTCATGACGTATGAAGTCGCTCATACAACTCCATACGCCATCAATGAAAAAAAAAGCGTATCCTATAAAACGGACCAGTAAAACGGAAACCATGTATGAACGGGCTGTAACCCTTTTACTGGTAGTGGCAATATAGTTGCCACCATAATTTGAACCTTATATGGTTGCAATAGCATCAAAAACCAATAAAAAATCTATTATGCTGTACCAGTCAAAGGGGTAACTTACCGGCAAACGATAAATCATTATCAGCATCATCATCATCATCATCATAATAATAATAGTTCACTTGTTGACATATGCCTTTCCAAGTGTACGCCATTGAGCACGATCCGCGGCTACTCTCCATACGATCCATATTTTGAAAGAGTTTGCTGATTGCATTACCTCAGACGGCATTTTAAGCTTCACCGGGCTTACTCTCATCCAGCTCTTGCCAGCCACCTTGCGAAGATCGTAGCTCCATATAACCTAAGGACGTCCTACATTACGTTAAAAAAAAACTAAGTAACATAATTAAATCCGCCTTAACAAGAATACCCAAAAAACAGAAAACAGCTACATATTTCTATTCAAAAAAATCTATCATAGAGTCACGCGACCGCAAGTCAACCCAAGTCGAAAAACGCGAAAACAATAGCGGCAAATACTTTTCGGAAACGCCCATCATTATTACAGTCCATTTGTACACAAAACACCGAAATGCTGGCCGGGCTCGGGGTCAAGATAGTAACAATGAGGAATGATATTTTGGACGAATAAAACGTGGGTGAATCGAAAGAAATATCTCGAGAAATATAATATTCGAGTGTTTGCCGATGGCACACCATGAATACAGATGGAGTTGCGTCGGATTAGGGCCAGCTCGTACTTATTGGGCAGCACTGAAGGGGTGCGTCTGCGTGGTTTGGCCTTTTGGATTAGATTAAGAGAAAACAAAAAATAAAAAAAAAATATTTTGTCAAGTTGTTTTAAAAAGTCAATGCATATTATTAAACACAGCAATAACTTCTATAAATTGAAATAAAACTACTTTAACCGATCTACTCGCGTTTATTTTACCAATTAATTTGATTTAATGTTCTTCCTGACGTTTTGAACCCTTTGCAGGGTCCGTGGTCACAGGGAGACTTGAGATCCAGGGAGACATTTCAATGTGTAGTGTTTGCGTAGACTTTAGAAAACAATACTTCTAAAAACATTATATTATTATTAGGTCTAAAAAGCTTACATTATAACAGAATTGTACAAAACATAGTTCAAATTATTATTTAAGTTACAGTTCATCATCATCATCATCATCTCAGCCAAAAAGACGTCCACTGCTGGACAAAGGCTTCCCTCAAGGATAAATCACTTTAAGGGGAATTTGCCATAATCGCCACGCTTGGCAGGCGGGTTGGCGATCGCGGTAGAGTGAGAATAATCACAGAGAGACGCTGCTGCCTATCCTCTGGAATGGTCCCATAGTCGCCTTCTACGACACCCACGGGAAGAGATGGGATAGTGCAATTCTTTATCCCCGGCACCACTTGGGGAGTTACAGAACATTAATTATTTGTTTTCCCACGACATAACCTGAAACTGATTTAAAGTTTAAATGCAAACTCTTGCTTGAAAGTACCTACTTAAAATTATACTATTACTTATTGCGACATCGTAAAGCCGGCTAGCTTAGTTTAAAATTCTACCAAAGTAAAATAAACTTTTCTAAGGTATATTTTTACTTTTAAATAATTTTCAGTGAACACCATTTACTAAAAATTGCATAGCTACATTTGTTTGTTACGTTTTTTGGCAGGTGAAAACTGGATTGGTAAAATTCAACGATTGAATTTTGAATGTGAAATCTATGAGAAGATACTTTGACAAAGACAGTGTTGCTAAAAATTATGTTATCTTATCTGCTTCTTAGTACCAAACAGTTTGACGTGATTGCGCGTCCTAAAATGTGAGCCGGCCCTAACAGCTTAGTTTGAAATTCGATACGCGTAAAAGGAACTTTTCTAAGGTATAATTCCACTTGTGAATAATTTTTTGTACGTACCGCGGACAAAAAAAATTGACACTGCCATGTTTGTGTGTTGGAATTGTCGGCGACAGTTTTGGGACAGCCAAAGTTTGCGTAGAGACTGGATTGAAAAAGTTTTCCCATGAAAATTTTACGGTTGATATTTTTTTTTTTATATTATAATTGTTATGATTAAAGCCTCTGTGGTCAAGACCACCGGTTTTACACCCAGAGGTCCTGGGTTTGATTTATGGGGGTACATTTTATATATATTATAAAATATATATTTAATCGCCTTTATCATGGGGAGTGCTCTGAGGAATTGTTCGGTTTGATCCCTGCCGCTGATTTCCTCCACCGCACTACATGCAATCGACTGTCTTTCCATCCACACCATCTTGATGGATGGCGATCTACTACTGTGCGTTTCTCACGTAATTTTTTACCACGGACTACAGTGCTGTGGAACCAGCTCTCAGCAGCGGTATTCCCGGACCAATACGACCTTGGAATCTTCAAGAAACGAGCCTATTCCTTCCTTAAAGGCCGGCAACGCATCTGTGATTCCTCTGGTTTTGCGGGTGTCCATGGGCGGCGGTGATTGCTTTCCATCAGGTGACCCGCCTGCTCGTTTGCCTCCTTCTAATATATAAAAAAAAAACATGTTGGTGCACATAGTTTGTTTAGTAGGGCTTGTATGTCCGCTTGGCTAGCTACCACCATATCATATTTTTTTTGTTTATTAGAACGCCATTCCTTACTAAATAATAGTAAATATTCTAAAGCTAATACAATTTTCTTAATCTATTTACATTCTATACTATTTAAATACAAATTGCTTATCTACTTAAATTTAAAACACCTTATTTATACACACATATTCATACACATTTTATACATTTATAACTTACTTTTGTTCCTATGATTTGCACCTCTAACAACAGCCTCCATATATTTTATTAGTTCTTGTCTATACTTTTTGTTGCTTATTAGTGCACTTATTGATGCAGTGCACGTATCATCATTGAAATATGTCGCCTTATCATCAATGTTAATATCATTGTTGTGTTCCGGCAGCTAGAGATAAGATAGGCATTGGCTCAGTAGTTAAAGATTCCGGGTGAAATGTGCTTCTACTTTAGCCTTATCATCATCACTTAACATTAGGTGAGATCAAGGCCAAATGCTTACAAGTAAGTAAAAAAATAATATAAAAAAGACATGTTTATATAATTTTTAACGCAAATTTTGTTGCGAACAAATTACAAAAACTCAAATGTTGAAAAAATTTCCACGAGCAGGATTTGAACCCGCACCCTTCTGACATACCGGGTCGTTTTTTTTTTATAAAAAGGACGTGTGACACTGTATTCGCCAGCTCATATTAGATCTCCACACTGCTGGGGCACGGGACCTTCCCTATGGATGGAAACGCTACAGGGAGAACAGGCCATAAACCACTACGCGCCCAGTCTGTTGGTGGTTGTTAATGGTTCACTGGACGACTTGTCGCTGCGTCTAGTCGCGTTGTGCATGCACACACACGACGACAGTCGTGCGACAGCTGTTGTGAGCGTCAGTTTCGCGACTCCCCTAGCTTGTCGTTGCGACTCTGCGACTGTCGCCAAGTGTGAGGAGCTTTGAACGAAGTATATGAAAATTGTCGGCCGCAGCCTGTCGTTGCGTCTAGTCGTCGAGCTGTCGCAGTCGCGTGTCGCTTTACATGTCATGATCTTTACATGAACGGCTTTACGTTTCTTCTAAAGCACGGAGGAGCTCGAGATGATACATTTTTTGTCACCTATTCGATAACCGGCTTGCAGAGTTTGCTTAACTTCAGCATTGCAGACCGATCGCATTTACCACTGCGCCATCGATATCCTATCCCGGATAAGATATAAATTTAGAAATCGTATGATTTCTAATTTTATTTAATTGGGGGGAAGTGTCACGTCACCCTCGTCTGAATAGGTATTCAGTCGTAATTAAAAACGGGCGCGCTGTTTTCAGCCATTTAATTAAAAAAGACGCTTCGAGACAAAACAATTGAAGTCGATGTTGCACGACCTTAAACCGAAAATTTCATTATTAAAAGATCGATAAAATGTTGTTTAAAAATAATTTCAAAACTTAAAAAAAAATCTCATTCCTTAAGCGATTTTCAATATTTTAATTAAAATCTTATACTTATATTTTTGATTGTCAACGTGAACATTAGATATTTTTTATTATATAAAAGCAAAAATGTAATCCAACGCTTTATTACGACATCGCAAGTTATCTGGGCCTTAAGGTTTGATCTTAAGATCAAATTATTGCTTACGGCAAACCTAATAAATTTTGTTTATTGGCTTGGGTCCATAAATTTAATTTTCTCTTTGCAATATCACGCTCTTCGCAGGCTGGTTTCTACAATTTGTAAAGTCACGTCAAATATTAGATAAACTCGGTCCACAATCAGTGAAACTTTGTGAATTGTTAACCCAGATGATACTAGGTACTATTACACCACTCAGTTGTTCTTAAACCAGACACAATAGAAATCCAATTGTTCTATGGCACTGTGGTTACCTTGGGCGTCCAAGTATATACCGTAAAATGGGGCGACTTTGATGATAGCTTCTGTTTTTTTAGATTTTTAAATTCTAATTTAATAAGTCTTGAACGTATCCTTTTCGTTTTTGTTCTGTTGGTAGCCTTGACAAATCAGCCATTGCTTGCAGAAGTATGACAGTGTGGCATAATAATTTCGATTTAAAATAAAATCCCGAACTTGGCGTGAAATTTTCGTGAAAAATGTGGTGTAAAAAACTTCATTAGTGTGGCCGTAAGTATAAAATTCATAGTCATGTTATATGGACATGCTTTGCATAATCGACAGGGTTTTTGTTTTTACCCAAGTCGGCCATTTTTTATTGCACAACGAAATCTGTTACAAGGGGCTATTTTGACTAGAGCAACAGGGCGTCATTGATACAGAGATATACTTGAAATTGTATTGAATTACAAAGTAACCCCTCCTTTTTTTTTAGGCACCTAGATGGTTCACACTTACAAAAAAGTTGCGGGAAGTCGCAACTATAAGAGTTGTACAAACGAGGCCCAATCTGGTTTAAATTTTTTTCATAAATGCTTTCAAGTGTAGAGTACACTTATTGCCCCTGCAACCCTGTATTAGAAATTAAGCTCTGTAAACAAAGAAAATAAAATAGTAGCTAGTTAGGAAGATGGTTAAGGCCAACCAAGATGATAGACGGCAACACCCAGCCGTATAGTTTATAAGATGATGAATGACAAAGAGAATTAGGATTGAAAGTGCGAGAGGAATAAATGATAGAACTGGAATAAAAGAGAAAATTAATAATGCCTCCCATCCTGTAGGAGAAGATTGCTAGCAGATAGGAAAAAGAAAATCTGGAGGCGCAGGCTATTTCTAGCTGTTGGAACACAACAATGCTACTAGCATTGATGTTATGGCGTCATATTTAGATGATTATGTTGGTAGTACCAAGCCAGGTGGACAAACAAGCACTACCACAAATTAAACTGAGCTCTTAAACATTTACCCCTCGCTGGGAATTGAACCAGGGACCTCCTGGTTTAAGAGCGGTGGTCTTAACTTCTAGACCAAAGAGGCGGTTGAATGCTCTAAAATAAACAGCGTTTATTATTATTTAATGTTTGTTAACATGGGAACTGTCAAAGACCCAACACACAGTTTGGTTGATCAGTTGAAGCGTAGTAGTATCGGTTGCAGAGCGGCAACTGGAGTATCTCGTACAAATATTGTTCCAAGTACCAGCCCAATTCATGGTTGTTTTCTCAGGAAATACCAGTTAATTCTGTAGTCTCGAAATTAAGTCAGCACGCGAGCACTGTTTTGGTACGGCGAGAAGGGAACGTGAAATTTTGCGGGTGTTAGAATTAATCTATTCGTTCGCGTTGTGTAGGAAAACAATGGTCGGGGTAAAAACTTTGGAATTCCGAATAGGGTATGAAGATACTTTGTTTGGCTTAACCCGCCTCTGTGGTCTTGGGGTTATCCACACGTGTCAGATTCTGATTTGATTTCTAGGGATGCATATTGGGCCTCGATCTATGCATAAAATATATATCTAACTATATATTAGATGTATCACAGATCGTGCTTAGTGGTGTGCATTTGGAGAAGCCTATGTGATAAATTGAATTTTTTAATCTTCTATTGTTGATACCTACGTACGGCTGCTAATTTTGTTTTTATTTTTTTATTTTTTATTTTGTGTGTTACGGTTGTGTTGCTATCGCAGCATCACTTAAACCGGTTCCGACGGAAGATCAGCGCTAACCTCAAGGCTAGCATCTTGCTGAGTCGGAATCGTTTTGGGACTCCTATGTTTTTTATTTCCATTTTTAACTTTATGTTTGAACTGTCCTGTCCCAAATGAATTTATTTTCATTTCATTTCATAAAAAGGTATGTTATAATAAAGACTGATCATCATCAGATGATAAAAACGGTATGTATATTATACTATAAGTAGTAAGGCATACTTCCAGTCCGTGTGGCTAACTAACCACATCTCACCTATATCTATGGTTACATAACAAAAATGCAGTATTCTTACTGTAAAAGTTAAGATATAGCCAGTTCCGTAGTGGTTACGAATGCCGTGTAAAGAACGCTTTCATATTCGTTCTTAACTTATCTCATCATGATGATAGAATAGATGATAGAATAGATATTTCTTTATAAGTCTCTATTAAAGCCAAAAATATAAAAGCCCAATTTATTTTTTATTTTTTTTATTTAAATAGGACAACCAACAAGACATACATTAAAACAAGAAAGAAGCTATGATTTTTATCTAAAAGCTAAATGCTGTCTCAATTATAGGTCGCCACGACTTGCACTGATGGGATGCAATAATAATATAACTGAAAAAAGCAAACAATATCAAATATCTCTAGACGTAAAACTTAATAAACTTATAGCTATACTGAATTTAATATATAAAAATGTTTTTATAAAATGTTTTTATAAATATGTACAATTTGCTTGCTTTCTCCCACGGACGTTACAATATCTTATTTACTCGCCTAGATATAGTGAGTCTGGACGAATAATATTTCAGTAAGCTCTTCAAAGAAATGTCAGACAATATTATTATTCAATTTCCTTTCAACATAATCAGTTAAGGTATATACTCGTCAAATGCTTTAGCTGCTAGCATTGGTATACTTTTCTTTCATCTTTGTGTCATAGATACAAATAGACATCAAATATTCAGGAGATATGAAGAAGTGCCTACGCTATGTTATAGTCGCTTGAATATTAGGTATTCTCGTGATTTTCTTTTTGTCGTCTTCGTCATGTTTGTCTTTTATTAGAGTGTCTGTCGGTGTAAGTAGCTACCTTTTGTCTCTGTGTGTAAGCTATATGTTTTTGTTCATTGTAACCTGTCCATCTTCTATTTATAAATTTGAAATTACTAATGCTTGACGAATAAATTACTTGTTTATCTGTGTTAAGAAATCTGTATGCTTTCTGTATTAATACATACTCTCACATCACACGTTTGATTTTAACCGCCTCTGTGGTCTAGTGGCTAAGACCACCGGTTTAGACCCAGAGGTCCCGGGTTCGATTCCCAGCGGGGGGCATATGTTTGTGTACTCGGTTTGGTTGGTGGTAGGGCTTGTTTGCCCGCCTGGCTAGCTACCACCATCTTATCTAAATATGTCGCCATAACATCAACGTGTGTAGCATTGTTGTGTTCCGGCAGCTAGAGATAAAATAGCCAGTGCCGCACTAGTTGAGGATCCCGGGCGAAGTTCGCTTCCATCATTGGCCTTATCATCACTTAACATAAGGTGAGATCAAGGCACTGTGCTTACCCGTTATTATAAGTATAAAAGAACCCAAAAAGGGAGACAGAACACCAAATTCACCAATTTTAAGTGAACTCGCCGTCAGTAACTTCGACTCCATATTTAGCATAATCAAAGTAGGGCTCTAGGTGGATAGGTAACATCAGTTATAGGTTTCCAGCCGGTGTGTGAGCATCTTAGAACAAATTGTCCCTTAGTCGGCTCTTACGATATGCACGGAAAGTTGGGTAGCTGATTATTTTCAAGTCCTAGGCTAAGACAGGACCTTCTTTTAAATCAACGTTAAAGAAAATGTTTCGATTTTATGTTTCTCAGAACGCAACCCTTAACTTTCTTATACAAATTTGCACGTTCTATCTACATATAAAGGGAAATTAAAAAAAGCTAACGAGCCTTACAGTAGTCGCATATGAAGTGTAACAATTGACATCTCACCTTAGTAATAAGCAATATTAACATTAAATTTAAAAAAAAATGGGTCCGGTATTATTTGAAATGATTTTTCATAACAAAGAATAATTATTTCTAACGAAAATTGTATTTTATTTAATTGACACTAAGAGTTATGCAATACCGCGAGCTCATTTGCCAAATCAAATGGCGCGCGCTTGCGCGCTTCCCCGACTTCCGGTTACACACTTCCGTCCCAATTCACGAAATCACTCACCCATATTGCAAGAAAGCGAGAGGAAAGATGTTACACATCAAAAATTACTGACTTATCAATCGATAGATGTTATTCACAGACAGCTCCTGGAACTACTGTTAGCCAAGCTAACGTTGGCAGTAGTAGCTGCCAGCCTTCTCGTCACTTAGAGCTCAGCCACAACACGAGCACGAGTATTGTGCGACACGGCAAGTGGATTTCTAGTTCATTGCGCGATATATTACGGCAGTCGATGGTAATAGAGAAAACGCAATGAACTAGAAATTCACCAATGCAGGGTACTTGTGTGAACTGATGTTTAATTTTAAGACCTATTGTACCTACACCAAGAATAGCAAATAAAAAATTGAATTTGAATTTAAATTTAATTGGGGCTGAGCGGTAAAGCTTCTTTGGTCTAATGGTTACGACCACCGGTTTCCTACTTAGTGGTCCCGGGTTCGATTCCTAGAGGGGAGTACATGTTTGTGTAATTGGTTTAGCTGGTGGTAGGTCATGTTTGTTTGCTTGGTTAGCTAGCACCGTTGGATCTAAATATGTCGCCGTTACATCAATGTTTGGAGCCTTGCTGTTTTCAGGCAGCTAGAGATAAAATAGCCATGCAGTGCTTCAGTAGTTGAGGATTCCGGGTAAAATGCCCTTCAACCGTCGGCCTTATCATTAACATCAGATGAAATGAAGGCCAAGTAAGATACATAGAAAAAGCTTTACAAGTACAAGTTTCTGCGATATAGCATCTACCTATGAAATTAACGTTTTGTAAGAAGAATTTTTATAAAATTAAATTTTTCATACTAAAGTTTTTTTTTAAATTTTCTTAGCATCTATTACGTTAACACTATAAAAATTTTAGAGTTGTGTGTTTGTTTCACTAGCCAAATATAAAAAGTAGTCAACTTAAAAAAAAAAAGGACGATAAAGATACAAAATTAATAATCATTGTTATTACTAAAGCCTAAGTAACGTATCCTAATTAAAGGTGTATAATAAAATTAACAACCGGTAATGAATTTTAGAAGTAATACACCTATTAATATTAAGAAAAAAACCTCAATTTCATAGGTAAGGCCTAATATAATATCGAGGGGTGAAAGGCTAATGGATTCAAGCGACATCATGGGTGATATTGAGTTATATACATATTCGGAATCAGCAAATTTTTCTGCGTCGAATGAGCCGAGTTTCATGGCAATCTGACCTATTTTTTGTCGCTTAAGTCAATTAGATTTGGACGCTTTTTCCGCTCCGCTACTAGCTGAACCGACGCAAGAATTTGCCATTTTCTTAATGTGTTTGACTCAAGTTAAATCAAAACATTACCAATTGTTACTTGAACCAGTTTTCCTTTCTCACATTTAAACTCATACGGTTGTTAAATCTTTCTTCCAATATCTATAACTACAGCACTTGTAGGTTAAATTATTTAGCTTGCTTCAAAATATACAACCCAATGTCGCTTAAAGCAAATAGCTTGCGACAAAATATATTAAGCTTGTCTTTTAAAGCAAATAGCTTTCCACAAATGTATATGAAGTATGTCGCTTGTATCAATTAGCCGGTGACAAAAATAAATAAATTCGTCCCTTGAATTATTTGGCTTTCGCTTATTTTATCTTTATCTAGGTACACACGGCGGCAGATCAACCTACCCAAACCTGTCAAATTTCCCCAATGAATATTGATCCTTATAACCAAACATTAAAGTTCAAAATTGATTGTAGAAATTTGACAGTTTTGGGTAGGCTGATCTGCCGCCGTGTGTACATAAATTAATTAGCTTTTTACAATTTTTAGGTGAATTCGTTGTTTGATCTATTAGTCCCTATATTTGTTTACAAAAAGTGGTCGCTTAATTCAAAAATTATACATTACATTTGTACATGAATCAGTTTTCCTAAACTAGAATGAGTAAGTAATGTGCGTTCAGCAAACATGGTATTCTATACACTATTAAAATCAATGTCGTTTAAAACCTATTCAAAATGTTTTCATTGCCTTAAAATTACCCAATAATAAAAGGGATGCGCTCGCGCGGGGTGCTTCAGTCGGTCCCAAATAGTAAAGGAGGCGGTACGTGTGTGTTGTGCTTGAGCCGCGTTTGAGAAAATTTTTGAGAGCTTTGAGATTATATGTTTTATTGAGACTGTTATCACCGCATTGTTTGTTGTATTATTACAGTCTTGGGCAAAATGTAGTCTATGTACTGATTACTAACTACGATAACATTTTGTAGTTATCAATTAAAATAATAGATTTGATTAAATAATCGTAAAAAGTAGGTAGTTTGATTTTGATCACTAACTACAGTTAATATTGTGAAAAAGTAACATTTAAACTTATTTCAAATATCTACTTTGTAAGATTATTAATTACATGTGCCTACACCAAACATACATATTACGAGACTGATTATTATAATTAAAAAAATCTCTAAAATAAAATCTCGTTATTGACTTTACTTTCTTTTATTTTAAACGTATAAAAATCAAATACCTTGTCAGATACATGCTAAAATTTTCATGGTACAAAGGTTATAGTGATGGTTTCAACAACCAACCTTAAATAAAATTTTAAATCATGAGGATTTAAATTAACAAAATTAGGATGTTGATCGTTGCTTGAGCTACTTTTCCTAAAGGTACTTAAAGACAGAATTGGGCTTTCAGCACATTAGCCTAAATCTTTACATCTGTAGCAAGGTAATTCAATATTTTAGCTTTACAAGAAAATTACTTTATTATTCCTTTGAGCCTTTTTGGCGTATGCTAATTTTACTAGTCATTGTATCTTAAGACATTTAGTTTGACTCCGGAAACAAGGGGACAGGTCATTTAAGTCGTTTTTCCTTGCTTAGAAAAAAAGGGCCAAGTGGTATTGTTGTTTTAAGCGACATTTATTTCTGCAGCCTTTCGTTTCATTAGGTTAAAAATTAAAACTTCTGATGAGGCGTTTAATTTAAAAAAAACTGTATATTTAAATTCTAAATTGATTAAAAAACCGAATATCTACGATTTTTTTTCTGATATTTTTGGAATTTGTTATAAAATGTTTTAAAGTTTTGACTTTAAAACGCTCTACTGTAAAGTTGCAAAAATGTCGCTTAACTCACTTAGCCTTTCACCCCTCGATATAATGTTGCGACACTATTGAAAGTGTAAATAGAAATTCTATAAAAACAAACATTGACTCACATAGTCAAAAATAATACGGACTGTGTCTCGTAAACAAACATTTGCATCGGGTCGGAAATCGAATCCGGCGCCCTTGATTCTCCGCCTTGCCGGATAAAGGCAATCGCACTGGCGACCCTACCAATCGGTTCGACCTTTGAATGTTTTGAACTATCTTATTCGAATATACGAGTATCATTATGTTTCTCGGTAAATTATTGACTTATTTTTATGAAAACCCTTGAGAATGCTAGCTGAAAAGCGAAATCTCGAAATCACCTACATAATTAATGGAATCAGGCGTTATTTTGCGGAAATCCATAGTACAAAAAAATGTAATTTAAATAATATGTAGTGTTAATTCCGCTAACTCACTCGTTTATACAGCTTGGATGCAGTACGCATGCACCGCCCTCCCCCCCGCAAAAAGTATGCACATGCAGGAGAAACAATGCGTGCAAGCGAAAATGCACACCAACACCGATACCCGACACGTGTTTCGCCCCTCCTACTACGCACGCATTTAATTTTGCTGTTGAATGACCAAACAAATTTAGTTCCATCCCCATTATTACGTATTGTCGCGGGTAGTACGTCACAAATGTCAAACGATGGCGCTTTATAAAAGGGGCCGGGAGCTGCGTAGCCGTAACAGTCGGTGCGCAGCTCTCGACCAGTCAACAGCTCCTGAGGATGCCCCGTGGAGGGGCGAAACACGTGTCGGGTATCGGTGTTGGTGTGCATTTTCGCTTGCACGCATTGTTTCTCCTGCATGTGCATACTTTTTGCGGACGGGAGGGCGGTGCATGCGTACTGCATCCAAGCTGTATAAACGAGTGAGTTAGCGGAATTAACACTACATATTATTTAAATTACATTTTTTTATCACCTACATAGTTAGTTAGTTAGTTAGTTATACTGGGCTGTATCCGCACTTAGCCATTCGATTTGGCCATTGTACGTATTGTACCTTCTGCCTACTCCAACCAACCCAGATTATCCCAGAAGGCTTGCAGCCTTTTCAGGCTGCTGCAGGCTTCCGCAAGCGTTCTGGGTGTTTGGAGAAACCGTGCCCGTTCGTCTGCCACACTCCTGCACTCCATGAGCACGTGTTGTGGCGTTTCTTCCGCCTCCATGCATCCTCTGCATAGAGGGCTGTCGGTCACACCTATCGTAAATAGGTGCTTGTTTAAGGGACAATGACCAGTAATAATACCGATGATTTTACGGATCCTGTCCCTGTTTAATCTAAGGAGGTTGCGGGCAAGCTTTTTTGATGCCACCGGAACTGCATTCTTGGTTTGCCTGCTACTTACACTGTTTCTCCATTCTGTTAGATGTTCATCTTCGGTTAATTTGCGCAGCCACGTTTTTATCTGGGCCTGAGGTATGGGCAGCAGTGGTTCCGGTCCATAAACTGCTGCCATCGATCCTCTTTTGGCCAGTTCGTCAGCGGCGTCATTACCCTGTGAGTTGCTGTGTCCTTTAATCCATTGCAAAGTTACTTTGTTTGCCTCTGCTATGGATTGGAGAGTGTTATGACATTCCAGTACAAGGACAGAGGTTATGGTGTTGTTTTTTAAAGCTTGAAGAACGGATGCACTATCTGAGACAATTTTTATATTTAGGTCTCTGACAGCTCTGGCTGCAACCGCCTGTGCCGCCTTGGTGATACCAATACATTCTGCTTGAAAGATTGTATTTAACTTGTCTAAAGTTGTTGAAATTTTTATATTTAATTCATTCGAGAAGACACCCGCTCCAGTGCCGTGTGCGGTTTTGGATCCGTCTGTGTATATCCTAACTTCATTGATGCCAGAGCTATCAACTGGTTCCGCAGTAAGTTGGATATTGTATCTTCTATCGAAGACGTGGTGACATGGTATTCTGTCCATGGGCGCTTCAAGAAACGGTATTTCTTTCAGGCTTGCCTGCAGAATCTTTGAGTGTATAGTTATGCTTTGTTTCCATAACCCGTTAGATCTTAGTCTTAAGGCTGCGCCCTTGGCTTCCTCTTGAATGACCAGATCTAGAGGTCTTAAGTTCAATATATACTCCAGAGCGGCTGATGAAGTTGTTCTCATGCAGCCCGTGGCTGCTACGCTTGCTAGGCGTTGCAGACTCTGGAGTTTTGCTTTTACCGTGACCAGTTGGGTTCTGGGCCACCAGACAACTGATCCGTAGGTTAAGGAAGGTCTGATAACTGATGTGTATAACCAAAGTGTGATTTTTGGATTTAGACCCCATTTTTTCCCAACAAGTCTTCTACACTGCCCAAACGCTATACAGGCCTTCTTTATTTTTGCGTCAATGTGCCTCGCCCAATTCAGTTTATTATCCAGGATGACTCCCAGATATTTTACTTGAGTTGATAGGGAGAGGTTGGTGTTAAAGAGTTTTGGTGGTTGGAGTTCTGGTAACTTCCTTTTGTTGGTGAAAAGGATAAGTTCTGTTTTTTTCGGGTTTACTGACAATTTGTGTTCGTCACACCAGTCTTCCACAATCTGAAGGGCTGAGCGCATCACTTTAAATAACACATTTTCAGCGCTCCCATTTATCAGTATTGCTAAGTCATCCGCATAACCAATAGTAGTGTATCCTCTATCATTGAGTTTTTTAATGAGGCTGTCTACTACTACGTTCCATAGAAGTGGTGATAACACCCCTCCTTGAGGGCACCCTCTAACTACTTTAGCCCTCGTAGTAGTGTTCACCACTATCTGAACCGCCCTTTTGCTAACCAGCGCAGTGATCCACTCTCTCAAGGCTGGTTCTACGTTCCGTTTTCGTAGGGCGTGGTTAATGCTGTTGTGTATGGTTTTGTCAAAAGCTCCTTCTATGTCTATAAAAGCAGCCAGTGTTGACGCTTTATTTGTGATAGCCGATTCTATTTTGTGCACCACCATATGTAGTGCCGACTCTGTTGATCTGCCTTTCCTATAGGCATGTTGTTGAGGGTGAAGCGGTTTACTTTTCAGTGTTCCATCCCTAAGGTGTCGGTCTACTAATCTTTCCAGAGTTTTTAGCAGGAATGATGTTAGACTAATTGGCCTGAAAGATTTGGCATGTGTGTAATCCTCCTTACCCGGCTTCGGTAGGAAAATTGCTTTTGCCTCTCTCCAAGGTTGGGGAATATATTTAAAGGCTATGCAGGCCCTGTAGATTGGTAGTAAGTGCTTAATTACATGATTGGGCTGCCACTGTAGTAATGCTGGGAATATCCCATCCAGCCCCGCGGACTTGAACGGTTTGAAGCTGCTCAGGGCCCATTCTATCCTGTCCGCGGTTACTATCTTATTTGCGACTTCCCAATCCTGTGCTGTTGGTGTGCCGTATTGCTCATCTACCCAACCAGGGGCTGGCGTTATTTGGCATCCTGGAAAGTGTGTTTCTAGCAGTACGGCACTGGTTTCCTCGTCTTTATTAGTGTAGGAGCCATCCTCCTTTTTTAAGGAGCCCAAAAGATTAGAGTTGTCCTTAGCCAGGATTTTCTTTAATCTTGCGGCTTGGTTTAATGAGTTAATGCTACTACAGAAATTTCGCCAGCCTTCCGTTCTCCGGAATCTGATCCGTTTTTTGTAGTGCTGTTGTGCTGTTTTATATTTGTCCCAGTCCTCATTGGCTCTGGTATTTTTGGCCCTGTTGAAAAGTGTCCTGAGTTCTTGACGAAGACGGTCAAGTTCTGGCCCCCACCAGCGGCTTTTCTCTAGGCGTTTCGTAGTTACAGCAGGACATGCCAGCTCATAACTTCTTACGAGTGTAGAAGTCAGGAGCTGTACGTTTGCTTCTATTTTGTCGGTACTTAGAATTACGTTATTTACTTGTGTGTTACCTAGTACTTTGTTTTTTAAGTTTTTATACCTTGTTATATCTGTTTTGCGGGGGTTACGATATGGAACAGGGTCTGTTAGTTTATATTGTATTTTAAAGCATACCCGGCGGTGATCCGCAAAGGATGGTTCGTTTGAAACATGCCATCCCTCAATGAGGTTCGCCGCCGCATGTGTTGCTAAAGTAATGTCTATGATGGTTTGATACCTTGAACTAACAAAAGTAGGTTCCGTGCCTATATTCATAATGTTCAAGTTTGTTTGGAAAATATATTCGGTTAGTAACTCACCCCTTTTATTGGTATCCTTACTTCCCCACAGAGAGTGATGTGCATTGCAGTCTGCAGAGATGATCAGGTCCCATTGTTGTGCTTCGCAGTGTTGCACCAGCTCGGCTAGCTCTCTCGGAGGAACTTCACCGTCGCTCGGCATGTACACTGAGGCTAGCACTAGGACAGTTTGTTTATCCGTTAGAATCTTCACAGCAGTGAGGTCTCTAGAACAGAATTGGTTAAGCAAAATGGCTGATATGGTTTTAGGCATAAAAATGCAAGTTCTTGGTTTATCGACGGTTGTATCTAGGAGCAACTTACCGCCTATGTTATTTAGACCGCAAATTCTGTTGTTTCTGATCCAGGGCTCTTGGATCAGAGCGGCGGTCTTGTTGTCTGCCTCCAGCACTCTGCGTAGCGTGGCCGCCGCTATTTGTTTGTGCTGGAGGTTGGTTTGAATGATGTTGAGGTGGTGGTTACGGGCTACGCAGGATGCCATCTTCATCACTGGTAGTGCCCCCACCCTGCAGCATCGAGTCTGTCTCCATCTCGCTCAAACCCTGTTGGGGAGCTGAGGTGGACTGCTCGGGAGTCGAGGTCTCCCTTACAGTGGCCGCGACTGAACTCGTTGCCGTATTTGCGTCCTCGGTTTTTGTCATTTCTTCCGAGGAGAAGAAACGGATATACCCACTACCCGACATAAGGGCTATCCGGCGTTCTCTGTCGAGAATCGACTGCCGCTGGTCTTCGGGAATTCCCAGCACGAGATGGACGGCAGCCTCCTTGGAGCCTGCTTCCGTTGCCTTCTCGTCTACTGTCATTCCGTAGCACTGCCAGGAGTCAACTTTGTACCACGGGTTCTGGGCACAAAGGACTCTGTGCAGCGTAGCGGCGTCGGTGATGCGGGTGTGTAAAAGAAGCCCTGCCTTGAGCCTCTTCTTCAGCTCGGACTGTCGGATAACAGCCAGAGTGGTGCTTGGTATCGGAGATGGAATGGTCTTGACCGTTCTCTCAAGCCAGCTAAGAGCGTTCGCATCCTCGCACCACATCGTCAACACTCCATCCAAAAGGAAGGGGCGTCCGCGGAAAGATGGAGCTTGCGTGCTCGGAGACGGAGACAGAACGGTCTGTAGGATGCTATCATCGATGGCTTCCCTCAGCTGATCTGCCTGGCTTTGCGAGAGGTCCCTCGGCGGGACGGTGATGACCGCTACCCTCAGATGCGATTTACTCGCATCTGCATAGCTCTCCGTCCGCCTCGGTCTCGCATCGGTCTTCGCGCGTTTGGCATCCCCCCTGGGAGACCGGGTCTCATCCAGGCGAGTCCGCTTCGAGGAAGCTGACTTACCCGGACAGTCCCCAGTCCCAGGCTGACCCTTTTCAGGGGCAGTGGGAGCCGCCGCAGCGTTCTGCCGACCGCGAAAACCTCTCGGCTTCCGCCTCCTTTTCGGCTGGCCAGGTGGTGGTGGTGGTGGTGGGTTCGTTGAGGCAGCCGTCTGCGCCGTTGCCGACTCCGTGAAGTTGGCCGGTACAGATTCCCGCTGCGTTGAGGAAGCCGTCTGCGCCGTCGCCGACTCCGTGAAGTTGGCCGGTACAGATTCGCGCTGCGTTTCCGCTGCTGCGTCGGCTGTCGTTGTTGGTGTGGTTTTTGCCTGAATAGCCTCCCATCTCGCGCGCCTGTTGGGGCGACTGCGTTTCGGTCGGTTCTTCGGCGGTTCCTTTGCCGTGGCCACGGGATTGGTGTCTCCCCTTTTGCAAGGGCGCTTGTGAGCGACCGTGGTCTATTGTGATACGATGGCAGTATCTACCATGGTTGGTATTGCCTCAATGAGGCCCGACAGGTCCAGACTTGCGCCTGTCCCTGAGCACAGGTTGTCCCCCCCAGAATACGTGGGACTGACCAAGCTGGGCTTGGTGAAGGATTCTCCGCTACCGGAGGCAGCGGTACCTTCCTGGGGTAGTAATTTTTACCCTTGTGCTGACATTACGGTTGTTGGGGCTGAAGGAAACACACACTACCCGCCCGTGGTGAGTGTGGACAACTTTTAGGGGGGATTTAGTGCCCCAAGGCTCTGCATGCCTGAAGGATTGTGGTTTTGCGCCGCCACTGTTCGGCTCTGCAGGAATTTGTGAAGGAAATTAGGATAGGGGAAAGGTTTGGATGTATGGGGGGAAAACGGCCAGAGGTTTTAGTTATGCCAATTACATATGGTAACTGGCCAAAAACAGGCGGCAACCTCGAGAAGGATAGTCCACTGGCCTTGCCTAGGGGATCTACGCGACCTGCACTACTCCCTAAACCGTTTGCCAATCTCAGCGTTTGGACAGACGCTGAGAGTAGGGGAGTCATCACTCAAGACTCGCTTGATTGACCACACCCCCGCCCGGATAAAGGCAATCGCACTGGCGACCCTACCAATCGGTTCGACCTTTGAATGTTTTGAACTATCTTATTCGAATATACGAGTATCATTATGTTTCTCGGTAAATTATTGACTTATTTTTATGAAAACCCTTGAGAATGCTAGCTGAAAAGCGAAATCTCGAAATCACCTACATATAGGTAATGTTAAGTTAAACATTTACTATGACAAAATAAAAATATACGTAGTGTTATAGGCTTGGTACCTGGCACATATTGTGTTTCATAACAACAACTTTTATAGAATTTTTGAGAGAGTTTGCTGGGCATTTCATCTTCACCGGTTTTCTTTGGGGGCGGCGAGAAACTTAAAGGGTTCCTCAAGCCGTGTGAAACGAAACACTGTTAGAGGTTTTGTAGAGGGAACGGCATCACGCACTAGTGCGTGTCCCCGTGCCCTACAGATACTCCGAGGGGTTCGGCTCGTCGTAATATTGTTCTACGAGTACGGTGTCTTGCGCCTAAACTAGTGTGCATGTTTAGTAGATTCTGTAAATGTGTAGTGCATTTAGAGGATCGGGTGGGGGTTTAACGCTAAGTAGTGTGAGGGAATTGGATGACACTGCAGTATAGTATAATAGACATCTTTAATGCTATATCTTTGAACTGTGTCTTTTTGTTGAAAGACACATTTTTTGCTTCATTCGGAATTCTTTTATATTATCTGACTCCTTGTGTTATGATGAGTAGCCTCGACCCATCGGGAGATGGGTCGATGTGCTACCTATTATTCCGAGTTCCTGTCGAAAGCTCGTTAGGCCGTTGGTTTCGTTTTTGTCTTAAGATAGCAGTCGTTATAACCCACCATTCCACTTTGGATCAGACCAACTTTGCCACTTTGGCCCATTTTAGCTTAATGCCCATGTGCTAATAACTGTTCACGTAGGAAGGTCAGTAGTTTAATGGCCAGTAGATAATGATGAACCCAGCAGTGGGATGTATATATATCTTTATATAACTTTTTGTTGTTGTACCTACTGTATGCGTCGTCGTTCGTAAGGCTTTTGTCTTGCAATAAACGAATTACCGTGAAGACGTATTTTATTCGGGCGATTTCTTAAGCAATCTACCTAGGTACATATACTTCAGTATGTAAATTCTAATCGCCATCTTGGTCTAGTCGGATGTCACAGGCCCAGAGGTTCTGGTTTGATTCCCAGCTTTGACTATACTCGGTTGTGTTAATACTAGTAAATGTTGCCAGTACATCATTTCATTTGTCTTTCGTATTTAGGACAGGAAACAAAATGTAAATGGCGTTACAACATTAAACGTACATATTTGTGTATAATCTGCATTAGTTTAGGAGTTTGTTTTAGACCCTCAAGTCTATGCGATACTCCGCAATTATGTCGTAAAAAATTACTCTTTTCTCATTACATAAATCTTATAGTGTAACATGTCAACATTTTCCTCAAGATTTGCCCGTGTCCGTGATGTAAAATATTTCAAGTAAAACATAGTTTTATTTGCGCCATAGTTAAAAATTAATAATGACGAATTAGGAGGACAAAATGCCTACTTTCTTAAATTCTCAATTTATTTTGAGTATTTAGATCTGGGTCTAAAGCATATACTTTTAAATAATTGTATTATGTATTTATTAGGCTACACAGATAGTTAGATAGTTTGATAGTTTCTCTGTCGCACTTCCAAAAGATGGAATAGTCTACCAGCACACGTTTTCCCTCCTTCCTATGACATGGGGTCCTTCAAACGAGGCGTGAAGAGGCACCTTGTGGGCCGGCAGGGTGAGGGTGACTGATGCTGCGTTGTTTTCTCGCTGCACCAGTTGTCCTTACGTCTGGACTCCATTTCCACTTAACATCAGGTGGAGTGGAGTCATTTGCCGAGCTATGAAAAAAAAAAAAAAAAAAAAAAAACAGACATATTTTTAGTTTTGATCAAGCTCGTTTAATTTTCTTTTGACAAACGTTTTTATCGGAAGAGTTAGAGCAATTTCTGGCGCGAAAGCTGCTCTGACACTTGCGCCCCGTGACGTATCCGTGCATTGACAACTAGTGTCGCCTGACGTTAGAGTGGGTAGTTAAGAATTCCGGGTGAAGTGCGCTTCCACCTCCAGCCTTATCATCACTGAACATCAAGAAAGATGAAGGCCACACGCAAGCCCAAAAATAATGTGGACTGATGATGATGACCTTGTCCCATGAACAATCATTAAATTGGTAGTCTGGCCCAACGATCAGGGCGTTCAACTCTCAAATGGCAAACAGTAGTTTACCGACCGTTCCCAGACAAACCCCCAAATAAAGTCTGCATCAAAGTGAGGACCACAGAAGCAGCTTACAAAAAAGAATTACCTATATCCTTGGAATCCTTACAATTTCAATATGACTCTCCCATTTACATGCGAATAACGGCGGTTGTATTGCACACCGTACTGTAACGGCGAAACGCAGTTAATATAAAGCAGAGCGTTTTCAAATAGTCGCCAGTCGGTTCCTACACATACCTAAAATACCTTTAATAATAATATAAATAAATAACTTATGAATTAAAAACTCTTTTACCACAGAATGTTGAAGCTGGGGCCATCGAAATTCGTATGTTTTCAAGTTTAATAAGCATTTAGATTAATCGTTGTTCTTTAGCTAAAGTATCTGGGGCTTGACAGATTTTATATTTATAATGCGTATACCCTCAAGAGCATGTTTGCACACTTCAGACTTATTATCGCGCCTGTTTGTTAAACTGTTCAAATCTCAGTCACAACACCACAACGCAAGACCAAATGATATAGTACCGTCATCACCACCAGCTCATTTTATGTCCACACTGCTGGAACACGAGCCTTCCCTATGGATGGATAGGGTGAACGGGCCATAAACCACCACGCGGGCCCAATGAGGTCTTTTTTTATTTTTTATATTGACAGTCTGCAAACGAACAGGCGGGCCGCCTGATGGTGAGCGGTCGATGTTGCTTTTGTATTTCCGACCTGAGAAAAACCTCTTTACACCCCTTTTAAAAGAGTCCATGTCATAGCTTAATGGGAAAACCTCGGATGGCAGCTCATTCCACAGTTTGATGGTACGTGGAATGAAGCTCTTCTGGAAGCGAACTGATCGAGCGAACAGCGGCTCCAGGAAGTGTGCGTGTGCCCTGTTCCGATGGCGAGCGGTGCGATGGTAGAAGGAGAAAGTAAAGTGAAGAGTGGGCACCAAATCAAAAAGTTCTTCAGAGCATTCTTCATTATGCAGGCGGTAGAACACACCGTGCTAAGTATAAAAAAAAAAAAAAAAAAAAACAACGAGCCGATGTCACGTCACAAGGCTAAATTCTAACCGGTCTGTGAGCTTGGGATCGCTGGCCAGTCGAATGGCGCGTCACTGCAAAGATTCTAGAGGGTCAAGCTGGCATTTAGGAGCCCCGGACCAAAGGTTAGGACAGTACTCCATGTGAGGTTTGGTAATTATTGTACCATAGAGCCGCGTAAAACGGCTCGCACCTTACACCCCGGTGTTAAGTCCGTACATAAAACGTTGGAGCACGAAATCCCAAAAGACCAGCGGGTTATATGCAATCCGTCCCGGCGTATCTTTTATTTTCAAACTAAACGCCCGGATACGGGTTGTGTACGAAACAGTACACGAGATTGAATTACGTCACTCCTTGAAATTCATAGCTCCCGCTGTTTGTATTCATAACTCTATTTTCTGAGGGAATGCAAAATTTTTATATGTACATACCTACTACGTATGTTTTTGAATGTAGATTTTATTGTTCTTGAAGCATTCGCAATCATAGTTTGTGGTGTACTCGTTTGGATTTTATGTGTGCACAGTAAGCCAGTGTTTAACTTAAGAGCACTGGTTATGTTGATCGTTGCGGCAATTTCTCGTTTAACGAAATAAAAATAATAATCAAGATTTTTTGTAATTTTTACTTAGGCAAGAGTTTTAGTATAATCGGCACCTAATTTTTAACTCCAGTTTTTTTAAAACAATGTTTTGTCGACTAAAACAGTATGGTTTTTTTTAACCCCGACGATGGGGCACCCACCTGTTAAAACTAGCAACCCGGCGGTGGGAGGAGGTGATCTACATGTACGATACTACCTCAAGCGGTTGAGCTAGCCTGTGTCAGACTCCTACTGACTAAACACCCCCTGGTGTACATCAGTTAAACCTTTATAATTCCGTATTTTCCCACTTGAAATAAAATAACATAATAAAAAAAACAGAATATAGATTAGAATTAGGCAGAGCACCCACTACCTAGGAATGAAATATGAAGTATGAATGTGAAGTATGTGGCATGAAAGTGCGAGAAGAATAACAGATAGAACTGGTATGAAAAAGAACTAGATAAAAATAGCTCCGATCATGTCGGAGGGGGTAGAATTTAAAAAAAAACACCCCTGGTGTTGCCTATAGCCTTGGAGGGGCTACATAGGCTGACGGAACGGTCGCCGACGGGAGGCGACGACGTTGGCGTTACTCATAGAGAGTGCACGCCGCTAGAGAGCGTGCTCAATCTGCAGTGATGCTGCCTATGTCGGCTGACTTAACTAAGCGACGAAGTGTCCTGTGTGAAGTGTCCTGTGCGCAAGTTGGCAATCCAGGTCACGTGATAACTGATTGGGGGGATCCGATAAAGCGTGTATTGGCCTACTTCTTTCAGACTGAGATCGCGACGTCTCTCGGACGGAATCTCGACTTTAAATCGCCGGGCTATAGTTTATAACGAGTCATCGATTAATATAATGATCATCGGTCGATATTAATTTCGTTATTTCTTCGGAATGCCCCCAGCTTTAATTTCTTTTTTTTTAATTTTTTTTTATTATCCATCAAAAAAATCCGGTCTAACACGATCACCTGAAACAAACGCAACAATTGGCGTTAAGGGTCAAATTTGATCGTGGTTGAAGCGCACGATCGTATCAGCTCGTGTGGGAAGGGCTACGGAAATGGGGGATGCTGACGGTATGGTGAAGTCAGTTTTCTTATGGATGGTTAGGCAAAGGACTTTGCTCTACCTGATGTTATGCCGAAGTAGTAACAACTAGTGGAGCAGGATGGCAGCATCATGCTATTAGCCTTCCCCACCATGCCTAGCCACAAGTTGCTTTTTCACACCTCATTTAACATTTTTTACCTCGAGTTGTCATCAAGACATTTTTTTTGGTCGACAGTTGTAGATGGTATATTGATGGCAGTTGAACTTAAAACAAGCTACAAACAACAGAGGTAACAAAATAAAATTTATTTCACCGTGCCCTGGTTTTCATCTCAACTAATAGTAAGTGAGGATATGCAGTATGAAAGCGCACTTAACTATCATCATGTGTTAAAACCGCTCATAAAAAAAAAGATTAAATTAGTAGACAGGAAGAAGATATAATACATATATAACAAATAATATTGGGAATAGGGTAGGCGAATGATGATGAATAACGATGATGATGATGATGTCGGTGATGGATGTCAATAAATAAATAAATTTCAATGTAACAAGTTGTCAGCTAGTGTAACATACATCGATAATAATCAAATAGCATAAATAATGACAGAATACACAATAATTGTGTATATACATACCTTAAGGATTACCATACCTTGAGGAGCTTGATGGGGCAGTGGATAACGCGCCCGGTCTGCGAGTGCTGAGGTTAAGCAACTTTCGCAAAGGCCGGTCATCGGATGGGTAACCAAAAATGTATCATCTCGAGCTCCTCCGTGCTTTGGAAGGCATGTAAAGCGTTGGGCCCGGCTGCATTAGCAGTCGTTAACAACCACCAACCCGCACTGGGCCCGCGTGGTGGTTTATGACCCGTTCTCCCTATCCATCTATAGGGAAGGCTCGTGCCCCAGCAGTGGGGGACATAAAAATGAGCTGATGATGATAATGATGCCATAGCTAAAGTATGAGTCGGTCCGACCATATTAGTAACTTCGTTGGTGCAACAATGTTTTGATCAAGACTCGGACCACCATTTTAAATAAGGTAATTTCCATTCAAATACTTATTAAGTCCGCTGGAAGCACTCGCAATCGTAGTTTATGCTGCTGTATACTCATTTTATGGCATCAGGTTTTATTTGTGATGAGACAACCCAGCATTTTACTTAAAAACATTGTTATCTTTTTATGGTTAAGATGCTTTTTTGTTTCATTTGTCGCTTTGACGGACGCACATCAGTGCTCTGGACCTATGACGTCCGTCAAACCGTCAACCATCAGGTTGTGGACATTGAACAAGTACCTTAGTCAACACCTCGTTGGCCGAGTAACATGGTACTCGGTACGGTATCCGCAGATTCTGGGTTCAATTCCCAGGGCGGAAAAAGTGTGGTTTCAAATTTTTTGATGCATATCCCGGGTTTGTGATCTCCGAACTTGCATTTTGGCAAGCGTGGTGAATGACTTGATTTTAATGACGGATGCCTTGGCCCCACCAGTTTGGCAGGGAAGGCTGTTACTTAACTTTACATTAGCCGTATAACGTAGATCAATAATTTATTGATAATTCAGTGTTTTATGTAAAAAGTATAAATAAAAACATTAAAATTACAATAATTTAACTAATCAAAAGCCTCCATATTTGCCTCATTTTATGGCCCCACTGAGCCCCACTTGCATAACTTCAGCAATCGAAAAACCGAGCGCGTTTACTACTGCACCACCGAACTCCTAGCCTCCTCAAACAAAAGACTTCTGGACTTTTACGAGTGACGAAGAGTAGGTTAGGCTAAAGGCTTTAGCTTTGATATTGCTTTCATAGGTGGCACGAAACGACATGATGACGTCATAAACCACACACGAAGTCAAAGCGATCGGCTAGGCGGTCGGGCCCCGTTTTGATCGGTGGTTGAGTAAATTGCAACAAAAAATTGTATTCTATCATACATATTCATAAGTAATACCTACTAGCCATGGGCTTGTGTTATCTGAATAAATACAATTTTATTATTATTATTTAGCTGCAACACAAAACGCACAATCTTTTTTTTTATTTGTTTATAAGGACACATTACAGGCAACAGTATAAAAAAGTAGCGCAATTTTTATATAAAACTTATAAACTAATCTTATCATCTAGCAGCATGCATCCCTGACACGAGTATAATTTAATGGTTTAACATTATATTAGCTATATTGGTGCCATGAGGCCGTGAATGTTTACTCTACAACTACTTTGTACGCTACTGTTACTTTACCGCTCGCTCGCATAAGCAAAATAACAAGCACATTGCACACTGCACACGTTCGAAAAATTCAAAGTCCGAATCGCAGCTCATTCGCATTCCCGCAGCGCCCCGATGCGGTCAAGTGCAGAACTAACAAGTTGGCACTCATTCATATTCAACAAACCGTTAACCCAACTTCGGACATGGGAAACGTTGTTGCCGCTGCACCGGCGAACTTGTTAATATGCTCCGACAGCCTCACACTTTCGCTAATAACATTATGTGTATCTGTGTGCATAGATTTGCTATACGATCACGATAAGGCGATTTACACACGATGACGGAGATTGTTGCAGCATGCGTCAAACAACTTTTACATCGCAAGGAGTTGTGTGAAATTGCACTCAGAAGCACATTGACGTGGTAAGTACAGCAACGTCACATGATACAGTACAACATACGGCTGACTTATTATAGAAAAAAGCAACCAGTTGCTAATTGCACAATGGCAACGCGACTGCAACTAGTTGCGGTTACTACAATAGGTCGATTTATTTTAGAGCGCCGGCGCCGTCGTGCTCTTTTATAGTTCGTCAATCGCTCGCTTGTGGCGCTATCGCAGCGTTTTATGTTCAGTAATACAAAATATGTGTTTTGGTAGAGAGTAAATTGCAAATTGTTGCGATTGCGACTGTCACTAATTTAAGCCTGCGGGAGTCGCAGTGATGCGCGGCTTTCTGCAATAGAAGGAAGATGGTACGCATCGATGCCGCATCGCGTCGTTCTGGCGGGACGCCAATGATGCCGGTTGACGTAAAGTTTTTTTTTTTTTAATAACACATAAAGAAAAGTAACATTTTATATCCAAATATTAAATAACATTAGAAAACCACGAAGGTTTGTAACAATGCTATTCATAGCTTAGTCGAAATTATTATTTATTATTATGAGGCTGTAGTATCTCACTGCAGGGCAAAGGCCTCCCTACCCTCTTTCCATTTTGTTCTATTTGAAGCAACAAGTGATGAATCTTTTAGATAGGAGTCAAGGTCGTCCCGCCATCTCATTTTTGGTCTGCCGCGACGTCGTTTTCGGTTTTGTGGGACCCGTTCGGTAGTTACCTTGGCCCACCGTTCCTCCGACATGTGACAGACATGTCCAGCCCATTCCCACTTTAGCATGGCAGCTTTTTGTGTGACATCAGCAATTTTTGTTCCTGACGTGATCCGTAAGTTTCACGCCAAGTATACTGCGCTCCATGGCTTGTTGACAAACCTCAAGCGCAGACCTCTGATGAGCTGTCAAAGACCACGTTTGTGCTCCATATGTCAGAACGGGGAGAATGCACACGTCCATAAGTTTTCTTTTTAAGGATAATGGTAGATTTCTCTTCATAAGATCTTTCATAGACCAAAAGCTCTTCCAGGCGTTCTCAGTGCGTCTTGTAACTTTGTCCTGTCTCGCCTGGAAAGAGACAATTTGGCCCAAGTATATGTACTCATGGACATATTCAATCTCCACACCCCGAACATAGGTTCTGTGTTTGACGCTATTAGTCATAAGTTTGGTCTTTGTCATGTTCATCCGAACCCCACCCCTAGGCTTGCCGTACTGAGGTCCTTCAACATGTCACATAATTGAGATGCTGAAGAGGCAAAAAGGACGATGTCGTCAGCGAACCGCAGGTTTAGTAACCTTTTTCCACCGACAACGATGACCTTATCCTCCCAGCCAGCCGCCAGCTTTTTAAATACTTCCTCCAATGTGGCAGTAAACAATTTAGGAGACAGCGGGTTACCTTGTTTGACGCCTCTCTGCATGTAGAAAGAAGATCCCGTGTTGTTTAATTTTATTGCAGCGGTACTATTTTGTTATAATTATGTTTTGAAGAAGTCGATTATATGTATTATCTATATCTTGATTTCGGAGAGTTTCAAATATGGAGGCGTGTGTGATACTGTCAAATGCCTTAGAATAATCAATAAAAGCTAGATATAGAGGTATGTTAAATTCGGCATGTTTTTCTATGATTTGATTTATGGATTGGAGATGGTCAGTGGTAGAGAAGCCGCGGCGAAACTCTGCTTGCTCTGGTGGTTGGTGTTGATCAAGTTTGCTGGCTATTCTGTTTTCGAGAACTTTAATAAAGGTTTTATACAGGTGGGAAACAAGGCTAATGGGACGATAGTTTTGTAGGTCAGATTTATGTGGTAGAATTGTTTAGGTAATGATTCAGATTTTAAAACGAAAACAAACTATAAATTGAAATAAGCACAAAGTAACTGGGTTACAATGTAGGCAAGTTAGGTACATTATGTTTTGACATTGAGATAAAAATCTCTTAATTTATGATTAAGATTCATAGGCGAAATATTGATGACCAAATCCGGAGGTAGTTCATTAATCAGTCGCGGAGCAAGGAAGGTAGATATTCTCTTACCATCATAAACATACATACTATATACATAAGTGCATTGACACAACATGTTAATACAGCTGCTGCTCTGAAGTCGATCCTTCAGAGAAACTGCGAGCATACAGAGAACCGAGCAGAGAAAACTGTAATAACTGTAATAGCTCGCAGTTTCTCTGAAGGATCGACTTCAGAATGAGGTGCAACGACAGAGAACGAAAGTAACCGACATAGCCCATCGGATCAGCAAGCTGAAATGGCAGTGGGCCGGTCATATTAGTCGCAGAACCGATTAACGTTGGGGTAAACGAGTTCTCGAGTGGAGACCGCGTATTGGCAATTGGCAAACTTAGTGTAGGACGCCCTCAGATTAGGTGGAGCGATGATTCAGGGGCCCGACCGCCTCACCGATCGCTTTTACTTCGTGTGTAGTTTATGACGTCATCTTGTCGTTTCGTGCCGCCTATGAAAGCAATATCGAAAGCTATAGCCTTTAGTTTTTGATATCGCTTTCATAGGCGGTGCGAGGTGGCAAGATGACGTCATAAACTAAACGCGTAGTCAAAGCGATCGCTTAGGCGGTCGGGGGACAGGTCCCGTGACTGCCACCTAGCCTTCTGCTTATCAAAGATTGGTCCTCCAGGGGTTAGTGGGTATCGCCCTCCGTCTCGCCCTCCCAGCTGGGACTTCTTCCTGGCAGCTGACTTGGGGCTTCTCCCCTTGTCAGTGGGTGTGAAAAGGCGAACGGGTGAGTCCCACATAGCCGACAGGCCTCCTCAAGGTCAGGTAGTCATAATGGCTTCCCCTGGGTCAAAAAAAAATGGAGCGACGATCTTCGCAAGGTGGCTGGCAAGAGCTGGATGAGAGTAGCCGCGGATTGCTCAGTGGCGTGTACTTAGAGAGACCTATGTCCAGCAGTGAACAAGTAAAGACTGATGTTGATGATGATAACAGTTTTAAAAACGTGACGCGTGTATAAACAAGCGTCTCGTTTCACAACCGTATGGTAAGCCACCAGCATTCGAACTCGCCATACTTTTTACAAATACGGTGTCTTGGGCCTAAGCTATGTGTGCATGTTTAGTGTATTCTGTAAATGTGTAATGGCATTTAGAGGATCGAGTTCCCATACCCTCTAGCAACCCGGCACGAAAAAGCAGTGGTACGTTTACACACTGTTAATGAGGGGAACTACTAAAATATTCCACGTCGAATAAACTCGTTAGTATGATAATTTTGTACTTTACGTACACACGTCTGCATATCGTACTAGGTACCACAAACTGTCAAATTCCCTCAATAGATTTTGAACTTTATATCTTTGTTATACGGTTGAACATTCATTGAAGAGATTTGACAGTTTTGCATAGTCTGATGTGCAGCCGTTTGTACCTCGTATAAACTTGGAAAAGAGTTTTTACTCGATGGCGCTTGCCAATTACTAAGTACTTATAAGAAGTTCCGCGGCCCTAAATGTTTCATACATTAGTAGGGCATTTAAGGTGCCTGAAGTACGCTTAGTATAACATATATACGTATAACACTATACGTGGCGTTTCTATATTTTGTGTTCTTACAGAAGTTTACACAATAGGAGAATGGATAGGGATAAAGGATTAGTTAGGCTTTATTATGAAGGTATTAAACAAAGGAAACGCCTAAGATGCCTTTACTAAAGAATAGGTAGTGTAAGGTGGATGTAAAATAAGAATAACAGTTACACTTAACTTTATGTATTATAATAAAAATGTTACATTAGATTAAAACTGATCTCAGAGCACCTCGGCTCTTAGCCGGGCTGTCGCTCCTGTCCACGACATTGTCAAACAATTGCGAACCTTTTTAATTTTACATGTTCGATGATTCAAATATTTATCCAGACTAAAGAGAAGAACGAGGAGGAGATTAATATCCAAAGCAGATTCAAAATTATTCCAAGAGATATAGGTATTTATAATCATGTATATTTTTAAAGATAATGGAAGAGTTTTCTTGATTTTATCTTATTTTATTAAAACTTTATACTAACCTGCAAAATGTTTGGTTAGTAAGGCCAACAATTATAATACTGAGATTTCATATTTATTCAGTCTTTTAGTAATTTCTGTAGTATTGTAATCAGACTACCACTGATATTACATTTACTGGTATTCCGATTTTAAGTTACAGTTAGATTCGCAATTGAACGTTGGTAATGTTGGTATCATCCCATCATAAAAAATATTAAATCCCAGCCCCAACACCATACTGCCAAACCAAAAGATACTGTCAACTGCTTCTGCGTAAAACGGAACGCACGTGATTAAATTAAAATGAAGGTATACAAGCTACCAACTAATTATGAGACGACCAACACCTCAGTCTCCCTGTCACCACGGACCCTGCAAAGGGTTCCAAACGTCAGAATAAACATTAATTAAAACTAATATTTAAAATAAACGCGAGCAGATCAGTTTAAGTTGTTTCATTTCAATGTGTAGTGTTCGCGTAAACTTTAGAAAACAATATAATGTTGGTATATCAGGTTCTTCGGCGTGAATATACATAATACAGTTGCATCGGCAACTATATAACCATATTCTGTGTTCGTGCCACCCCACCGGAAGTGTGCCAACTGAATTAGCGAGGAGATAATTGCTTTCATGCGGTGTATCCGAATTAGTGTTGTAAAAATCTTGAGTCCGGGAGTCTGAATATAAACTCGACTCAATTTCTGTAAAGCTCGGTGGCGAAAAACACTCTAAGAGTCCTGAGCCGAGTCGAGCGCGAGTCATTGGTGTAAGTATGGACTCGAGTCCAAAAACAACTCTACTTCGATACCTCGACCTAAAACAACTCTTACTAAACAAAGTGTCGAATACGACAATTAGTTATAAGCTAAGTTTCAAGTATAAGTATAATGTGGTGTTATTTTTTACTTAACTGAAGATTCAGAAGTAGATTAGAAAAAAAGAAGATCGATAAGAAACATTTTGATAAAGCCATGCATATTTGCTATGTACTAGCCCATCGGCCGCGGCATCGCCGGCGCCGACATAAACAGACTCGAGCGTTCAATATAGACTCGAACACTGAACTCGAAACCAGTATATTCTATAAGTAAAGTAGGTAGTCTCTTTCTTTTTTGAGTCGAGTTTTGTGATTAGATTCAAGACCTATAATTTTAGAACTCGAGTTTTTTACAACACTAGTCCAAATTTACTTTCGGGCGTAAATCCACAAGGCGTTTCGACCTGGAACGGGCCTTTTTCAATCTTTGAGGTAATTGGCGGTGGACGCGGTACCGACTTCATTACGATGTTTGGAGAAAACTCTGGAACACAATTATGTCTTTTTTATTGATACTCCTGACCCAATTTAATTGATTAAGTATAGTATCTACCTTTTTAGGGTTCCGTACCCAAAGGGTAAACGGGACCCTATTTCTAAGACTCCGCCGTCTATCCGTATGTCTGTCTGTCTGTCTGATTTAAATATATCATTAAACACTAGATGAAATGTCTTGAAAATATAAGTAAACTATTTTCGTTTTTTTATCAAATAATATTTTGCCACAACCAAATTAGTGCTGACATCTTTTTTTTAAACCTTTCTCGTTTTAACAATTAATTTTTAAATTATAATTTGTTTCATCGTGCAACTCTCAATTATAATTTATTTTAAGCAAATCAACTAAACGACAGTTACTCGTTAAGTATTAATAATATCATCACAATATGTCATATTTAATAGATTTTTTTCATTTCGATGTCTATCTCAATTTCACGAGACAATACACAGTGCCCTAGGGTGTAATACCAGCTACAAAATTCATCCAGACGTAAATTGCGAGCGTGTTTAACCAAAAAATTGTTTAAAAGAGTCTCTTTCGAGATGATATTACGCTACCAAATATTAGGTCCTTACTTATGAAATTGACGTATTGTATGAAGAAGTGGTCAATTAAAAAAAATGCGATAAAAACACATATCTAATAATCATTGTTATTACTGAAGCCTAAGTAACATAGTCCTAATGAAAGGTGTATAAATAAAAAATCGGTATTGACTTTTAGAAGCAATACACCTATTATTAAGTGACGAACAGAACGAAAAGTAACTAAGAAACTTACGTTGGTATAATGTAGGACCTATCCAAAAACGCTTAGGTTTCTTATTTTTGAATCAATTATTTACACTTTTACACTAAACTACAAACACAATATAGCTGTGAAAAACTGATAACCACACAATATACAACTTATTATTGGCTTCAAATTACTATAAACAAGCTTACGGCGTAATGCGATGATTGCTTCCCATCAGGTGACCCGACTGCTCGTTTGCTTCCTTCTAATATAAAAATAATAATAAATAAAATGTGTACCTAATAGGTATAGGATATAGGACAGATAATGTTGAGAAATGTAATAGAACTCCACTTACAAGTAAGGGACATTTTTGCTCGCCTATACGTTTATTAGTTTACTAGCTGTGCTCGCGACTTCGTCCGCGTGGAATAGTGACTTTCGGAAGCATTTTTAATTTTTTAGGCTCTTGTTACCGCTCCTATTGGTCGCAGCGTGATGTTATATAGCCTAAAGATTTCCTCGATAAATGGACTATCCAACACAAAAATAATTTTTCAATTCGAACCAGTAGTTCCTGAAATTAGCGCGTTCAAACAAACAAACTCTTCAGCTTTATAATATTATAATATAGATATAGATATAGCTTATTAAATAAGTAAACGTATAAAATTACATTTTGAAACTAACAAAAACAGAAAGAGGGAATAAATAGGAAGGTCAAATATGCCATTTGGCTAACGAGGAATTTTAACATATTCTAAATTAGTGTGATTTGACTTTAGGTATCGTCGACATTTGGGTCAAAATACCTGAATCTAAGTATATGCTTAGTACTTGAAGAAATGAGGAAGGGCAAGTCAGCTTGTAGGCAACCTAGTTGCCTATATCATTATAAGGGTTTGATTGGACTTGGTATTTGGTTTTAGAGTATGGGTCAGTGTATAAAATGTACCTATGTGTTTTGTACTAACTTTTTTTACTTTGATTTTATTATTATGTAATAAAAACTACTGGGTAGTATAAATTACTCAGCAACATATTTCTATTCTGTGGTGGTAGCCAAAGTAACATTAAGAAAACGATAGCGAAGTTCGAAAAGAATAAAATGTATGGGATTGACATAAGATTGACCACGTGATTCTCAACAAACTATTTGAATGAAGTAATTAAGCAATTTTACGGCACCTAATGAACGCCTCACATGTTATGGTTTAGTTAAATAAGACGTTACGGCCACTTTTAACTATAACGCCATATTTAACTAAACCAGGTGTTCATTAGGTGCCGTAAAATTGCTTAATTACTTCATTCAAATAGTTTGTTGAGCTTAATTTGATTTTCTATCTCTAATTACTAGATATGTTTTTTTTTTCATTGGCGGCGCTAGTGTGTGGCGTAAACGCTCTTAAGAAAACGATAGCGAAGTTCGAAAAGAACAAAATGTATGGGATTGACATAAGATTGACCACGTGATTTAGCGCGGCTTATGTCAATCCCATACATTTTATTCTTTTCGAACATCGCTATCGTTTTCTTAATGTTACTTTAGCTAAGCCTACTGGTTCGTGACACATCACATGAGATTTAATTCAAATTGTCGTTACTAGAATACGAAAAAAAACTAGAAAATTACAAAGTAACTTCTTCAACAAGAGATACTCTAAGTTGTGACAATGTCTACTCACGAAGACGAAAAGGGAACGAAGGGTCCGAAACAATTTTTCGGTCCCATTCAACTTCGAACTATGAAAAGATATTCAAAGTCGCAACTATAAATGAAACTTAATTTAGCTAGTACCCTTACTAACGAACTCTTTTAGGGTAAAACTCCTCCTTCATAAAATTGCAAGCCTACGGTGAATACGTGTCGTGAATTTAACACGAATAACATTATAAGTGTAAAGAAACTTATCATAGTTGTAAATAGTTATTTTGTGACATAATTTAGCAAGGTTTTTTTTACTTTACTGAAATACTTTACTTAAGTCTATACCGCCTTCAACCAACATGGGATAATAAAAGGAAAAAATAAATTATCAACTAATTCTTTAAAACTTCTTTTTCTGCTGTTATGCAATGCGTCATAATTACTTTGATTAGATTTAGATTTAGATTGACTAATTCACATCAGCTTCTTCAGATTACTATCCCCCCGGAAAGTTAAGTACGACCAAACGAAAGTATGTGTTCCAGAAGGCTTAGCCAAAGTAACATTAAGAAAACGATAGCGATGTTCGAAAAGAATAAAATGTATGGGATTGACATAAGCCGCGCTAAATCACGTGGTCAATCTTATGTCAATCCCATACATTTTGTTCTTTTCGAACTTCGCTATCGTTTTCTTAAGAGCGTTTACGCCACACACTAGCGCCGCCAATGAAAAAAAAAACATATCTAGTAATTAGAGATAGAAAATCAAATTAAGCTCAACAAACTATTTGAATGAAATTTTTTTTTCAAACCAGGTGTTCATTAGGTTCCGTAAAATTGCTTAATTACTTCATTCAAATAGTTTGTTGAGCATAATTTGATTTTCTATCTCTAATTACTAGATATGTTTTTTTTCATTAGTGGCGCTAGTGTGCGGCGTAAACGCTCTTAATGTTACTTTGGCTACCGCCACTGAAGGCTGATTTCACAGCTTTAATTTATGTATACCAAAGGTAACAAATAAAACTAAACTCTAAAGTAATTAGAAATTCGCTCATACACTGTCCCACTGTTGGGCAAAGGCCTCCATTATTTAAATCAATTTATCGCTACAATTGATGTGTAGGTATAGACTTATTCACCGCAAGGTGATCACAAACCCGAATTTTATTACGCATCGAAATAATAAGAAACCCACTTTGCCTTTAATAATTCAGGATCTCCGAGTACAGGGCCAAGTGTTCAACCACACCGTCAATGAGGCTTTTCCATAAAACATAAAACGTTTAATAAGAACAAAACAGATCTGTTATCACTTCTCACGTAGCGCGTAGGTAACACGTTTCCTGATTATAAGGTGCAAAATAAAAGAATTCTTAGTAGCTGACAGTAAAATATTAGGCGTTCTCGACCCTCGTCAGGAGATATGTACGTTGCGGCCCAAAATAAGGAAAGCTAGAAGGAAAGCTTAACACATGCCGCGTTCAAGCAACGCACGCGTAGACAACCTCTCATGGACACAAAATAAACAGACCTACAGAATATTGTTTTCTAAAGTTTACGCGAACACTAAACTCCAAGCTGTTCGTCTCTGGAATTTGCTTCCAGTTGCGATCAGGCGTGTAAAATCCATTCACACATTTAAAGAGCTTGTAAAAAAATTCCGCCTTTGCGATTAACCCTGTCCCGCTGCAAAACTGCCGTATCCGCTACTTTCCTTACCTGAGACTACTATTATGTATAAGTAGGTTTATTTTATATTTATTATGGTATTTATATACATATTTATTATTATCATCACTATGATTATAGATTTATCATCATTATTATTATTATTATTTTGTTTCATTTATAAAATACACATTATTCTAGTATGTTTTAATAGTTTCACCTCTAATCTTACAGTTTATCAGCTCTCTCCATCCGACTGGTTGTCTGGAAGAAATCGCTTAAAAGCGATAAGACCGCCAAATTGTAACTTTGTAATTTTTTTTTTCTGTTCGTGATTATGCTTTATAGTGTTGCAATAAAAGTATTATCTATCTATCTATCTAAACTTTTTTTTATTATTGCTCAATAACATGATTACGCCTTAAAATTAGTACAACATTTAAAACCACTGAGGTTTGTGTTAATGCCGTTTTATCTACATCGATAATACAATAATTAACATAGGTATATAACATTGTAAAATATATATAAGTAAGTATATAAAATCACATCATAAGTAGGTACCTATCTAGTTATATACTTTTGCGTTTCATTATATATAAATGAACACCTAGACGGGGATCAACGCCAGTCACCTTTAAAGGCATCCTTTTATATTAATAAGTAATTTGCGCCAACCCCCGCCCAAATGGCCTGTGAATGGCCTGTGAATGTACTTACTATAGGTTAAAGTAACTGGTAATTCATCTCTAAGCTTCAACAGCATTCACGTTGAAACACAGGGAGGCTCCCTGTGACCACGGACCCTGCAAAGGGTTCGAAACGTCAGGATAAACAATAATTAAAACTAAAGTGTATAAAATAAACGCGAGTAGATCCGTAACAGTTGTTTTATTTCAAGACCTAAAGAAGGTAAGCTTAATACATACAGCGTGAAGCGCCCGAGCAACACCTACATAGCCCACGGACATGAATCCCGGAACAGCTCGGAACAGTCCAAGCGCAGCCAAAACTTTCATAAATTATTAAAAGAAATAAAACTTAAATTTACAAATTTTTTAATAAAAAAAAAATTTTTTTTAAATACTAAGAATTTTTCAAATTTTTCAAATACTTCAAACTTTTAAAAATTTATTAAAAAAAAATATTTAAAAATTTTCAGATTTTTAAAAGCCTTTTCAAGCCCCCTTTTTACGTGCCCCCCACATAATAAACAGACCTAAAGAAGGAAGAAACACACACATAGCCCGGAACAGGAACAGCTCGGAACAGTCCAAGCGCAGCTGTTACACAAAATAAGGAGACCCAAAGAAGAAGCTTTATACTAACGCGCTAAAGCAACGTACGCCTAGACAAACTATCATGAACATGGAATCTCGCAACAGCCACATAATAAACTGACCTAAAGAAGATAAGCTTCAACACATACACAGCCCATGGACACGAATCCCGGAACAGCTCGGAGCAGTCCTAGTGCAGCTGTTACACAAAGTAAGGAGACCCAAAGAAGGAGCTTTATACTAACGCGCTCAAGCAACGTACACCTAGACAAACTCTCATGAACATGGAATCTCGCAACAGCCACATAATAAACTGACCTAAAGAAGGTAAGCTTCAACACACACATAGCCCATGGACACGAATCCCGGAACAGCTCGGAACAGTCCAAGCGCAGCTGTTACACAAAGTAAGGAGACCCAAAGAATCTCGCAACAGCCACATAATAAACAGACCTAACCGCTTAAACGGCCATGGGTACTACAGTACCCAAAACGCAAATGCCCTTAAACGGCCATGGGTACTGTAAAGTACCCAGAAATGCATACAAAAAACGGCGTTGGCCGTTTAGCGCCATTTTTTACAAAAAGTGGCCGATTCGGTTGTTTTAAATTTTATATAACTTTGCATTAAATTCCCAAGCTTTTTTACTATGGGAACATTCCAATCCAATCAGCCATTTAAATTACAGGAGCGTTTGAAATCTGATATCTGTCATCCGCCATTTTGATGTCATCTGTCATCAGTCATTGTGCTTTTGTGAAACTAACTGCATTTTTTGGTATTCCTGTTAGAACAAGTGTATTACATTGTTAGAAAGCCTATTAAATACAGTATTTAATGATGTTTTTGTTTTATTTATTTCATTTATAATATTTACGTAGTAAATTTTTTAAAGAACTTTTTTTTTATTTTTTATTTTTTTCCGGGACTGATTTTACTAGTCTTTGAAATTACATATTTAATTAATCTTTTAATTATAATTGCTCATTTTTACAAATCTGATATAGTATTAAATACTCTTAATGGTGATATTATTATTTCGGACGTAAATGCCAGGTTCATTAAAAAATTAATTGTTTAAAATTAAAAAATAAAATTTTCATAAACTAAAAATGTAGGCAGAATTTTTAAAAATTCGTAAAAAAAAAAATTTCCCCGCGATTAAGCGTGTTTTTTATTAATATAGCTTAGGAATGTGTTTACAATGCTTTTAAAATCATAAAATGTATAGGTCATCGATTTATATTTAGAAATATAAGAATTTTAATGAAGCAAAATGTCAAAAATCGCAATTTTTCAACTTTAGTGTTGATTATTTACAATAAGAATCGTCTAATCTAAACAAACCTCGAACAGAAGTAGTGTAATCTTATCGCCTACGATAAAAACACCACTTAAGAGCGACGTGCGCCAACGCAGACTCATAAATAACGTTTATTGTAAACAATACCCGACACCGCCATTACGTGATGAATGACGTGGCCGTTTAGGGGCACTTCGTGGGTCAACACACACATAGCCCACGGACACGAATCCCGGAACAGCTCGGAACAGTCCTAGTGCAGCTGTTACACAAATAAGGAGACCCAAAGAAGGAGCTTCATACACCAACCTCTCACGGACACAGAATCTCGCAACAGCTGCACTGAGCTGTTTCGGGTATCGTCTCCTCGAGAGGATTTATGTAAGCGTAGCGCGATCGCGTTATGTCTCTAGAATATGTATGGTTACTAAAGTATGCATCTCTACAGTGTGCTGTCGGCTTTTCGGTATTTAAAAAAATATGGTAACAGTGTTATACCGGACTCCCGGTATGAAATAATACCTCCTATTTCCGGCCTTATATTGTACGTTTAAGCGTGTTTTTGTCTATGGACAGGGCTTAAAAGCGTTCATGCGTGAATAGACTGCTTTAGAAGCATAGACTTCACGCGTTAAAATAGTAAGTCTATGAAAAAAAATTAAGTCAAGCGTCAGTGTCGTTTTAGTGTCATCCGATACCTTGTTTTTTAAAACTTGTTTACTGTGAAAAAAGTGTTTGAGGCATGATATTGTGTTTGTGTTTTAAGTGTCTTGTGTATTAAATTTGGTATAAATAAAGCTCAATTGAAGATTAAACTGCAAGTCAACTTTTATAGAATTACAAAATAAATATGTAGGTAAATAAAAATATATTTTTTTGTATTTTTTATGTTGGTGATTTAAAAAGCGGCACTATCGTACTATATTCGAGTTATTTATATAAACAAGAAAGGTAGAGCATTTATTCTAAATTATGGGTCCATAATTTACTTCCTACAACTCATATTAGATCAATATCGATAATAATTAAAGTAAATAGATTCCACTCAAAAAGGTCTGTCAGTGTAATACCGGATTCCGACATTACACTGTTTAGGGAAGTGTTAAAAGATGGCATCACACTGTAGAGAGGTAGAAAGCTTAACTTTTTTATAAATTTATTTTGGCAAGTAACAGTCATTACAAAAAAATACTAATACTAAAAATTTACAAGGTAAATAGACAATGAGTGCCCAAACATAAAAACTTCTGTGGGTTTTCTTATTTTGTGGCTGTTGCGAGATTCCGAATCCGTGAGAGGTTGTCTATGGTGTGGGCGTTGTTCGCGCGCGTTTTTATGAAGCTAACTTTCTGCTGTCTCCAAATTTTTCTGGTTGCGGCGTCACGTTCCTAAGGATTTCTTGGTTGCCACAACGATTTGATGTGGACATGGCTAACGTGATCGATCAAAACTAAGTTTATGTTTCCAAATGAAAGATCAATACGAGAAAAAAACATTGACATGACAAGGAAACAGTACTTCATATAAGTACATGTACTTGCTTTTATAATACGTATGAGTGTTATTCTGACGATTTTTTATACAAAATATTTGATATAAATAATGTGTCTGTCGATACACAGTCCCAGTGCTGGGCAAAGGGATCATTTAAATCAAGTTATCGCCACAAATAATTGATAGGTTGCCACGCTTGCCAAATGCGGGTTGGTGATCCAGGCTACCTATGCATCGACAAATACGAAAAACTTTTTGCCAGACTAGGTCATCGGATTTAAAACCTGCGGTTATCAGGCCACTACTCATCAATAAATGTAATAATTAACATATTTTTTATTAATCATTAGCTTGTTGTCACTGAACATAGTAACGCCAACTAAATCCAACTTATACAACAAAAAATCAATCACAAACAAATAGCTAAAATTCGCACCTACTGATAACGAAATACAAATAATTGCTCCTAATGCCGACCGTTTGATTACTCTTTTAGCGAACGAATGCTGAGAACAATTTTATCATAATGCTCGATATTGACTTCGCAAACGGCATAATGAAGTCCAGTCGACGATGTATGGTCAGCAAATAAATCACGAGACTGTTTCCAACCCTGCGACTCAATTAGGCGGGACACCTTCGGGTTACTGGAGTTCAAGGGTACGTTGAAAAAGACAAGAAGATTAGGTGAATTTCGAAAGATTTTTTTGATTTTTTGAAAATAGAGTCAAAGCACGTTTTATTGGTATTCACAAATTAATCAGTAAACTTAGTAGTGACAGAATTATATTATTTATAGTTGTGTAAAAAATAATGAAGACATTTTAAATTTTTATACATTACATATAAAATATTTAATCCATCTCGCATACAAATAAATAGGAAAACCTGTTGGGCTTAAAATTACTTGGGCCTTTACTCTGCTATCCACAATCGTAGCCTGATTTTAAGTATTTTGTTTATGACTATAGTTATACAGTCTGTCTGGACATGAACTAGCGATATTTTAAATACTTGTATAACAACTATCTTAAAACACAAATACACTCTAGAATTGGGTCCAACCCACTGCTCCCTTAAATTGCAGACATTTTGTCTTTTTTTGTTGAAATATTCTCTATGTGTGCACAATTGGTCTTACAGAGATAAAAATAGGCTTATTCGGAGGGCAACAATATTATCTACTATCTGCATTATAATATAAGATGTCTACATTTCCATAACATAAAAAAAATGTGTAAGTTAAAAAAATACATAAATAACTATGCAAATTACACGTTTTACCTCCTTCCTATGACATGGGGTCCTTCAAACGAGGCGTGAAGAGGCACTTTGTGGGCCAGCAGGGTGAGGGTGACTGATGCTGCGTTGTTTTCACGCTGCACCAGTTGTCCTTGCGTCTGGACTCCATTTCCACTTAACATCAGGTGGAGCGGAGTCATTTGCCGAGCTATGAATAAAAATAAATAAAAAAGAATAGTATATTCTTGGGAAGTGGGTTGGACCCAATTCTAGAGTGTATTGTGTTTTAAAATAGTTATTATATAATTATTTAAAATATCGCTAGTTCATGTCCGGACGCACTGTATATAATTTTACGCAAATTTTGTTGTGAACAAATTACAAATTGAAAAAAGACAAAAAGTCCACGAGCGGGATTCGAACCCGCACCCCATGACATACCGGGTCAGGTGCACTACCAACTATGCTATCGTGGCTCAATCCAACTCGCCGAAATTAATCAAGTGTCCAGCAGTGGACGTCTTTTGGCTGAGATGATGATGATGATGATGACGATGATCTACTCTTACTCTGTAAGCCAAAGGAGCCTTAATCAATGTCGACAACTACGTAGTTGTTTCTTCGTTTATTTTGTTAAACCTTTTCACCGCCCAACTATCCTGCACGCGATGTCCCGCTGTACGCCAACGTATAAATGTATTTTAATAAAGTAGGTACAAAGAAGAACTTCTATAGAAGTGCTGGCGTGGACGGCACGAAAATCTCGAACTTCTATAGAAGTTGTTGGCGGTAAAAAGGTTAATCATTCATTTTTCATTTTATTGTTGGTGTCAAATAGTCTATGTTAGTCTATACACATTTAAATAAAACTTTTTAATGGGGGCTTAACTTCTGAACAGGCTTTAACATACCACCATGTTACTTACTTACTAGTTTTAAATTCTTTTGTATACTTTGTGTGGCAATGAACAAATGCTTCTTATTTTTTGTGTAGTGTTAACTAGGACGCTTATCGGGATAATACCTACTATTTCTGATAAGTGTCACTACTTTTGTGATAAGTGCAAATTCTTTAAGTATTTTAGTAAAGTACAAAGCAGTATGGAAATCCACCTATTTGACGGATCGCTGGCGTTACCATTTAAAAAGTCTCTCACCAAGGTGACATAGGTATTGTCAGTTTTAATATTTCGAAAATTGCTATATCTTTCTTGGCAATAATCTTTTTCCATAATTGCTTTTGGTTTTATCATTAAAAGATGGTACTACACTTAGTTTTCTTTCTTATAGTTTCTTATAGTTCGAATTGTCAACGACAAAAAATAATACACAAATAAATTGTTTTCTTAAGATATTTCTGTAATCACGGACTTTGCAAAGAGTACGAAACGTCAAGATAAATTAAGTAAACGTGAGTAAATTCTTAAAAAGAGAACAAAAATTCAAAGAAAAAGAAAAACCATAGTTGTCTTTTGGTTTCGATCAAATAAAATGCTGGTAGCATTGCGCTCGGATTAAACAGGGCACGCGATAAGGGTTTGTGACAAATCATTACACTCAAGCGAAGTCGCGGCTGGAAGCTAGCAGAATAATAAGCAATGGACGGCAGATAGTTAAGCCAAAACAAACAGTTTTGGGGGTTAAAGTTACTCGCGTCCGTAGGTTTACCCTTGAGTGATTTACGTGACCCCTGGGTGGTGCTAAATGAGTAACACTGTCTGAGTGGTAGAGCCACGCTGCGTTGCAGCACGAAATGGGCCAGCTCGCCCGGCGTAACACCACCCTCTCACAGAATATCGGCGTGAAACAACGGCACTCGTTGCTGTTGTGTTTCGTCCGGTGAGTGAAAGTACCGGAGGCCCATCTCTCACCCCTCCCCCCTCCCAATTCCTACTCTCTCCTCAAGATCCAACTCCTTTCCAAGGTTGGCAACGCATCTGCGATAACTTTGGTTTTGCGGGTGTCCATGGGCGGCGGTGATTACTTTCCATCAGGTGACCCGCCTGCTCGTTTGCCTCCTTTTAACATAAAAAAACAAACACTTATACACGTTTTACCAACTGTAAAAACAAAGTTCTTTCACTGAAATTAGTACAGGGAGCGATGACGTTACCATTACGTTATGCTGTTGAGGGTAGACATTTTATAATCATGTACGTTGGGTAGGAATATGAATTAAGTAGTCTGACTCCAACTACAGTAGTTTCAATACACATTATGCTTGAATAACTAGAGTAAATGCTGAATAAAACACTTTTCGGTTTACAAATAACTGTATTTTCTCTTTAAAACTATCGAAACACCTCCACTTTACAAGGTTCTAATCTTTATCCGATAGCGATTTAACACCTAACAATGACCTTGTATCCTTAGTCAATTTCGCATCAGTTTGATTAGATCTAACTAGAATAGATAGTTTGTTATTTGTTACAAAAGCGTAACAACAACACACAACAAGAAATCTTAATAATTCTCTTGGCAAAGTTTCAGGTTTCTAGGTTCCAAAGTTTCGACTGGACGTTGGTTATCAGTCAGTGTGTAAGTCAGGGCTTTTCTTTTTATTTTGTTGTAGGAAGGTTTTAATAGGATACCCTCCGTTCAACATTATATCACGTTCACCAATTTCCCAATAAAATTTTGCTGCACACCCTACCCAAGACGGCGATGTCTCCATTCCGTTTCCACAATGCGATCACATTTCAGCCAACTTCCACATTTCAGAAAACTTCCACATTCCAGACAACTTCCACACTCCAGAAAACTTCCACATTCCATCGCCGCAAAACAATCGAGCTCTAACTCGTTAATAGATTGTAGGTGTTGCACGGCTCGCTTATTTCGACTTCAATAAAGTTTTCGTTAATTCTTAAAAGTTTATAGTATGATTATTGCGAATGGGAGATCGGGTGAGATATTAAAAATGAAGTAATGTGTAATCTTTAGGAAAGAACATAAGAGTAGATATGGTAGACATGGGATAGGTTTCCTGTATTTTACATGAATACTACATTAGAAATAAACATATTATAGCGGCCTTGTCACCGAAAAGATAGGATAAAATAATTATCAGAACTAATGTGAGCTGATCCGAACCAAATATTTCATTTAAAAACTAGGTTAATATCTTATTAGATATAAGACCTACATACCTATAATGAAATTTCGCTGCACACCGTCCCCGAGGCGGCGATGTCTCCATTCCGTTTCCACAATGCGATCACATTCCTGGCAACTTTCACATTCCATCGCCGCAAAGCAATCGAGTTCCAACTCGTTATTAGGACGTGGATGTTGCACGGCTCACTGACTCCGACTTCAATTATAAGTTTTGTGGATCCCTGCGTGTTAAAGGTTTCATTGTAATACATTATTGTGTAATGTTTAGAAAGGCAAGGCAATATTGTTTTTGATGGTTGACATTTGAGAGAAACATTTAAATTGTAAATTTGCATTTTTAAACTTTCACGTTCTATTTTTAACTAAAAAAAACCGTAACGGGTGACGAAGACTCGACGATTTTAAAGAAAAATATTTAAAAAAACTAGACAATGAATATACAGATATGCAAAATAAAAGAGAACCGGCACTTTCCTTAGAAAAAAAGCTAAACTTGTATTCAATAGAATTTGGTGTTATAGTAAAGCTAATATTATTTGCTACCTAAACCAAGTTTTGACTTATTTTTATCGAATCGCGGATAAGAGTTATTTAATTATTAACATTTTTTAATATGGAAACACTGTCTTCAAAAGGCACACATGTTACTTTAAAAATGTCTAACGTGGCTGCATAAACCATAATTCTTTTGCTTTTAAAAAAGTGAAATGTCAACAATGCCGTCACGGCAGTCAGTCAGTCAACCGTCATTCGCATTATAACTGTCATTTGTTGACAGATATTGCCAGATATTATTGAATTACAAATTAAAAAAGTATACAACTTAAGCATAAAACGCCGGGTCTCCTTTTGAATCACGCTGTTGTAATATTTTGTAAGCTATTGAGTAATACATTTTGTTTTTTGCAATCAAGTTTTGAGCTTTTCCTTGGACCAATTTGCGTTTTTCCTCAATATTGAGACATACTTTATTGATTGTATTAATATTGTAAGAGGAAACGAGGTCTTAAACCAATCTTTTTTTGGGTACAAATAGTAACAAAACTACATCTTCTACTCTTACATTTCTTTCTATGTTTTGATCCCCCTATTTCGGGTTACATCTCCCAGCACACTCGCCAGATCTAAACTCGTAAGTGCTAATTAAAAAAGAGAAACTACTAATTTGGAACTTCACTGCGGCGTATAACAGCAAAGTTCGTAGTTTTACGACCAATTAGGGAGACAGATTATTGGATTAAATCCACTAAAATGCATGTCTAATTGTGTTTGACAATTTAGAAATCTTTATACACCTTAATGAACAAAGAGGTTTTGTAAGCCAAGTAAAAAGTCACACCTCTATTATGATACTTTTTAAAGCTACTTTATCGTCACAAATAGTTAACGATTAAAACAACTAGACTACGTAACTACGGAATACGGACTACGAAACTACGAACTACGGACTACGAAACCACGGAACTACGAAACTACAGGACTACGGTAGATATAGGATAATTATAACCCAATGGGTTACAATCTTATCTACCGTATACTATATCCTCTATTTAAGGGTTATAATGAAACAATGTTCGCTTGATAGGTAGGCGTGTGGTGTTACCTCGTCCGTTCACCTCAACGCTCGGCTGACAAGTGGACTTACCCCACAAGTCTATGCATTTATTAAACATCAATACATTACACTATTGTTCATGTTAGCCAGGAACCAGCCTAGATTTTCTTATTTTAAAACGTACACTTCCTGATTTCGTAATTTGCCTGTCATTCATGTCACGCAAATATCTCATTAAGTTTGTAAGGTTGTATTATTTTTATCGCCCGGTGAGACTTAAAATTCGCACCCCGTGGCCAGTAGTGAAACGTCATTAGACTGATGATTATGTTAATGGTACTTCGAATAAGATACATAACTTTCATTCATTTCACAGTTTTGTTAAACCATTAAAACAAAATAAAAAATCACTGCACAGTGAAAAATAACAAGGACCATATGAAGACGGAGTCAATTTTTCATTTTGAGTTAAAAATTTTAGTATTAACTTAGTAGTTTCTCTATATAACCTTTGTAGTTATATCATCATCATCTCATCATCAGCTCATTTTATGTTCCCAATGCTGGGACACGGAGCCTTCCCTATAGATGGATAAAGAGAACGGGCCTTAATCCATCACGCGGACCCAGTGCGGATTGGTGGTTGTTAACGACTGCTAATGCAGCCGGTATCAACAGCTTTAACTGCCTTCCGAATCATGAAGCATTAATTTTTGATCACCCATCCGATGACCGGTCTATGCGAAAGTGGCTTAATCTTAGCAATCGCAGACCGGGCGCATTAACCGTTAAGCGTTATTACAAAAAAGCTTTATACAAAATTATTGAAGCAATATCAACAATACTTTTGATGAATATAACTTTGGAAATACGTTACGATATGTAACTAAACATTTAAACGAATTAACATAAAAGTGATCCCGCACGCGGAACTCCAAGCAAACATTGCGGCATTCGTTACCTAGAACCAACAGTCTAGCATAGAGCAGAGAAAAACAGAAAGTTAATTTCTTATTTTTTTAAAAATTTAATTTATGAGATAATGTTTTCAAATTTTTGAAGTTTACTAACGATTAATATTTATTTTTATATTTGCAATTTAGTTAGTTTAATATTAATTATGCAAATAAATGCAGAATCAGTAACCGCCAAACATCGCATGCACTGCGATGAGGACAATATGAAAAAAGCAAGAAAATAGGAAACAAAATCCTGTTATTGTTACTGTTTTAAGTTTTTTATTTTTTAGCTTATTGTAAAAAGTAAGGGTGTTTTATTATTGAGCATGTTGTGTTTTTTTATAAGTGTTAGAGCATTTAGTTTATACAATTGATTTGTTTATTTTTTATGAATGTATAATGTTTTTAACGTTGAAGAACCAAAATAAATAAAAATTTGTGGTATTTTATTAGCGCCATATCATCATCATCAACATTATTTCAAGCCTTCTTCGACCAGTTTGGAGTAGGCCTCCTTCAACCCCCTCCACTTGGTTCTATTTTAGGCTGTTAGTATCCAGCGCCATATAAACACACAAAATACAACAGTTATAACTACACAGATAATGTAAAAGAGAAAATAGCGTTTGTGAAAAGTGCACTTGTATAATTATGCAAACTTTCATAATACCACCTATGTGGCAAGTTTTTGCATTTATAATGAACTTCTGACGGATGTTTACAATCTTTGTAAAAACTATTTAGGTATGTTTTAAAAAAAAAATTACATACTTTGTGACCAATAATGATATGTTTCATAATGCGCAGGCGGTCATTCTATCCATTTATTTAAGTTTTGTTTTTGTAATATTTTATTTTCTTAGGTGAATTAACAGTTACAAAACAAGAGTAGCTATTCAGTTATACATCAGAAAACCAATGACAGTGTCACACTAATAGACTTAAAATGGCATGGAAATTATTGAGCTAACAGAATAAACATGTTTGTAAGATCTAAACTGCGATCGAACCGCTTACAAACGTTGTAGCTGTGACAGTAACATGGACATTTTACAACAAAATTATAATAGGTAGCAATATCCTTCTAATATTATAAACGCGAAAGTTTGTAAGTATGGATGTTTGTTACTTTTTCACGTAAAAACTACTGAAGGGATTTGGATGAAATTCGGCATACAGATAGGTTATAACCGGGAAAAACTCATAGGATACTTTTAATCCAGATATTTCCACGGGAACGGGAACCACGCGGGTGAAACCGCGAGCGGCCACTAGTATTTAATATTAATAAGATTATATAGAGATCTCAAAGTGGTTTCCCTTTACAGATTTCTTTTACACTCACAATTAATATTGTTGCTATTACTCGAAATTTGATTTATTTTTTTAGGAATGGCTGCAAACTTTGTAAAAACGATCTGTGTTTAAAAAAACAAAGGACTCTTACTTACTCTGTGCCCATCCATGTGTGTTTCATAGTGCGCAGCGATCCTTCTGTCCATTTATACCGAGGTCTGGGAGCGGGTGATTCTCGGAACCACTCGCCCGCCTAACTAATTGGAACAAGGTTAGTTTTTGTTGTGCCATTGGTTTTCATGAGGGAGACGTTTTTTTAGAACTTACAGTACGGCTGCTAGAGTAATATAGACCTTATTTGGGAAATCACTTTTAGTTAAGAATGTAATTGTCGAAAAAAATACAACAATATCATGAGTAGGAAGAGTACGAGGAGCTTTATAGCGCGGTAGCAAAAGCCGGATGGGTGACCGAAAATGCTTTTATAAGGTGCTCGAACCTTGCTTCGGAAGGCACTGAAAGCCGTGGGTCGGTTGCATTAGCAGTCATTGACAACCACCAATCCGCACTGAGCCCGCCTGGAGGTGTATGGCCCGTTCTCCATATCCATCCTTAAGGAAGACTCGTGTTCAGCATTAGGAACATAAAATGCGCTGATGATGATATAACTACAAAGGTTATATATATACAAAGAAATCACTAAGATAATACTAAAAATCTTAACTCAAAATTAAAAAAATTACTCCGCTTTGATATGGTCCTTGTTATTTTCCATTGTGCAGTGAATTATTTTTTTTGGTTTTTGTTCTATTCTATTATTTATCTCTAAAATAAAAAAAATCACTTCCCAGCACTCGTATAATTAAGTTATCCAACCAGCTACTCCACTGCGGTATTCCTTTCGTGGGCAAAGTGGAAAACTTATCCGCGGGTGTATTGGCAGTTGCCTAATTAATTGGCAGCACGTTTTCTGTTTGAGCACTAATGCAATTACGGTAACTTAGCTAATGGTACAAGCAGGTTCGTGAAAACTTTCTTATAAGTGGAAAATTTAATTTTGCTAATGAATTTCGTTATAACCTATTTTGTTAATAAATACGACTGTTTGTTGCCATAATTTTTTTTTTAAAGAATTTTACTGTCACTTATTGGTGATTAGTTCACAAACACGGCTTATGCATCGAAAAATAAGAAACACGCTTTTTCTAATATGAGAATTGATCCTAACATCCGTATTTATAAACAAGCTAATTACTTGTTCTTAGAAATGTCACTAAGATCTAATTTCATTTTATAAATAGGTAACGTTTATATTAGAATAGAAGTTTTCTTAATCAATTAAATAAAAATACTTTAATTATTATCAAAATCATAAATTTTATATTATTTAAGACTAAACACAAACTTCCACACCGAATATAACCTTAAAACTAGCTTGTTACAAGATTGTCACTATGAATTCTTTGAGAAATCTAACTAGATTGCTTGAGTAATGATATTGGTGACTATTGCTTGGCTAAGAATTCTAGTCTTTAGACGTTTTTAACTTCATCGGTTAAATAAAGAATACATTTTTTTACTTAAGCAATTACTTAAGCTTCAGTATGAGCTTTTACTCGTTTATAAATACGGGTGTTAGACCTCCGGTTATCGGGTCGGGTGTTAGACTTGGAGCCTTTTTTATTTTCTGACGAATCAAAGGCGCTTAATTAGTTAGTTTGCTTGAATAACGATTCATATTATTTCATATATCCAAGTCAGTTTGACATACTCTGTTCTTAGATGTGTTTTTTTATTGTAATTACGTTGTTAACGGTACTCAACATATATTTAATTGTTTAACAGCTGTCTTAATTATTTATTCCTTTCATTTAAACTACCAAACTCATTCTAAGTTTGTCTATTCGTTTATATATTTTTGGTTCAATAACAAACGAGTGCATTTTATCTGTTCCCACCCAATATTTGCTTTAAAAATAGCTGTGGATACGCAAGGTTTAGCAAGCATGTGGTAACATATTCAATCTCCTGTCTAGCGCTTTGCATTTTTATTTTGAAGCTCTCGTGCTTAATATTATTCAACGAGGTATTTACGTGCGCTACTTGGAATAGCAATTTGCAAGTAATATTAACTGGTGCCAGTTAATATTGATAAACAGATTTACATCATCACGATTTTCGCTGCGTCCGACAGCATAGTAATTATCATATAGTCTGATCATAATTATCGCACAGTAAATAAAAAGCCTAGAGATGGGAATATAAAGTAATAAAAAATCGATAACCCCATCACTACATATTATAAAACAAAGTCGCTTCCCGCTGTCCCTATGCATGTATGTAGGTATGTATGCTTAGATCTTTAAAACTATGCAACGGATTTTGATGCGGTTTTTTTAATAGATAGAGTGATTCAAGAGGAAGGTTTATATGTACAAATACATGATTATCAAAATAGAGAAACACTGATAATTTTAGAGGTTTAACATTTTTTTGCGCTTACACTGCAAACGCTGGCTGAACCCTACGAGATAGGTCAAAATAATGTACTACATACTACTACAGTATTATACACCTTAAAAAGGTCTACAAAAAAGTCCGCAATGGTATATGTCTATCTCTTAGGGATAACCCACAATAATCATTTTTTATCCTTTATTTTTTACTTACTTATCGATGTTGTTTCGGGTGTGGGTGGTTGTGGGTACCGTCGTTGTTTCTGATTTCCATAAAACGAGTGCTTTAGGTACTTACATTGGGATCAGAACAATGTATGTGATGTTCTCTAATTTTTTAATTTTTTATTGATGTTCTGGTGACATATTTAAATGAGATGGTGGTAGCTAGCCAGGCGAACAAACAAGCCCTACTACTAACCAAACAGAGTACACAAACATGTGCCCCCGCAGGGAATCGAACCCGAGACCTCTAAACCGGTGGTCTAGTCTAGACCACACAGGCGGCGTCGAATTGGCCGGCGGACTGTGGATGAGGCTCGCAAGGAACTGGCTAAGTTGTCGTGTGAAAGGGGAGACTTATACCCAACAGTGGGTGCTTTACGGCTGAAATGATAATAATAATGAATTAATAAAGCAGTTGTAGTTATATTAAATTTAATTAGCGTTTTAAAGGTAATTTTGATTATTTATGTCTATTTAGGTTTATTGGTTAAACAAAATAACCATGAATACAGAATACTCTCCTTCATTTAATGAAGGAGAGTATTCTGTATTCATGGTTATATATTATAGGTATATTATACAGGTGGCCGAACCAACGTGAGTCTGGACACTAATACATTTCGATGTATTTTTTATCGAAATTTAAAGATTTCTAAAATACTTATTTTGGAAGGTTTACTTACTTACTTTGCTGGCTCAGCGAAGTTGGTTTTGGCCTCCGACGTTAAAGTACGCTCTTTTTTATAATAACGGGTAAGCACATTGCCTTGATCTCTCCTGATGTTAAGTGATGATAAGGCCAATGATGGAAGCGCACTTCACCCGGGATCCTCAACTAGTGAGGCACTGGCTATCTTATCTCTAGCTGCCGGAACACAACAATGCTACAAACATTGATGTTATGGTGACATATTTAGATAAGATGGTGGTAGCTAGCCAGGCGGACAAACAAGCCCTACCGCCAAACACAAACACGAATACACAACATGTACCCCCGCTGGGAATCGAACCCGGGACCTCTGGGTCTAAACCGGTGGTCTCAGCCACTAGACCACAGAGGCGGTTAAACAAGGCGGTTTTGTGGCACAAGATCCAAAAAAATGGTGTAAATTTTGGAAGGTTTGTGTGCTCTAAATACGTTTATAACCAAAAACTGTCTTACTGTTATACAGTTATATACGTATATATAAAAACTTTGTATAAATGATACACTGAGTCTTCCCAAAATAACATAAAAAGTAAAGCAGTAAAACAAAGAATTGTGCTTTTAATAATATATAAACCGTCAACCTAATTTAGTGGTACTTTTCCGGATTGTACCAATACTAAATTCTCATGGGAGAACGAATCAGGAATAACCTGGCTGTATAAATAAACAAGTGGTCCAAGTAGGGAGAAACTGTAGTTATAAACTAAACAAATAATAGAGCCTTATAGTTCTTTTTATTACTTTATCGTTGTTTTGTTTTCACAATGATGTATTGATATCGAAACCTTAAGAAGTAGGTATTTGAAATAAGGCTGTGACTATAAATCTCCTATTTTTAGCTGCTCCACGCTTCAGAAGGGATTCAAAACCGTTGGTCCCGATCGTCGCAAAATGAAAGTCGTTAAATCGTCGTCGTTGGTGTGTTTTTTTTTTATTTGTATTTTTTTTTATAGTTAGCTCGGCAAATGACTCCATCCCATCTGATAGTCAAAATTCAAAATTCAAAATTCAAAATCATTTATTCAGTTTAGGCTACAAGTAGCTCTTGTGAATGTCACTATGCCATCGGTTCGTAAGTCTACTCTGGGCGGGAGATCTTGTACTGAGAAGAACCGGCAAGAAACTCAGCAAGTGTCCAGCTCTTTTCTCCCTTACAGCGTCAAACATATTGGAAAATGCCCTATCATAACAAGTTAAGTGTTAAGTGGAAATGGAGCCCAGACGCGAAGATAACTGGTGCAGCGTGAAAATTGGCTTATCCAAAGTGTGTCAGGATACATTTTGGGTAAGCAAAAACCTGCCAACCCCTCATTGAGCCAGCGTGTAGAGTGACCCAATGTGGGAATGCCAAAGCCGAGCTGATGATGAAAATACTTACACCTATTGTTAGTTTTTCCAACCTTCTCCTGTATGATATTAACTGTATAAATAAGGACTTTGAACCGATTAAGTTAACACGCGATCTCCCAATGAAAGAGCTAATATTGATGATTGTAGGAAAGAAACATTTTTACATCTAATTACACTTTCCAATAATGTACAATAAGTAACTCAAGTAGTACTGTACAATAGTAATGTACATTAGAATTAATGTAGAAGAAGTAATGTACAATAAGTATTTACAATAAGTAATTCAAGTTAGTGATGACTTTGAACCGCTCAAGTTAACACGCGTTTAAGCGCAGTGTCTTAGTGCGATTTCACGCCATAGTTGATGTCAAAGGACAGTGCCGGTAGCCAAAGTCACATTAAGAAACCGATAGCGAAGTTCGAAAAGAATAAAATGTATGGGATTGACATAAGACTGACCACGTTATTTAGCGCGGCTTAAGTCAATCCCATACATTTTATTCTTTTCGAACTTCGCTATCGTATTCTTAATGTTACTTTGGCTAAACCTAATGTTTAATTAGCCGGCAGTCAAGTCGACAACCGGACGTGTCCATTTAAACATAATTATTTATCATTATTTTCTATTTCATAGTTCGGAGGAGCTTGATGGCGCATTGGTTAACGTTCTCGGGTTGCGATTTAAATCAAAAGCTCCACCATGCTTCAGAAACCTGGGGTTATAGCCCGATCTACCAATGAAAGAGCTTATATATTAACGATGGAACGAAACAAACCTTTTTACAATGAAAGATAGGTATTTTCCAACAATATATCTACTATACGAGTGTACGCCACAATTCAAGACAGTGACGACTTTGAACCGATCAAGTTAACACCCGCTTATAAAGCTCAGTGTCTCGGTGCGGTTTCACGCCACAGTTGATGTCAAAGGACTATCTAGCAGACAGTCAAATCGACACCAGACGCGTCCGTTTAAACATAATTTTGTACTATTTTCGTTTACATCTTTAGTGCGTGATGCTGTTTATTCGAGTAAAAGAGTTTAGAAATAAAGTACTTTGGATTAGCTGATTGTTAACATTTGCTGAGGAGCTAGGTGACGCAGTCGTTAACGGGCTCGGTCTGTGATTGCTGATGTTAAGGCGACGCATTGGAAATTTACGTGGCGGGGATCTTAATTTTTCCCAACAATTACAAAACATATGAAAGTGATATTTGATGACATGATTTTTCATTGAATTGACTTCATTTTGCTAGTTGCAGAAACACGATTTGTCAACTTTTATAACAGAGAAAAAAATATCAAAGTAACCTCTTTTAAAACATAGATTTGCATTTTACAGGCTAACCAGACCAATTTAAGCATCTAAATTTTCTTAGTAGAAACTTAACACACACTTCAATTTTGTAGTTCATTTTTTTTAAATAATTTGTAGTTTTAATTTGAAGGAAAAAAAAACAGTTTTCCTTATGGTACGGGGCGCAAACGCTGCGTATGAGATTTATTGTTTAGCGGTGCATCGCCTTAAGCAACTTTCGCAAAGGCTGTCATCGGATGGGGCTATTACACTAAAGCGTAAAATAATGTATGATTCCTGATGTTGGAAGAGAACGTCAAATGTGTAATATGGAGTAAGTAGTAGTATTAAATAGCCTATATACTGTCCCACTGCTGGGCAAAGGCCTCCATCATAAATCAAGTCATCACTTCAATTAATGGGTATTGGCTTACTCACCACGCTTGCCAAGAGCGGGTTGGTGATCACAAACCCGGGCTATGCATCGAAATATCCGAAACACACTTTGCCCGACCTGGGAATTGAACCCGGGACCTTTGGGTATCGGGCCGAGCGCTTTGCCACTCGGCCACCGAGGCTATAAGGAGAGCGTTAAGCGTTATAATATGGAGACTCGTAATAAAATATTTTTTTCTCTAATATAATCTTATTAGTAATTACAGTGTTGCCTCTCATTTTTAACTTCATAACAACACATTAATTTTGAATAAATACGTTGGTAAAATTTTGGGGTAATTTATGAGTAAACGTGTAATTTAATATCACAAACAGTATACTCAAACATTAAATTTATGCTGAAAATATATGTTGTCTAAACGTCTGTGTTTACCGTGAACTAGGTCAGATATTTTTTGAAAGCATTTATCCTCTTTCAAGTAAAACGAATAACTCTAGAAGCACTTAGCATCGAAGTTTGATGAAACTAAATATTGTTTGACCTAGAAAACGGTATAATTTGTTTACCTATAAAGATGGTCGGAAGACTAACTTATCTTTGTATTTATAAAATTTTTCATTAAGCTTTATAACTTTAACATATCATCATTATCAACCTTTTAATATGCCACTGCTGGGCTCAGATATTTCCAGATGTTCCAGTAATTTTTAGGGTTCTGTACCCAAAGGGTAAAACGGGACCCTATTACTAAGACTCCGCTGTCCGTCCGTCCGTCTGTCACCAGGCTGTATCTCAAGAACCGTGATAGTTAGACAGTTGAAATTTTCACAGATGATGTATTTCTGTTGCCGCTATAACAACAATTATTAAAAAACAAAATAAAATAAATATTTAAGGGGGCTCCCATACAACTCCCATAAACGTGATTTTTTTGCTCGTTTTTATAGATAATGGTACGGGACTATTAAATTTTATTATTAATTTTATTATTCTGTTTGACATTCAAATCAATAAACTATAACGAACTGCTTATTAAAATCTGCCTGTCGTTCCAAATTGTCATACCCAACGGGGTTCCTATGTACTAGACCCACCTTTAACACCTTATTTACTATCATCATCATCATCATCATCTCAGCCAAAAGACGTCCACTGCTGGACAAAGGCCTCCCCCAAGGATCTCCACAACGACCGTTTTTTTTTTGTTCGTTTTGGTTTTTTTTTTTTTACTATGATTGACAATAAATCTATTGTATTGTATTGTTTTGTATATATGTATTGAACCCTTCTTGAGCGAGTCAGACTCGCACTTGGCAGGTTTATATATATTTTTTTAGAAAGTTTGCTAATGTTGTCTGCCCAATGTTAAGCAGAAGCAGTAGTGTCTACATGCGAGGACAGCTAGTAGAACAGGATTCTGCCTCACTGACCATCCTAACCTTGCAAGAGTGGGTAAATTGCGGGAAGCCATACAAGTTGATTTTTCACACCTCATTTAAAGGACTCCATGTTGTATGAAGAAGGAAATACGTGTGCTGGGAGAGGATTAAATTTTTTGCCGGTGCGACAAAGAAATGAACCAACACATTTCTTCGGTCGCTATGGTATAGTTGGCACAGTAAATCGGTGACAGCGATGACCAGGCGTGGTTCTGTGAAGAAAGGGAGAAGTAGGGAAAAAGTGAAAAAGCCACCCACCACGCCTTCTCTGGCCCAATGCGAGTTGGGTTGGGTTTCAACTGGGACCTTGACGTGCTTTCAGAGCGCGAGGGCTCTCGAGATATTTGTATTTTTCTGACATATTGTATAACATTAGTAAAAGTATTTAGTCCATGGTAAAAGTATTAGTTTGACATTCAATAGCTAAACGTAGTCGCAATGTGCTTTATTTTAAAACTTCTAATAATGTGATGATAGTTAACATTGTTACAGAGAAAACGTGAAATATAAACTAGTATTTTTTTTTAATACAATTTAGGAAATACAAATATAAAAATATTAAAAGTAATAAATACAAAAATAATAGACAAAGGTTGGCTTTGTCGGTCGCCAAAAACATAGTAACAACTTATAGTGCTTTACAAATAAACAGAATTAGCTCCGAATAGTAATTCAGTGTTTGGTTCCTTTCATGTAAATGTCATTTCAAGTTAGATTAAAAGAGACAAAACACGGAATAACTATTCGGAGCTTATTCTTTGTTTATTTGTAAGGCCCTCAATGTTTTCAATGTTTTCTTTTTAACAAAACATTGCAAACTTATGACGTATAGTTATTAACATTGTGTATTATTTTAAAGTGGGAGTACCATTCATCATTTTGTAGCCATCAATAACTTTTTTGTCTTTCTAAGTGAGAGGATTATTTTGCTGACTGATTGGCAAACAAACTAATGATAATAATGTATTAAATAACCTGTATCCTTGAATAAAACAAGCTAAGGTAATCAATTGAGCTGACTTATACTTGATCTGAGTCGACGGGACGTAAAATTGAGACTGAAAGATGTCTCTGTCTCCGTATCAAATTGATCAAAGCAACGTGTATGGTCAAAGTTACTTGGCATTTAAGAAAAACAAAACGTTACTTGAGTTTGTCAGAGACATTGATTTAACAATGTCTCTGGGAAATTCTTTTTGCATAAAATTTTGATGTATGAATCTAAGCTGTGAATATTATTTGGATAGTTTGTTGATGTCCTCAGGCGGCATTTTCAGCGCCACCGGACTTTTTTGGAGCTGCAAGAAACTTAAAGGGTTCCTTCCTGATAAAAACACTGTAAAAGAGTTTCTAGAGGGAATAGCATCATGCAAGCATCAAATCATTCAAAGCATTCTTATTAGATTTTCCGAGAAGTTCAGATCGGATCCGAGGATCTAAATTAATGTTAAATAGGTCATCTCTAAAAAGTTTTAATTCGCATAAATTAAGTTCAATAATCGTTGTTTTTTTAACTATTGTTTAAGTTTTCACTAGATCTATTATCTTTAAGCGAAGAAAGTTTTAATTGAATTGGGTTGTTCGTTTGAAAAGTATTTATGTTAATCATTGAGTCTGTGAGGAATACCGAAATAAATGTACAAATTAAATTGAAATGAATTGATTGAAGAAATCGAAATGAGCTTTGATTTTTTTATAATGGCTTTTAATGCATTTGGACTTATTTAATTTAATTGTGAAATATTTTTCATTCACTAGTAATGCTTTGTCTAACTGCATCTTACAAGATAAGACCGCCAAATTATAACCACCATAATTTATTTTTATGTATATTATTTATTTTTGGTTTGTTACAGTAAAATAATTAAATAATTATCTATAATATCTATCTATGTGCCGTCAGCACAATATTCATGGCACGTAATGTTCGTGATATTCAATAGAGATAATTAATAACGTGATTTAATATAGAGACATTTTATGTAAATTAAGCAAAACTTATTAGTTCCTGTTTCGTGACTTTCTACAATCAACAAATCTTCCCCGCCAATTTCTTTGTTTATAGATTAATATATATACTTGTATTTTTACATATTAAAACTAGTCAGAAATTATACTCCGATACATTAACCAGTTGTATTATTATTTAACCACGGAGCCCTGCAACAATCTACATAATATTGTTATCGTATTGTTTTATGTAGTCTTCGCGAACACCGCACGTTAAGATGAAATACTTTCGGTTACAATAAAACTTTTGGACACATCCAACAATATACCTTCGGATAAAACAAAGCAATAATTGTGTAAAAAATTTGCAAGGAAATAAGGATGAATAAGCCACTGGATGCGAGCAGCACAAAACCGGTCGTTGTGGAGATCCTTGGGTGAGGCCTTTGTCCAGCAGTGGACGTCTTTTGGCTGAAATGATGATGATGATGATGAAGGATAAATCATCGGCATATGATGATGATTATACACTCAGCCGGGGTCAGGCTTTCCACACTCACGCGGGCTGGTACTCGGTGCCTGCTATCCGTGGCTCCGAGCCACCTCTACAAGTAGATGTTACTGTGTTTATAGTGGGCACACCCACTGCATTCCGTCGAACTTCTCGGAGTAGAAGCAAAGGGACTTATCAATATTATTACAAAATTGTATTTTAATTATAATAATAATTTTGTTTTATCAATATTAATTTAATTTTGATGCAGGTAGCTCCTTGTGCTGTTGTTACAAATAAATGAGTTTTATTGTTAAATTATTACCTACGAGTATACAAAGTAGTTTGCGTTAAAACTTTCATGAGGATGTGCAATACACTTTCGCTCCCTTTAACGTGTCACCCTTATAAACAATCTCACATTTCATCCTACTAACACTCCAATAAATAACTGGCTAAACTTGAATCTTAAAGTCGAGAACATTCCAGTGACTGACTTAAGTGCTACAGCAGAGCACACAACAAGAAGAAGCGACACCCTCTTAAAATTCCTTTTAACTCCCGACTAACTTCGGTGGGGGGCAAGTAAAACAAGAGGTGATGTACGAAGGAGTGAATGCGGCAACTTTCCTACCGGATTGCTGAAATAGTTGAACATCGAACTACTTAACAGTTGTTTAGTAATTATTAATGAAACTTTTTTGTAGGTAGGTAGGGTAGAGGCGCCAGTGTTCGACACTTTAAGCCCAATGTTCGACATAGTTTTCGTTGCCAAAAAATAATACAGATGTTTATTGAAAGAACATTATTCTTTCAATAAACTTCTATATTATTTTTTTGCAAGGTTTGAACATAAAAAAAGTAAATATTAAAGAAAATTATATTAATATGTTTTAAATCCTTGATTTCAGAATAGTAACTTCCAGCAGGAATTATATTTTTAGAACCCGGGGAAAATTAATTATTTAATTTTGTAATTAATTGAACGAAACGCATTTTTTACACTACACAGCAAGTCGGAGCTCGAAGCCATAAAAAAAACAGCAGCTGTCATCTGTCTGTGGCTATCTGTCTGTGACTGTCATGTCTTGTCTTTGTCACCGTAACGCAAGATACAACGATTTACTTACCTAAAACTTTGCAGTTTGCATTTCAATTTTGTAGGCAATGGAATTACACTATACTTATTAGTTTTTGTTTATTGTAAATATTTTGATATTGCCGGGTTTTAAAAATATTCCAAAGGATTATACGTATTGCCAGTAAGATTATCTTTCAATTATACAAAGTTTCAAACTCTCCATATTTTCTATTTTATTTGTACAAAATGTTGTATGGGACTCGCCATCATTCTTTTGCGGGCTGACTTCTAGGAAACAGTATGTCTGTATTCAATTGTTGAGGAGCTTGAGGAGGATTGAGAAGCTCGATGGCGCAGTGTCATTCATGTCATCATCATCAGTCATCATCATCATCAGCTCATTTTTATATCTCCACTGCTGGGGCACGAGCCTTCCCTATGGATGGATAGGGAGAACGGGCCTTAAACCACCACGTGGACCAAGTGCGGATTGCTGGTTGTTAACGACTGCTTATTATGCAGCCGGGACCAACGGCTTTACGTGCCTTTCGAAGCACGGAGGAGCTCGAGATGATACATTTTGGTCACCTATCCGATGACCGGCCTTTGCGAAAGTTGCTTAACCTCAGCACTCGCAGACCGGGCGCGTTAACCACTGCGCCATCTAGCCCCTCAAGTGCGGATTGGTGGTTGTTAACGACTGATTACAGCAGCCGGGACCATCTTTACCGTCTGAAGCATTGCTGGTTCAGTAACATAAAAAAGACGAAGAAGAGTTTTTGATAGAAAAACAACTCCCGTAAAAAGTATTAAGAATGCAGCTAACAGTATTTATGTTAAATATAAACAGGCTTTGTGGAAGGTAACAAAAAGTGGTATAATCGAGCTTCCTCAACGTTTGGCTCGCTGCCATATTGCGATGGCCTAGCTGCCTTCCGTATATTACATTTAATTCTTGTATAAAGTTGTTTTTACCATAATGTTTTTCTACATACAATGCAGCTCACATATGTTTATCCCTTTTAATATATCCCAGTATAATAATACCATTTTCGCAAAGATCGTTCAACGGATGGGAGACCAAAAATGTATCATCTCGAGCTCCTCCGTGCTTCAAAAGGCACGTAAGGCCGTTGGTCCCGGCTGCATTAGCAGTAGTTAATAACCACCAACCCGCACTGGGCCCGCGTGGTGCATTATGGTCCGTTCTCCCTATCCATAGGGAAGGCTCGTGCCCCAGCAGTGGGGACATAAATGAGCTGATGGTGATGATATATAATTCAAATCCTGTCAGAATATTTTACCAAAGAGTTCTATTTCTGAGTCCACTTAGCGTGGTAGATAGATTTTAGCCCATATCACATAAAGTTGAGAAAATATGACTAGTTCTAGAAATAGAAGTAGAGGAGGAGAAAATTAACACTTAAAATCGCACGGTAATAACAAAACAACACAAACCCAGTCGTTGTGGAGAACCTTGGGGATGCCTTTGTCTAGCAGTGGACGTCTTTTGGCTGAGATGATGACACAACACACATTAATAAAATAACGTCTAACAAATTGTAACATATTGTAACTTGAATAAGAGAATATCAGTTAAAATAGCGTTATAGTTGCTCTAAGCGAACTTCATCATGCAAACAGCTAAAAATGCTATTATACAGTAAACGCATATATTTTTGTAAAATACTTGATAAGCAACATTTTAACACAAAACATTTTAAAAATTACAACTTGTTACCATCTTTATCAGCTGGAAATAATGCAATTTGAGTTTATTTAGTAACAATATTGTAACATTGCACTTCTTCTTACATCTAAGATATCGTCCCTAAGACTTGATTAAAATAAGTTTCGTTATAAACAAACTGAGGACAACCAGAGCATGATTAAAACGAGAGATCAAATATATATATGTGTATATAGTAGAGCGAAATACCACTTACCCACTGTCTAATCGCGAAACCTTAAGGACTGAGAAAGTAAAGAGGAAAACCTTGAAATTTTACTGGTAGGTTCCTTATATCGTATAGACATCTGCATTTTAAATATTCTCTGATGATATTTTTTTAAGTTTCGCAGGAAACCACTTTGGTTTCAGCTTTGTTATTAACTTATTGCTTTAAGGCAATCCTTATTTACCGCTTCATTGATTTAGTAACACACAAACTACTCACTTAGTTATATTAATATGGTGGTCCTTCGAGACGAATTATTGTCGGATTTTCGTTTGGTGTTACTGTCGTTTAGCATCGCTTATGACGAGGCTTTAGCACCTATACTCGTAGGGCCTTACAAATAATCAAAGAATAAGCTTGGAATAGTTATTCCGTGTTTTGTCTCTTTTACTCTAATGGAAACTGAAGTTTACATGACAGGAATAACTATTCGGAGGGTATTCTCTGTTTATTTGTAGAGGGGTATCTAGATGGGTACCTAGGTACATTATACACATACTATAGCCAACTGTTTTAGCTTAACGAAAAACTTATATTGCCTATATTGTTTTCTAAAGGTTACGCGAACTCTACACATTGAAATAAAACAACTTTTACGGATCTACTCGGTCTACCTCAGTCTCCATGTGACCACGGACCCTGCAAAGGGTTCGAAACGTCAGGATAAACATTAAATAAGTAATGTGTAAAATAAATGCGAGTAGATCCGTAAAAGTTGTTTCATTTCAACTTATAGTGCCTTACAAATAAACAAAGAATAAGGTCCGAATAGTTATTCCGTGTTTTGTTCCTGTCACGTAAACGTCATTTCAAATTAGAGTAAAAGAGATAAAACACGGAATAACTAATCGAAGCTTATTCTTTGTTTACGAGTATTTGTAAGACCCATAATGTTCTACAAATTCATGTTTATTATACAAAAGTTTTTCTCACTTTTCGTCACATTATTATTTATTCAAAGTGGTAGCTAAAATTATGAATTTGTACTGATAGTTCGCGGTTATATAATGAAAAGTAGGTAATAATGAAACCGAATCATTTGTACATTTTCGCAATTCACAATATCACCAGTGAACGCGACAATTTAGCTAAACGCAAATTGCCCGTAAATGACCATCCGCTATTATGAAGAGTGCAATAAAGATGGACTTTAGTTGAATTTTGTGCGTTCAAATTGAGAGCGCTTCACAGAGTATATTGCATGGCAATTTTATATAATTATACTTGTTCATTATTTTCGTATTGCCGAGTAATGGGTAGGAATTGAATCCAACATTTTTGTAAGCAAATGGTTTTAGAATAATATTTGTCCGTTTGTATGTTTGTGAGCGGTAATCTCGAAAACCAAATTGACTTAAACAATACTTTCACGAAAGAAACGCTATCCCTTAATAATATGGGTTACCTTTTATCCTGGTAATTTTTTTTGTGGTTAACACGCCAGTGTGCTATTGCTGAGGTTAAGCAACTTTTGCAAAGGCCGGTCTTAGGATGGGTAACCAAAAATTTATCATCTCGAGCTCCTCCGTGCTTCAGAAGGCACGTAAAGCCGTTGGTCCCGGCTGCATTAGCCGTCATTAACAACCACCAATCCACACTGGGCCCGCGTGGTGGTTTATGGCCCGTTCTCCTTATCCATCCATAGGGAAGGCTCGTGCCCCAGCAGTGGACTTTATGAGCTGATGATGATGATGATGATTATTAGCACTTAGGTATATTATGTTATAAACAATTGTGATTAACTAAAGTGGTTCATAATAATATTTAAGACACTATCGGATCTTATTGCCGAGTAATGGGTAGGAATTGAGCCTAACATTTTTGTATGCAATAGGTTTTAGAATAATATTTGTCCGTTTGTATGTTTGTGAGCGGTAATCTCTAAAACTACTAAATTGACTTAAACAATACTTTCACTATTAGAAAGAAATACTATCCCTTAATAATATGGGTTACCTTTTATCCCGGTATTTTTTTTCCCGGGCTCACCCGATTCTTTATTGTTTTGAGACAAACCGCGCTTCAACCTTTCACGACGTTTGCTTTCAATATTATCATTATTATTATATTTGTAACAAAAGTTAGGAACATTAATGTCACATACACAGTTCATGAATTATTTCTTCCTTTTTGTTAATGTTAGGATTTATATTTGAATCCTGGATATCTAGATAGTTGGGTATTATTCTGAACGGTATGAAAACTCTATAATGCGCGGTAAACTCCAACCGAGTATTATAAAGCTTCGGATAATCCTTCTCGGCAGACACCTGTGGCGTTTCGTTTGGTGTTAATGTCGTTTAGCATCGCTTCTGACGATTTTACGAGTCTTGAGCTTAGGTAACCTAAAGGCACCTACCTATATATCAGGATTAAGTTAGACACAGTAAAGGGTACTGTTGCCAGCAGTGTTAGTTTACCGAAAAATTTAAAATGTTTTTGAAATTCGTGTAAAATATTAAATATATACCTACTGTACCTCCCCCGTGCTTCGGAAGGCACTTGAAGCTGTTGGTCCCAGCTGCATTAGCAGTCGTTATCAACCACCAATCCACACTTGGCCCGCGTCGTGGTTAATGGCCTTTTCTTCCTATCCAACCATGGGGATGGAATATTAAATGAGCGGTTGAAAATGGTGATAAGCTGTCTGCTTAGACCATCGGTAACAGATTAAAAGATCCTGTTTTCGATTTCCAGCGGTTATTGTTCTGGGTTTGGTTTGTGGTATGGCTGGCTGGCTCCCACTAAAAACTATCGCTGTTACAACAATGTTAGTAGCATTATTTTGTTGTGACTGTAAAGACAAGATAGCGTATACATAGGTCTTTTGTATCTAGGCTTAGTTTTTATACAGCAATAAATTTATCTTATCTTATCTTATCAGATCATACACACAGATCAAATAATAGGTACTACGTAAGCTCCTCAGTAGCTTAGGGTTCCGGCTGAAGTGTGTCTCCCCTCCAGCCATATTATCATTAACCACCAGAGGAGTTGAAGACCAAGCACTTCCTCTAATGGAACAAAAAGCAATTCCTGGACATAAAAATTCTGGCAACTGGCAAACGTCCGGTAAACAAAATTATTTCTAAATGAGTTATTGCTGACAGTTTTCTATTATATCGTTTCCTTTCGTAGCCCTATAATTAAGCTCTAATTAACAAATAACAATGATATTATTATTTGCTCATTTTATCACACTGTAGGACAAAGGCGTCCCTTTCGTATTTCCGCTTTTTTCTGTCAGACGCTGTTCAGGGAAGAGTTTTTAAAACCGGTGACTAATTCTGACACTATTTTATCAATCACGAGTGCTTCTTTTTGACTTATTGAAGGTCAATTGTAACTTATTTTTGACCCCGAAAATTCTCGAACGGTATGGATCTTAATCATCATATTGTAAATAATGCATTTCGAGATCACAGGTAAGATTCAAAAATCGCCCCCTGACCTTATATGGTTGGTATATGTCCAATTGTCCAGCTCATCATGCCATCTAACAACCAAAATAATTACCTTCTTCAGTTCTTTATATAATTCAAACAATCGAAGTATTAATTCAAAAACTGCAGCTTAAAACAAGCGGAATGTGCCAAAACCTTAGTTGCAAGCGTAGCCACAGGTGCCTGAGGAGCCATTATCCAATTAGTATTTAACGTTCTGGAGACAACGCTTAAATTATACAACGTATTTGCATTTAGAGTTGATGCTTAAAATAAATTCAAGTAACAGGGAAATGTTTCGGCAACTAGAGTATAACCTCCGTTGTAAAAACGAGAGGTCTAAGACGTAAACTTAGCATGTGATAAAGATTACAAAAAGGGAATAGGGCGGTAACGAAGGGAGGTTTTTTTCGGGAGTGAAATTTGCTGTTGGTAGACTGTGGCTTTTACAGCGAAACTGGGTTACGTTAGCTACCTACAACGGTTGCACTTTACTTGGTATTTATTCATTATCATCATCTTCACCATTTCATTCTATGTTCCCACTGCTGGGTCACGAGCCTTTTTATGAATGGGAGAAGCGGCCAGAAAACACCACCCGGGCCCAATGCGGATTGTTTTTTTTTTTTTATGTTAAAAGGAGGCAAACGAGCAGGACGGTCACCTGATGGAAAGTAATCACCGCCGCCCATGGACACCCGCAAAACCAAAGTAATCGCAGATGCGTTACCGGCCTTGAAAAAAGGAGTTGGATCTTGAGGAGGGAGTAGGAATTGGGAGGGGGGAGGGGTGAGAGGTGGGCCTCCGGTACTATCACTCACCGGACGAAACACAACAGCAACGAGTGCCATTGTTTCACGCCGATATTCTGTGAGAGGGTGGTGTTACGCTGGGCGAGCCGGCCAATTTCATGCTGCACTGCAGCGTGGCTCTACCACTCAGACAGTGTCACTCATTTAGCACCACCCAGGGGTCGCGTGTAGGGTCTCAAGGGTAAACCTACGGACGCGAGTAACTTTAACCTTTGGTGGTTGAATGCAGCCTTCCGACTTTAGGGATTACGTGCTTTGAAAAGCACGGGGAACTCGAGATGGTTAATTTTTGTCAGCCATCTGATGACCTTTATCTTTTATTATTACTTTGATTTTTATGTTACTAAAATAAAAAGTGTAATAATTAAAATGACAGTTTTTACAAATTGAAAACAACTAACTTTTCTATTTATTAATAATAAATTATATTATTAATGTAAAGGACGGTAAATGTATAGCAGTTACCGCTAAGCGACACATGTGACCGATCGATCAAAACTTGAAGGTTTTCATGTGCTAATGCAAGCGTATCCCTTCCAAAATTTTCTGAGGCGTTCGAGTATGATATTGATTAAAGTGCAAGTGGATTTTTTCATTTAATTGTTATTGTAACAAAAAAACTATACATATATGTCGGAAACATGGCGCTAGCATCGCATAGAAACGACAAGTATAGTCTATACATGAGTGTGGTCTGCGCCTCAGAATAATAACTAAAGCTATAGAAACCGGACTAAAATAGCAAAGGTGTCACCAGATTTGTGACGTCATATTTGAGGTAATGTAGTGAGTGACTTTATAAAGGACTCAAGATTTTTTTTGATCACCGATTATCTGATGACCGTTTGACATAACAATACAAAAAATAAAAACTAAGTGTCAACCATTTGTTGCACTTCAACCTCCTTTTCTAGCCATAAGATAGAACGGAACTAAACATAGTTGCCCGATTTTTATTTTAGCCATCCTTCTATAGATTTAGTTATTGTTCTGAGGTCTGCGCAGCCTATGCTTTATGGTACGCGGAACGTCAACGTCAGTTGGCGCAACAACGGACTGGACACATTTGAACGGTAGCGGCCGGACAGTACGCACGCGCAGAACTCGCTTCGTTTCTAAAATCCATTTGCATCGGGCAACTATTTCTAAATAATTTAATTGTGATGTTAAAATAACATTAAAGTGACTGTAAGGAATACGACTGCGTCTTTAATTTGAAGATCCAAGATTAACTGGTTTATCAACGAATCCGAGTTTGCTCGACTGTTCTACCTACAAACAACCTCGCCGCCGACATAATATATAAAATATATATATATATATATATATATATACATCCCACAAACAAAGTTGCGACCTATTTGACTAAATTATCATATAAACGGCGGACGCACATTTATTAAACTTGTACTAAACTTTCACGTGTGGAACAAAATTGCGCCCACCAAATTTTTTTATTTATTCCCATTTTTTCATTCAGGAATCAATTTTGCATCCGAAAAAATTACAAAATTGCGTCCGTATACGTACGCAATTTTGCGGCGGACGCAGAATTATATAATAATTAGTCAAATAGGAGTACGCAACTTTGTTTGTGGGGTATATATAAAATATAGGTATATATATATATTTTTTTTTAATTTTTGTAAATGTATATATACAACAAGGTGGACCGACGATCTGGTGAATGTCGCGGGAAGCCGCTTGATGCGAGTAGCACAAAACCGGTCGTTGTGGAGATCCTTGGGAGAGGCCTTTGTCCAGCAGTGGACGCCTTTTGGCTGAGATGATAATGATGATGATGATACAATGCGTAACAGAAAGGTGTGGTAAAAAAAATGAAAACATCCAAAGTTTATGCGATCTAAATCTTAGATTAGTTCAGTAACCTCTGTGTACTTACATTTATGATCACCGCTGCTTGCTTATGCGCATCTGACGCGCATGACTTCACTTATATATTTTATTCAGTAATTTATGCAGATGTAAATTAAATATTTATAATATTAGTGAAGTCATGCCTTGATTTTAAACGTTCGAGGTTTAGGTTAGAATTAGGGAGCCTCATTTTGTCATCGTCCACTGCTGGACAAAGGCCTCCTCCAAGGATCTCCACAACGACTTGTGCTGCTCATATCCAAGGGCTACCCACGACTTTCACCTTAAATAAACAATTTATTGGCATTGTTCTCAATTCAGTATCAATAAATATTTTTCTTTTAGTTATTTACCTGGCGGTGTTGCCGTAGTTCGAACCTATCATGTGTGTAGCTAAATATTGTCTCTGAGCTCAAAATTGTAATTTCCCTTGCATTTCTGAGGCAAGACCAAATGTCTAGTTAGGCCAGGTGCAGACAATAATTATATAGTAAATGACATATTATGCAATGCACTAAGGTTTTAGGATTTTTTTTAAACCATCATGGGTTAAAGGTGATCACGCAAGCGGACGAAGTCGCGAGTGGGCCGCTATTAATAAATTATAAATAGTATTATATGCGAACACCATTCGATCACGGTAACAAAAAAAAAGTCTATCAATGAAGCAGCGCATTTTGAAAAAAAAACGAGCTGTGTTAACATTTTGCCCAAATTCCCCATCACCCAGACCCGAAACAAATTAGAAAAACAAGTATTTTTAAATTGATCCAACGGGCATCGAACTCGGGACCTTAGAGATGGCGACACCATGAAAACCGGTGTGCAAGCCACTCGACCAAGGTGGTCGTCAAAATGATTGTTCCATTTAGAACATAAATACATTAAATTGAATAGTAAATAATTATTGGATACTATACATTTTGCCATTATGTTTTTTCTACAATGTAACTGTGAGTTCTAATAAAAAATATTTCATTTTTAATCTAAATGCGTTACTGTTATTGGTAACTAAACTAATAAACATCAAGGGGAGACGTAAGAAGTGCCAACCCGTGGAGGAATTATAAAATTCATAATAAAATATTACAAAATAGAAATGTCAGTTTCTCACACGTTTACACCTGCCCTAAACATCCCGTAAGTGAATGCAGTCTGCATGTTGATACTCATTAAACACCGTCTGTCTATTCCACCAAACGGTTTCGTCGAATTCGTAATTGAGACACATACATACATACATACATACATACATACATACATACATACATACATACATACATACATACATACATACATACATACATACATACATACAATACATACATACATACTACATACATACATACATACATACATACATACATACATACATACATACATACATACATACATTCATACATACATACATAACATCAGTGATAGGTTGTAAGCCGACCCCCTGATGTGCGAGCATCTTGCAACCCTTGTCCCTTAGACGGCTCTTACGACATGCACGGAAAGTTCAGCAGCTGTTATTGTTTTCACGCCAGACCATAATGAAAGAATGTTTTGGTGTCAAACATTCTCTGTTTTACTTCTCCTTCTTGAGCCTTCCAAACCGTATTGGGTTAGCGTTATAATTTACGACCCGATCACCCAATATGCTATTTGGAGCTCGATGGCCCAGTGGTTAACGTGTCCGGTCTGCGATTACCAAGGTTAAGGCAAATTTCGTAAAGTCAAATCAAATCAAATCAAGTCATCATAATCAGATGTTAAAATCAAATCAAATCAAATTTAATTATTAAATTGAATTAAATTGAATTTTTAATTTGACTTCCATGTAGTGTCTCCTTTTTGTGATATAATGTAATGTATATATTTTATATTAAATTTTTTTTCGTCGAATTTGGTCAAATTGTGTACCTTGTTGGTTGTATCTCAGTTCAATATTTTTGATATTAATTTTTGTGATGTATTTTTGGATGTGACCTGTTAATGTACCTAAGTAAATAAATGAATAAATAAATCATGATGATTGTAGTATATGTAAGGTAGAATAAGAATAAATACTGTAGGGTATGACGTTTGGGGTGCGCACCAGTCTGCAATAAACGCTAGAACGCTAGATATACGTGTCTCATTTATTACTACATTACATTGGCGACGAGGATAAAACAAAAAAAAATTATAACTTTTTTTTTCCTGGGAGGTACAACTCGCATTTATTAAAAAAAAATGTCAATCGGAAAGATTGGAGAATTTAAAGTGATCGGTGGGAACTGGACGTTATATCTGGAACGACTTGAGATGTATTTCAAGGTTAACGGTGTGGAGAAGAACATGTGGTTACCTACATTAATCGCGGTAATGGGTGAGGAAGCATACGAGCTACTAAGTAACCTGATGAGCCCCACTAAACCAGCTACCAGTACATATGATGAGGTGGTGAAAATGATTACCTACAACCAAAAACATCCATAATGGCGGAGCGATATCGTTTTAGACAGAGGAAGCAAAAAGATGAGGAAACGTTATCACAATATTTAGCGGAATTAAAAAAAAATTACCAAGTTTTGCGTTTTTAGTGCAGATTTAGAGGACAATTTAAGGGACCAACTGGTTTGTGGATTGAGGAGTGACGTCATTAGACAACGCTTATTTGCGGAAGACGACCTTAAATACCAGGGAGCGGTAAAACTAGCATGTGCTTTGGAAGCGGCGGAGCGAGATGCAGCGGCGGTGGAGTCGGGAGCGTTTAGTACGCGGGCGGCAGGCGAGATGCACGCGCTGACGCCAGAGGCGCGGTACGGCGGGCGCGGCCGGGGGCGGCGCGAGCCCGCGCGGCGGCGCCAGCGCCGGCGGTGGCGGTGGCGGCGCTCGGACGGGCTCAACCGGGGCTCCGCAGCGGGCGAACACGACAGATATAAAAATTTGTTCGCGGAGGGGGCTGGGCAGGTTTACGGGCGGCAAGGCGACGCTGAGAGTGCGCGACGGCGCGGCGCCGGTGTTCTGTCGCGCGCGCCCTCTGCCGTACTCCCTCAAACAAAGAGTAGACGCGGAAACTAGATGCCATGCAAAAAGACGGTGTCATCGAGCCGGTTGACTGCTCGGATTGGGGCGACCCCCCCTGGTACCGGTACGTAAGGCGGATGGTGGGCTCCGGCTTTGTGCCGATTATAAAGTTACTTTTAACCCCGTTTTGTTGATCGATAGGTTTCCCCTTCCACGTATAGAAGACTTGTTGGTAGGTCTTCACGGTGCTAAAATTTTCTCAAAAATTGACCTTTCTCAGGCGTACAATCAGATTGAGTTGGATGACTCTAAAAACTTGACTGTTATTAACACCCATAAGGGTTTATTTAAATATAATAGACTCGTGTACGGCCTGTCGTCAAGTCCGGGAATTTTCCAGCGGTATAACGTGTAACCTGTTAGGTGATATACCTAATGTGGAAATATTTTTGGATGACGTCATAATTGCCACAGGAGGAGGGAAAAAGAACATTTAGTTATTTTAGAAAAAGTATTAAATAGATTACAAAGCCACGGAATGAGATTAAAAAAAAGTAAACGTTTATTCATGGTCAGTGAAGTAAAATATTTAGGGTATATAGTAACAAGAGAAGGTGTTAAAGTAGACCCCCGAGAAAATAGAAGCTATATCTAGAATCCCTCCCCCCCCACAAATATTACAGAGTTAAGATCATTTTTAGGATTGGTTAATTTTTACGCTAAGTTTGTTAATAATATAAGTAATATGTTGGCCCCACTGTACCAATTGCTAAAGAAAAAGAAATGTTGGGTTTGGAATAAATCATGCGATAGTTCATTCAATAAAATTAAAGAAATATTAAGTAGCGCGAGAGTGTTAACTCATTACGATCCTAATAAAAAATTGATTTTAACGTGTGACGCGAGTGCGCGGGGCATAGGCGGGGGTACTTACTCAGTGTGATAGCGATGCCGTCGGCGGCGGCGGGGGGCGGCAGTGCGGCGAGCGCACATGAGAAACCGGTTTGCTATGTTTCACGCGCGCTAAATGACGCGGAGAAAAATTACTCGCAAATTGATCGCGAGGCTTTGGCAATTGTATTTTGCTTAGAAAAATTACATCAGTACTTGTACGGTAGACGATTTAGTCTGCATATTTGGACCCAAGGTAGGGGTACCACAGATGGCAGCAAGTCGGCTGCAACGCTGGGCTATAAAATTGTCAGCGTATAACTATGATATTGAGTACATTAGATCTAAAAATAATGGGGCGGACGGGTTGTCTCGGTTACCGGTAAATTTGAATGTAAGGACGAAAGATAGTTTAACATTACCGGAACAAACCTATTTACATTTTGTACAAAATGACATTTTACTAGATTATAAAGAATTAAAAAAACAGACCCTATTAGACCCAACGCTTAGTAGAATTTTGTCTTACATCCGTAATGGATGGCCAACGGAATCAGAGATAGTAACTTTGCAACCGTATTTTAATCGGAACAAAGAATTATACGAGGAGCTGGGTTGTATTATGTGGGGGCGTAGACTAGTGATTCCGGAAAAATGTAGGTCAAAAGTACTATCGGAACTACACGAACCACATATGGGGATCGTTAAAACGAAGGCGATGGCACGTAGCTACGTTTGGTGGCCAGGGATAGATGAGGCCATTCAGGCTGTGTGCCGCGGGTGCGACGTGTGCGCGGCCGACGCCGACGCCCCGCCGCGGCGCCCACCCAGCCGTGGCCAGCTACGCCTTGGACCCGGATCCATGTTGATTTTTTAGGACCTATTTTGAATAAAACTTACCTTGTCATAGTGGACTCTAGAACAAAATGGCTAGAAGTATTTCAAGTGTCCAGTACTTCCGCAGTTTGCACTATTGGTAAACTTACGGAAGTTTTTGCGCGTTGGGGGCTCCCAAAACAACTGGTTTCTGATAACGGCCCTCCGTTTACTAGTAGAGAATTTTCTCAATTTTTGAATAGCTGTGGTATTCAACATGTGACTACCGCACCTTATCATCCGAGCTCGAACGGTGCCGCGGAAAACGCGGTTCGTACAGTGAAGAGAGTAATTAAGAAAGCAATTCGACAAAAAGTAGACATAGGCCTATTTTTAAATACGTTCTTGCTTAGTTACCGTAACACTGAACACTGTACAACTGGGGCTAGTCCCGCTTCTCTCATGTTGGGTAGGAACTTGCGAACTAGACTTGATGCCATGAAACCGAGCTGTGACCATAAAGTAATACAATCTCAATTACGTCAAAAACATAGTCATAACAAGCCAAATTCAGAACGAGTATTACAGTCAGGGGATGAAGTATGGCTGCGTCAGTACCAAGGGAAAGAAAAATGGCTTCCGGCGAAAGTAACACAGAAATAAGGTACTACGGATTATAATTTTTCAGACATCTTAGGTAGGGAATCTCATAAACATATCGATCAACTAAAACGGAGGTCAAGGAGTTCACTCATTTGCCCTACGCCACTTACGGACAAGGATATTAGTACTTCATTAACAGATGCTAGTGAAAACATTACGATTGTCAGCCCGAGCAGTCAACCTAGCGGTACTGAACAAATTCCGGCGGCATGCGATAAGACACTTATCGATTGTGAGGAGGGTGGTATAACGGAGAACCCAGAACCAGAACCTAGTCGAGTAGTGTCCACACAAGTATCGCCGCTGCCGTCAATGCCTGCCCGGACTCGCCCGATGCGCTCATGTCGAATGAGAACTCCGCCGAGATATAAATTTTAATATAACTAATTTAGGTTTAAATTTAGGAAAATATTATTTGTTTGATGTTAGTGAATTATAAGCTTAGAAATAGTAGTAAATTTGTTAATTGATTAAAAGTAATTTTTGGTTAGTCATTGTCTATTGTTAATAAAGTAAGTCCTAAATAAGTTTTAGATAAGGGTGGAGGATTGTAGTATATGTAAGGTAGAATAAGAATAAATACTGTAGGGTATGACGTTTGGGGTGCGCACCAGTCTGCAATAAACGCTAGAACTGATATACGTGTCTCATTTATTACTACATTACAATGATCACCTCTCTTCAGTATCAAACTGACACACACACAACAAAAAAAAATTCAATATAATTAGTCTATTTTATAATACTGCTTGTACGTTAACCCGTATTTATTTTGTTATGTGTGTGTGTCAGTTTAAACAGAGATAATGGATAAACAAACTTCATTGAAAAAATTGTTCATGTATAATATATATGATACTATGTTAAAACGGTAGCGTATGGTATAAGATAGGTCGACCTATCAAGGTTTTCACCGCATACAAGAGTCCGGCGACGCTGTAAAGGCTATCTTAGGCTTACAGGAAACATCAGTTTCAGAATGAAAACTACATTTAAAATCATGTTTGAAAGCCATTGAACATTCCACAATTTCTCTGTCAAGTCCACATAGCCTCCACTCATATTAAACACAATATCGTAAGTCATAATTTTAATTATCTTTGTGCTAAAGTGGAGCGATTACGCGGTCTTTCATAATTAATATTTTCTCCCACGTGAACATTACATGGCTACATAATTTTCACGTGAAATTTTCATAAAGCTCGCTCACCTTTTTACTATAGGTTGGTTTCAACTCAAAGGCTTCACCGCTATTTGGGGCAAACTATCCTGATTTTGACATGTTATATCCAACTGGATATCGGACAGTTTATTTAACTATTAATAACTAGAAATACCAAAAAATTCAGTACCTAATAAATAAACTGTCCGATCAATTTAATTCAATTAAGTCATCACTACAATTGATGGATAATGGCTTAATCACCACGCCTGCCAAATTCAGTTACATCATCATTATCATCAGCTCATTTATGTCCCCACTGCTGGGGCAAGAACCTTCCCTATGAATGGATAGGGAGTCCGGGCCGGCCGGGAGGGCCGGGAGGCCGGGACCAACGGCTTCATGTGCCTTCCGAAGCACGGAGGAACTCGAGAGGTTAAATTTTTGGTCACCCATCCGATGCCAGCCTTTGCAAAAGTTGCTTAACCTCAGCACTCGCAGACCGGGCGCATTAACCACTGTGCCATCGAGCTCCTCGCACAAATTCAGGTTGGTAATCACAAACCCGGGCAATGCATCGAGAAATCCAAAACACACTCTGCCCGAACTAGGAATTGAACTCGGGACCTACGGGTATGGCGCTGAGTGCTATGCCATTCGGCCACCGAGGCGTTATTTTTTTCAGTACCTACCTACATTCTATGGGTTCTTAACTGCGATCAATAATAGAATAAGCCACCAGTCGGCGGTTGCAGAACATGTGGACGATCTCCTTTGCAATGGACAGACCTACTGAACGATTGCGCAAGACAAGCTTCTGCAGACGGATGGCGACTGGAGTGAGATGTAGTGAGACGCTACCGAGAGACACACGTGATCTCGAATACTCAGTAAAGTGTAAACGACTGAAAAAATATAGATTATAATAAAATTATCAAACATGTCATTGAAATCAATATTTATGGAAGTAAAAAGTAGAACAGCTGTTTTAGGGAATGGTGCCAGGCGAAAGTTAAGCCCCCCTAATAAAATATTAAAGCATTAGCTACCGTTACATGTAAAGTTACTAAAGTTATTTCGTAAAACATCAACCACTTAGCGTACGAAGCGACATCGACATCAGAAAACCGTTGACTCATGGCAAGTTAATTTTCCGATAAGAATATCAAAGGTTTATCTGAGAAAATATAACACCAGAGTATAGGAATAATAGCTAAATGGCTGAAATGTTAAATCTTAATAAAAAATATTTTAGGCACATGTAAATTTAACAAAAATAAAAAAGTAACAAAACGCGAACAAAAAAGCTGGGCTCAAGTCTGTTAATTTAAGTACGTCACAATAGAGTGTCGGCGACCCGATTTCTGACATTAGTTTTCGTCACCTAAAAACAACATAGAATTCCATTAGAATATTGCGGGATTACAACAAGGAAGAAGATGGTCTTTATTCATATGATGCTAAAAACTAAAATCAGATGCTGACCTCTACTGTTAATGATTATAAGACAAAGATGTCAATCACTGATTGTTGTCGTACAACGGTGCCACTACCCTACTTATTTGCTACATCTATAAACATATAAATCAATTGCTGTCCGTTTGTCTCGCTAAAACTCGAGAATGGCTGGACCGATTTGGCTAATTTTGATTTTGAAATATTTGTGGAAGTTCTGGAAAGGTTTAAGTGGTGAGAAACATAAATAATAAGTAACGAAAAGTACTAAAAACGACAATTTAACTTTCCAATACAAAATTATTTGTTTGATTTGTTGTCATGGAAACTGTCAAAGCGGTACGTACAACAAAATGTTCCTAGCTGTGAAACATTTGATGTCTTTTTGTCACTTTATAAATATTTGACAACCAACCGTTGTCAAATATTTATAGGTGTGTATTGTGTATGTTTCTTAGCTGTAGTATGAGGTCCGATCTCTTTGGTCTGTTTTGTTGGAATACAAAACAGTTCTGTTTCAGAAATAAAAAATGTGTAAAAGTGTCAGTTGGTTTTCGTAAAAAGAAAATAAATAAATAAATTTCAAGACGATTAATAAAATCTATCATCAGTTTGTCAGTGCGCGAAAACTTTATTTACTGTTGTTGTTTTAAAATGCCAAGGAGAAGAGGACCTGACTTAGGTCGTCGAAGTCAATCAAATGTGCGACGTCCAAACCGCACTGACGACCAGCGAGAGACAGATAATGATAACATTCGTTTGTATGGCAGAATTGCGTTCCACAGTTTAAAAATAATGAAGTAGATAGGCTTAGAATGGAACGGTTTTGGAGCTCACCAAACACAACAACAGCGAGCACGACACAATGAAATAGAGCGATTCCGCAGACGCAGTGTTCCTGTAAACCTGGAACGAGTAGCATTCCACTACGACCCGGAAATAGATTAATGTGCCGTAACAATTGGAGAAATGACAACCATTTGTCAATATTATAAAGCATTAAAATACAGCGGTGAATATACTGGATTATGTTTTGCTGGTGGTAAAGTAAAATTGCCACAATTGGTCCCACCACCACATCCATTACGCTCATTAGTTTCTGGGGTGGGAAATTAATAATTTATCAAAAACAATAGGTAATTATGGTATACTACCTTGACAGTGGGCATGAAATTTTCCTGTATAATATGCGTTGCGCCAAACAACGTCATTTGAAAGCAACTGTTATATTTTTGGATGTTGGCCATGAAATGTTTAGAGTAATTTCCCACCCCAACCGATAATGTTTGTTTTTTTTAATATAAAAACTGGCTGACCCGGCGGATTTTGTATCGCTTTGACAGTTTCTATGTTAACAATACAATCAAATCGTTTCTATGACAACAAAACAAACAAATCGTGGAACATTATGTATTAAAAAAAATGTGTGAGGTGGACCACCCTTATCACTTAGGGGTATGAAAAATAGATTACGACCGATTGTCAGACCTACCGAATATTCATATAAAATTTCATAAATATCGATCGAGCCATCGAAAAATTTTATATATATAGAAGATTAAGATAGGAGGGGATGGGAGAACATTGTCAAAATCAGGTCACCGTTGTCTGTAACTCGATTAAATGTATTTTTGGCGAACAAACATGGCGGTTATGAAACCTTAGGAGGGTCGACAAATAATATTTACTCTATTTCCATGAATGAAGCTGAAACCGGTTGTGTAAATAAGTTAATTTTTTCTTCTTATTATGGAAATTGGAAATTTCATTGGAAATTGTATGCCCGTTAAGGGTAACTGTTCTTACTTTTATGCAATGTAACCTAGCAAACAAAAATGTAACAGTAATACAATTAATTTTTTTTCTATTCTATTCTATTCTAGAAACTTAACTGTCCTTCGCTCTATTCCAATGCCATTCCAAACTTGCATACACTATACATGCATACTAGTTTACGACAAGCACAACGTACTCGTCGTTGACGTCCTAGCAACGCTTTTAGAGGCCTCACCTCAATTCGGATGCCCCCCCGAAGAATCTAGTAAGGTATGGAGATACGCTCGCCTGAATCTGACCGCCTGAGTTACAAATGTTGAAAACAAATTATAAATTACTATAGTAGTTTAGATATTCACTATGCCTTATTATAAAACAAATAAAGATTTAATATTATTATTTTTAGTTCGCAAAACTTGAAATGATTTCCATGAGTGTGATCCTTGCACGCCTGGTCCTGGAATTAAAAATCACTCAGCGAGCTATGGATAGAGCTACGCTAGGTATTACTCTGCGGATCGAATCCGGAACGAAGTCATTCGCCAGAACACCTGACATACTTTGAAGGATTAACAAGCTGAAGTGGCAGTGGGCTGGTCATTTTAGCCGCAGGACAGATAACCGCTGGGGTAGACGTGATCTGAATGCACAATTGGAGGTGCACCTAACCAGGTACGCCAGAAGGATTTTGTATTTATATGTAGGTTGGCCCCGATCCGATCCGAACCCTTCGGAGACTCTGGGAGGGCACGGGGACGCGCACTTTTAAGCGTGCGATGCCGTACCCCTCTAGAAATCCTCCGAAGGTGATTCGTTTCAACACGGCTTGAGGTACCCTTTACGTACCTCGCCGCCCCTAAAACAAGCCCGGTGAAGCTGAAAATGCCCCTCGGCAATCAGCAGTCTCTCTCCAAAAAAAAAATGTAGGTTGGCAAATAACTCTGCTCTGCTTGGTGTCCAAATTGCGAGGACAGCTGGGAGAGCAGATTCAGGTTTTTCGATCAATAATGTAATAAACCCCTGTGTAGTGCCGGGGATAAAGAATTGCACCACCCCCTCTCTTCCCGTGGGTGTCGTAAAAGCCGACTAAGGGACTATTCCAGAGGATGGGCAGCAGCATCTCTCTGAGGTTACCCTCAACCTACTGCGATCGCCAACCCGCCTGCCAAGCGTGGCGATTACGGCAAATACCCCTCATATCCTTGGGGGAGGCCTTTGTCCAGCAGTAGACGTTTTTTGGCTGAGATGATGATGAATGTAATAAAATGTTTTTGCTTTGTTTATAATTAATTATAATTTTTAACGCAAATTTTGTTGCGAACAAATTACAAAAACACAAATGTTGAAAAAATTTCCACGAGCAGGATTTCAACCTGCACCCTTCTAACGTACCGGGTCAGGTGCTCTCCCAATTGAGCTATCGTGGTTTTAACCAGCCCGTCGAAATTATTCAACACTATTTACTTTTTACTTTGAAAGCCAAAGGCGCCCATTCCATGTCAACAACTACCGTCATTAACATCCGATCATAATATTTTTACAAATACTAAAGATCAGTTAAGAAGTAGGCAAGCTATTTATAAAATGTTTTTTAATAATGTACTAGATAAAAGATCCGGAATATTTAAATTTCGAATAACAAAATCTAAAAAAACATTGGATAGCATCAACACGTTCAGCTTACTGTGAGCTTTAAATCTTAGAATAAGAATAAGAATAAGAATAAGAATATTTAATTGCATAAAACATGGTTTACATGGTGGAGATGTTATACTTAAGTACCTTATTTGATCTCATGTTTTGCTTGTTTCACACAGCATACAAATTTTAGTGCACATGTTGGTTGGTTTAGTGCACATGTTAAACACAAAGATTGAATTAAGGTTACGCAAAATATTTGTACTTAATATTTACTGTCATCGCCACAAACGTCGCTTTCCGTTTTTCAAGCGCTCATCGGTAATCTAGTACATATTGATCGAATCCATCCATCCAATGGTTCAAATCCCGCAAGCGAAAATTAATTCAACACTTTCCAAATATATTTCTCACATACTGTATTTTTAGTGTGTTGCCCCGTTTACATTCCGCCTGCGAAACATTTTGTCTCCGTTACATTTCTGCGTTACATTTTTCGCTAAAATTGCTTTCAGTCTAGCTGTTATTGAGATATATTGGTGAATTGTGCCGATATTATATTTGCTGTTTGTCACAATAATCTTAAGCCGAAAAGCCTGTATTTAGGCGTTCCCTTTTTTCTGGCTGCTTACGTATTTTCTGGGTTAACGCCGTTATTTGATGTTTGTTTCGACGAATGTGTTTTGTTTCAATGACGGCGATGGTTAAGGTTTTTATTTTCTTTTTGAGTAATTTGTACGGCATGAATTGTATAACACGTCTAATTTTAGTTGCATGTATTAGTGTCTTCGCGTGGCGGGGAAGAAATTGTGCAATATAACTGAACTTCACAATGGTTGGTTAGCAGATGGTTGACCAAAAAGCATTATAGTTGTGCTATTAAAACTTTAATAATAATAGGTTTTTGTTAATTTTACTAACATATGTTAAGGTAATTTTTGTAACTAACCCAAATGAGTCATGATGCTCAAATAAAATTAATGAATGAATTAATTAATCTGTCGTCTGCTGTGAATACAGAGACAATATAATTTTAGCGCAAATTTAGGCGCTAATCAGTGCTCGCCGCATTAAAATCGCGCCGCGGTTAAGTGTGGTATTTCAATAAATAAATAAATATTAATCAGATTATTGTATTTATTTATCGTATTTGTTTGAATCTATGTAGTTTACAGTATTTATTGATAGGTCCTATATTGCATTTATGTGAAAGGTTTTATTTCATCATGTGAAAATCTTATGCAAATGGTGCAAAACGGTACGTTACAATTATGATTCATTTCTGAGAAGCGACGGCGCGTCTAATACTCGAATCGTACCAAACACAATGCTTGGTATTTTACAACTCGCTACGATCCAGCTATCTAGCTCGCCGTAGCGTTTCGTAGCAATTCGTAGAGTCTCGTAGCGTTCCGTAGCTCTATAGCAGAACTGTAGCTGTGCCCTTATTATAACATCGCGAGAAAAATTATTTTATTCGTCCTTCGTATGTGAATATAATGAGTGGATACTTAGTCGAAGTGGAAGCTTTTGATGAAAGGTAACAGTTAGGTTATTTTAGTGTGTTACTGAGCCGGCAAAGGAGCACACGGCCCCCAAAGTCTGGTCACACTGAAAAGGCCGTCGATAAAAATCAATAAACTCTCTCCAAAAAAAAACACGGCCCAACTAGAGCGATTCAGACACGATGACAGATGTCGGAGCGACATTCAGCTGTACGGCTATGATGACCATGAAGCTGTAGATGATGACTCCATGACTCCCATGATGTGTCATAAGCCATTGATATAAGGTTCAAATTGTTTATTAAAAGTTTACACAAACTTATTGTCAACCCAACTGCGTAGAAATAGTTGTTATCATATTACAGCTGTTTTCAATATAGCTTGATAGCTATATGTGATCATATAAAATAGTAGGTAGGTATTTACAGTTTTACACTTGTTTTTATCAGTTTTATTATAATATTTAGGTACCAACTACATATGTCGCTTTTTAAACAAGACATGCTTTCAATTGCATGCACAGCCCGGGTCTGTGTTCACCAACCCGCATTTGGCAAGCGTGATGATTAAGACAATACCATATCAATTGTAGCGATGCCTGGATTTCAATGATGCGAGGCTTTTGCCTAGCTGTGGCTGTGTCATCTTATCCAAATCAAATGAAATAAAAATATTTCATTTAGTTTAGAACATTAAACAAAGTATAGAATTTAATGAATTAATGAATGAATGAATGAACTAATGAATAAATGAATAAATGAATAAATGAATGAATAAATGAATTAATGAATAAATGAATAAAAGTTTATTTGACATAAATATACAACATACAAAAACAACTTAAAAAAAACAAACAACAAAGCCAAATAGGTCCCCACTCAGCTTAAGCCGAGGCACAGAGAGCCATGACGCTGGTATTCGGCGGATACCTTAACGGATGGTGTAGCTACACCGAAAAGGACTACACTCAGAACATTTTGCAAAAGAAACATCACCTGCAATGGCAATAGGAATTCTGCATATCATTATCTTAAGTGATCTGTACTGTAATACAGGTATTTTAGTCGTGTTGCCCACAACACGTCGTGGAACCCAGTTCCATAACAGAATATCTTATGCTTAGTAGAAAATAGCCTATATTCATTATAATAATGGAAAACTATTTGTTTTGTGGGTAGGTACCTACCTAAAGATATGAATATGATATGTTAATGATATGTTAAACTACTAGTACTTTGTGTCACAATCACTTATCCAGGAAACTATTTAATGCAAGATTTAAACTTTACCGGTGCATTACGTTAAACGCTCCGTTTACACTTGTGACCGAGTTCGGTGAAACCCGACGAAACTTCGGGTTACAAAGTTAGTATGTTAGAGCTGGTGCATAACGTGATAACGCGTAAATGCCAGTGTTTTTGAGCCTTCGCGTGGCGGGGAAGAAATTGTGCAAGTTAAGGTTTAAGTTTTAGCGGATGGGTGTCCAAAAACAATATAAACATAAATAAATAAATGATAAACTTTCCTACACTCACACCAATCATCTAGCTCAAGAGAAGCTTCGTTATGAAACTCGTTAAATGGTTACTAGACAACGGATAAACATACTTAAAATAGTTAAAATACATACTTATTATACATAGAAAACACCCAGACCCGAGACAATTTAGAAAAACAATAATTTCTAAATTGACCCGACCGGGGATTGAACCCGGGATCTCAGAGATGGCGACACCATGAAAACCGGTGTACAAACCACTCTACCAAGGAGGTCGTCAATATAGTTACACTCTAATAATATTTTTTTGTTAACCCTTATTTGAAATGAAAAAAACTGAAATAGTTTGGATCGGCTTAAATCACGTCATACTCATAACATAAGGTGGGAAAGACCAGGAATTCAACTTTGATCTTAATATTCACAAAAATATCAAGTCATCATCATCATCATCATCTCAGCCAAAAGACGTCCACTGCTGGACAAAGGCCTTCCCCAAGGATCTCCACAACGACCAAATATCAAGTATCGGCTAAGAATAGGCAAACTATATAACTATATATATTTATTAATCTTAATAATAATTATAATTTTTTTACGTTAACTTTGTTGCAAATGAATTTTATTTTATACAATATATATTTAATAAGCATTCTTTAAAAATAATACTGAAGATATTTTACTACTAACTAAGGTTTTCTTGTTGTAAGAAAACCCTAGTTAGCAGTACCTTGGGTAGCAAAATAAGTGACCGCGCGTAAATGCGACGATTTGTATTGTGCTCGAGAATAGCAATGATTAAATCGGTACAAGTTTTTATCCACTTCATAGTGTTCGATTGAGCTGAAATTTTGCATACAGTTTTGGTTTTCATAATTATATGTTATAGTGATAATGACCAGGATGTAAGTTTAAAATGTTATTTAATTTGGCTTTTGTTTTGGGATAACAATACAATATTAATATTTCACAGCATAGAAGTTGCCATGTAAGTGTGTTTTTTTTATAAGTCTTCATTATTTTTACTGTAGCTGCGCTGCGCAGAATATAATAATATTAAGTATGTATGTAGTATTAAGTTCTCATTTTAAGTGAACTCATTCTATAAGTTCGTATGAGAAATAAATTCTTCTTTAAACCTTTTAACGTTCTTGAATGAATTATTGTCGTTGTCAGCATCCCTATTGCTGTAAAAAGGTTTAATACTGGCAGTGAAAGCTTATAAGCTTTTGATGATTTTTTTATATAGTTACAATTAAAAAGATCAGTTCGGGACAGTCTACCAAAAGAATAGCATTTAAATGAGTGCTTAACCGACGTTCAAAGCTAAACTGTGACCATTATACCCTTTTGTAATAACTATCATTATAACAATGGTTAATAATCTTTCCGCTTCAGACTTCGTCAGTTAGAAACTAGCTGATAAGCCATTTTATGTCCCGCGCAGGCGTTTCCACGACTTTATCATACTCTAACAAAGTGAGCGGACAATTTGCAGAAGAGTCTTTGTTGAATGAGACATTTGTCGCCTTTTTAGGTCCTTTGTAGATGGTTGGTGGGGAAGCGGTCAACCGTTCGTTGCAACGATCGTTAATGTTAAGCTACTTTGGGCGCGGTCATAACAAGGATGGGTTAATAAAATGTGTTCTTTGTCTGTCAGTGGTAGTTTAATTTTAGAAGCTTAATTCGATGGTACTTGGTATTTACGTAATAACAATATTTTACCTAAATTACGACAATGTCGTGGTCCACCAAACAAAAGCTTTTGAATGTCAGATAAGAAAAGGTTGTTTGTAAAGGTTAGTCTACAAATAAAACTCCTAACTAAAATAGTTCACTGAGGTATAAATTGAGAGCAATTAAAAAAATATATTTAGAGATTTTTCTTTTAGTGTCGAACGAAAAATTAATTTTAAAAAAGATCTCTTCCAGCCAACCAGAATTAATCCCTAATAAGAATTATTAACTTATAACCAGAATTAATCCCTATTAAGGTCTCGATGGCGCAGTGGTTAACGCGCCCGGTCTGCAAGTGCTGAGGTTAACCTTTTTACCGCCAACAACTTCTATAGAAGTTCTTCTTTGTACCTACTTTATTAAAATACATTTATACGTTGGCGTAGAGCGGAACATCGCGTGCAGGATAGTTGGGCGGTGAAAAGGTGCAACTTTCGCAAAGGCCGGTCATCGGATGGTTGACCAAAACTTTATCACCTCGAGCTCCTCCGTGCTTTGGAAGGCACGTAAAGCCGTTGGTCCTGGCTGCATTAGCAGTCGTTAACAACCACCAATCCGCACTGGGCCCGCGATGTGGTTTATGGCCCGTTCTCCCTATCCATCCATAGGGAAGGCTCGTGCCCCAGCAGTGGGGACATAAAATGAGCTGATGATAATGATGATGAAGAATTATGAAATTAGTTAATAAACTAAGTAATAAATGTTATTTCTCCTCGCCTCGGTGGTTGGTGGTCGAATGGCAAAGCGCTAAGTAGTTCCTGGGATCTATTCCCAGGTCGGGCATAGTGTGTTTGACAAGCGTGGTGATTAGGCCAATACCCATCAATTGTAATGATGACTTGATTTTAATGGTAGAGGAATTTATCATACAGTGGGACAGAAGTTTTTTTATATTAACGGGTAAGCACAGTGCCTTAATCTCACCTGATGTTAAGTGATGATAAGGCCAAAGGTGGAAGCGCACTTCACCCGGGATCCCCAACTACTGAGGCACTGGCTATCTTATCGCCAGCTGCCGGACAAAACAATGCTACAAACATTGACATATTTAGATAAGATGGTAGTAGCTAGCCAGGCGGGCCACCAAGCCCTACCACCAACCAAACCGAGTACACAAACATGTACAACGCTGGGAACCCGGGACCTCTGGGTCTAAACCGGTGGTCTTAGCCACTAGACCAAAGAGGCGGTTAAAACTCTTTTTTTTCAATTTTGTTCGAAATCAGCCTCTAAACCATATCTATTGTGAACATCGTCTAAGGCGAAGGTATTTATTGTAACAACGATCTAAAAGTTGTTCGAGAATATTCCGCGTAATTCAAAACTTTATTGCATCGACTATTTAAATGAGGGCGATTTTCTGGTGTTTCGTTACATAAATTAAGTGATTTGGAACCAACGACCGACACTATTGGATAGCAGCCAAAATGAATTCGGCGTCGATGTTGGAAGCGATAGAAACCATTCTGTTTCAATAACTATAACGACATTGCTGGGGCAATAAAAATAGCTTTACGAATTTTGTGTAACGTAAGGTAATGGCGCCAGTATTCGACACTTTAAGCCCAAATTCCAAATTCTTCTTCCTATCTTACCCCCCATTTTCAATTCCTTTGCTCTTCCCACAGTAAGAATCTCCGATCTTCTAATAATCTTCTTCTCTGTCCTTCCCATACTTCTGGATTTTTACATTTTTCCTTTTATATCCAGTCCATTTTCATGGGGAACGCGCTGCCTGTCGAAATCAGGATGGCTACAAGTTGCGATGTCTTTAAAAAGAAAGTCCGCATGCTTTTTCATAATGAAACCTTAGCAGAATCATCTCAGTAACGACCGATTTTTAAATTATTTATTTTATGTATGTATAATTAAAAAAAATTAAAGTATTTTATGTATTTGTAATTTATAGAATATTTATGTATGTATTATTATAATAAGTTTGAATCTTTTTGTTAAACTGTTTTATAATTTTGTTGTCTCTCAAAATTTGCACCCCTCATGTCATTTATTTCTGCACCACCCTATGGTTGACTGGTAGAAAATGCCTCAGGCATTAAGGTCGTCATGTAATATTTTGATGCAAAAGTTTAAAATAAATAAATAAGCCCAGTGTTCGACAAAGTTTTCGTCGCCAAAAACTAACATAGATTTTCATTGATACATTACGGGATGACAGTAAGATGGTTGGTATTCAGGTGTGGCTAAGGACTAAAAGCAGTTGCTGACCAATACCTACTCTTACCCCCTTACAAATAAACAAAGAATAAGGTCCGAATAGTTAGTCCGTATTTTGTCTCTTTCACTCTAATTTGAAATGACGTTTATATGACAGGAACAAAACACGGAATAATTATTCTGACTTTAATCTTTGTTTATTTGTAAGGCGGTTATGGTCTTACAAATAAACAAAGAATAAGTACCGTATAGACAAAACACGGAATAATGTTTTGTCTCTTTACTCTCATTTGAAATGATATTAACATGACAGGAACAAAACACGGATTAACTATCCGGACCTTAATCTCTGTTTATTTGTAAGGTGGTTAGGGTCTGACTAGTAAACAAAGAGTAAGGTCCGAATAGTTATTCCGTGTTTTATCTCTTTTACTCTAATTTGAAATGACGTTAACATGACAGGAACAAAACACGGAAAAACTATTCGGACCTTATTTTTTGTTTATTTGTAATCATTAACCCAATGATTAAAAGACAAGGTTGTCGATCACTGGCTCCTGACGAACCCTGGTGCCACTAGCCTTATTACATACTAGCGGTCGCTCGCGGTTTCATCCGTGTGGTTCTCGTTCCTGTGAGAATATCGGGATAAAAAGTATCTTATGTGTTAATCCAGGTTATAAACTATATGTATGCCGTCATGCATGTCATCAAAATCCATTCAGTAGTTTTTACGTGCAAGAGTAACAAACATCCATCCATACTTACAAACTTTCGCGTTTATAATATTAGTAGGATTTTTATTTTCACAGAATTAAGTAATAAGTATTTTAACTTTTAAAATATCTACTAGGTTTTATAATAAACAAAACCAAAAAAAGAAAAATCTTTACAATTAGGTATTACTGACTTTCTCTCAACACCGCAGTTAGGGTCGCTTATCTCTTCTAAAGATAGGCTTATCATCGTCATCGTCATCATCAGTCTACATTAGTTGACTACTGGACATAGGCCTCTCATAAGGCACGCCACCGAGCACGACCTTTGCGAAGATCGTCGTTCCACGTAGCGTGGGATAAGCTCATCTTTGTATATTTTATTTTTACTAATTCCATCCAAATTACATTTGTTTATTTTTCTGTACAATTCGAAGCTTCAATTAGCAAGAAGCGAGCGTTTCAAGCATCGAAGCCGGGACCTAGAAACTCATTTACGGTTAAGTGTCTCTTGGTATTAAAAGCAATTTTTAACCCCCTCAGTGAAGAGCGGCTTCCTGCTATGCATTTGACTTACAATTACTGTCGCTAGAGCCATTAGCTAAGGCTGGGGTTTGGCCTTGCAGATGATTCATACTAAACTTGGACACTAGAACGTAGAATTTACGACAGAAGGACACCGTTTACCGATTGTTAGTGGCGTTTTCTGATAACGCAAACTGAGTTTCTTGTACTTTAAGTATAGCATCAGAACGTGTAGATATTAAAATGGCCTAGTCCGAGTTTCATTTGTGATCGATCACGTTGACTAGAAATTCTATGGTAATAAAGCAGCGCCAGCAACAAAAGCGTCCTCGCTTTTGTTGAGTTAAAATTTTGCACTAAATTGTTTTCGGTGAACTTCATCGAACGGCAAACACGGCAATCTGATACATAAAGCGAACTGGATCAAGTTCATCCCTTGCGAATATTTCTACCTATATTAGATTACTGACGTGAAACTATTCCTAACACAAGCGTGTTTTTTTATAATTCGGTAGGCTTGCATTTGACTACTATCTCACCTGATGGTAAGTGATGATGTAGCCTACGATGTAACATGCTTACCTAGAATAGTATAGCTTTTGATATGGATAAAAAAGGGCTGATAAAATATTTTAAAAATACGCCTTTCAAAACCCCAATCAGAATGACGTCCTATGTTTTTACGCCACCATTTCTTTCTACAAATTGGATAGAAAAAGAAATTATACTTACAAATATCACGAACAATTTGGTAGTTGGTTAAGAAAATACCACGAGCATTGCAAGTGCAGATACGCTGTTGCATTATTCAAGTCGTTGCGATAGCAAACGGCATAATGTGTGTTCAGGGTGAAATTCACAAAACGCCATTTTTAATTTTTACTTAGACGAACAAATCAAGGTATTTTACTGAGCTAAGGTAGCCTAATTGGTAGGTAGTGCACCTGATACGATATTTGCAAAGGTCCCATGATTATTTTGGACGATTATAATTGTATGCTAAAAAGTTTTTGCCAATCCCTATAAAACAAAAGTAACAGAACACTACAATACTATTTAAAATTATTAAGTACTTACACATAAAATTATTAAAGCCAAAAACAATTAACAGCATGAAAAGGTAAAAAGATCACAATCCAGAATGAACCCATGAGAAGTGTACATAGTACGAGTAAGTCAAGAATAATTAGGTACTACGTTAAGCATTTTAATGTTTACAAGTTGTCAATAAAAAAAAGAAATCTCACTTATTCAAAAATAATTGTTGAAAATTTTCCACGAGCGGGATTCGAACATGCACCCCATGACAAGCGAACTTTTTTCAACGCTCGTTTTTCAATTTTTAATTTGTAAACAAAAATCTTACTTATTATAACAAAAACAATCGGAGCAAATATCAGAAGAGATGAAGAGAAGAATGATTAAAACAGGTTTTTTTGTGCAAATTATTGTTATAGCGGCGTACCTAAATATTTATAGTTAACCAACGGCCTAACGGAACTATATAAAATGTGCTTCAGTTGAAAATCGTTCCCAAGACCTTTAAGTTTGACCAGTATGCAAACCAAACTGGTAGTTAGAACCAAATTAAAGACCATCACAATATCAACCAACATATAAAACCCATACAACTTTAACAAAAACACAAAAAATCGTGACTAATCAGGTTATTTGCTTGTTTGTTTGTTTTTAGTTACGATTTCACGTGTTCTCAAACTATTCAACCGATCATCATGAAGTTTTGTACACATATTCTCAAGAGTATAATCAAAGACATAGAATACTTATTATTTAAAAAAAGTGAATTTGTTTGTTTGTTTGTTTGATACGCTTTCACGCGAATTACGAAGGCGGCGGCCAAAGGATCGAAAAAAAAAAACGATTTATTTAATATATTTATTTAAAAGAAAATTACAATATTAATTATAACTAAAAAACTATGTTAGGCTTGGACGAAGTAGGTACCAAGAATGACGAAATTAGCTTGCGGCGGCGGCACGGCGGGCGGCGGCACGGCGGCGTAGTCGGTAACACGAGGCGCCGACTCAGCGGTCACACGCAGTGGTCCAATGTTCCATATATTGATGATTCGGCATGTTGCAATTTATAATGTTATTAGGTAAAACAATCGACAGGCACGGCGTCAGCGATGTACTGGTGGTGACGTCATGTAACACGCGTAAATTATTTAACGCTTTGTTTGTTTTGTTGTCATAGAAACTGTGAAAGCGGTAGAAACTAGAAAGTCCGCCGGGTCAGCTAGATTTTTTTATAAGCCTATTTTGTATCACACTGCTGGGCAAAGGCCTCCCCTCTGCGGCTCCACTCTTCTCTAGCATCGGCCACCTCATACCACTCCGGCAAAAAAGTGGTCAATTCCCCCCCCCCCCCCATCTCCGCTTTGGCCTGCCTCGTCTCCGGTGTCTATCACATGGAACCCAGTTAGTGGCGATCTTCGACCACCTCTCTGGGCGCATGTGGCTAACGTGTCAAGCCCGGTTCCACTTAAGTCTAGCGGTCGCATCTCCAACATCTATGATTTTGGTTTTAGAGCGCAGTGTAGTGTTTCGAACTTTAACGGTCCTCTTATACACCTAATATGCTGCGCTTCATCGCTCGTTGGCAAACCTTGAGTTAGGCTTTTGTTCGGTCAACAGTGAGCGCCGTAGGTTAGGTTAAGCAGGATGCACATGTCGACGAGTCTGCGTTTCAAGGCAAGCGGAAGCTTACCTTTCATTAGCTCTTTCATGGACTAGTAGCTCTTCCAGGCGTTGTCGAGCCGACGATCAATCTGTTTGTATTGCCTGTTAACGAAGTATCTGGCCCAAGTATGAATACTCATCGACGTATTGTATCTCCTGCCCATCTACCTCGACCCTACGTTTCACGCTGTTAGTCATACACTAAGTTTTTGACCTGTTCATCTTCAGTCAAACCTCAAGGTTTGCGTTGCTAAGGTCTTGTAGCAGTTCCTTATTTTTAAATGCAAGATTTCACCATGATTACATGACAGTATATTTGTACTACCTCTCAGGTAAGAGGATATAGCTGTAAGGCGTAAATATTGTACGCTTGTTTGAATATGAAACATTTCCCTCATATTTGTAGTAGGTAGGTATAGAATAATAAAACATGAAACCGAACATGAAACTATCCATAACATAACTTGAGACATGCCCATATTTGGGGAATGAGGTTGTAATACGAATCTGTAATAGAACCCTAATATAAAAAATGGAAACCCGAAACCTACATACCTACCTACCGTATTAGTCATGTTACAATTATATATTTAAAGGAATACTTTTTACAATAAAGTCAGTATTTATCCAACATTCGTTAGTGTTATTTCTATCCAGTCATCCCCACATTGCATAACAATCAGATTGTTTATCACTCACGACTTTATTGCTTTGATTTCGATGATTTTTTTACGAGCTTATACAATGCGTGTAAGTCAATACGCGTGTGAGTCAAAATGCGTGTAAGTCAAAATGCGTGTAAGTCAAAATGCGTGTAAGTCAAAATGCGTGTAAGTCGAAATGCGTGTAAGTCAAAATGCGTACAAGTCATTATGCGTGAAAGAAATCAGTCTTAAACAAAAATATTAATATTCCATGAATAAGTAACTACATTCTTTGTCTTTGCTGCTTGTAAATTCCCTTAAGCATTTGTTACGCCACACTTAAATTAAGCAGCCAGGCATGGAAGATGTGGGAATACATTACCAATTTCAATTCCCCACACCATGTCTCAATGTATTTAGCGGTTTTGTTAATTGACTCAATAAGCTTATCAGTATTGCTGCTGGGAAATTATTGTGGTTGGTGGTGTTTTGTTTTCGAAGTTTTCGATTGTTTTCTTTTATTTTCGTAAAAAGGTTTTATTTTTATAAATTTGCAGAATTAAGTTTTTGAGATAGAGATGTTGTAGTGAGTACTCTGAGCTTGGTTAATAATTCAAAAATAACTATTCAAAAGTATTCTTTGATCATGTAAAGTATCCAATAAGTTAAGGATATTATATAAAAATATACAACAAATTTAAACTAAAAAACTAAAAAATAATTTTATTCAACGATCCATCTCTCTTAAAATATCACTTTTATTTTGTTATCAAGCTTCACCTGATACAATTTCTATTATACCACTTATGGTAAGCTCTTAAGCTTAGCCTGTTAGAACTTTTATTATTTTACCGAAGGGCGTGGTGTTTGGTGCGCCGTCCGTAAGTGACAAGTATCATTATATTTTATTTGAAATGTCGTCGTCCATATTTATTTGATGCTGTGCGGCCCTACTAATTTTATATGGGGAATTTACCGTGTTAATTTGAAAAATAATAATTTAAATAACCGCTCGATAAATCGAAAATGTGAGACGGGCGATTTGTAGTTAAGACATTGGTGATTGTTTAGACAAAATCACAGGCACAATAATTAAGATAAACTATAAGATATCAACTAAACGCTACTCGTTTTCATGATTTTTGCCTAACTTTAAATGATATTGTAGAAAAAACTATAGTGTGTTATAAATTTATGGATCGGACTTATTGTAAACACGTTCCCTTTGATACTAAATAATAATATATTTTGTTTATTTAATACGTATACGTATACGTACGTATACGTACGAAAGTATTTTCAATTATGTCAACTTAACCATGACTGCATTTTTGGCATTTTTTGGTCGGCGCACCCTTAAGCGTTTCCGTGGACAACTGCCTTCCTCTGCTACCGATACGACACTTGTCCAATTAGTTATAATACTAAAATAGCTTTTAAGTTATTTACTTATATTAATATTATAATCGCAACAGTTTGTTTGCATGTTTGTTACTCTTTCACGTAAAATCTACTGAATGGATTTGGATGAAATTCGGCATACAGAATTACAGATAGTTTTATACCGGGAATAACACGGAGGATACTTTTTATCCCGATATTCCCACGGGAACGGGAACCACGCGGGTGAAAACGCGAGCGGCCACTAGTATTATATAATATGTACGAGTATGTTATGAACGCCTCGGTGGCCGAGTGGTAAAGCGCTCGGCCCGATAGCCGAACGTCCCGGGTTCAATTCCCAGGTCGGGCAAAATGTGTTTCGGATTTGTCGATGCATAGCCCGGGTTTGTGATCACCAACCCGCATTTGGCAAGCGTGATTAAGCCAATACCCATAAATTGTAGCGATTACTTGATTTCCACTGCTGGGCCTATCATTGGCCCAGCATTGGGACAGTATAGGCTATTTACTTTCTTTTTTTTTTTTATTGTGAGATTGGCTTGCTCTTGGCCTCATTCTAATCCCTAGGGCTAAGAAGAGGCCGACGATGGGACAAGCTTGCCCAGAAATAGCCTATAAAAACTTTAGGGTTATACTTACTTATGTTAGTATTTAATAATAATAATAATTTCTTTATTTTCACAAAACAGCAGATACAATAATTAATCTTAACTACCTACACGAGGAAGACCTGTATCGTAGGCAGTTAAACCTTCCTTTGTACAAATCAAACTGCATACATTATGAAAAAAAAAAAAAAAAAAAACAATATCATTAAAAGTAGGTACATTAGACGATATAGTGACAGTCTGGTTATTTTGGTGTCAGCAAAAGCGACTCGGTCATACCATAATCCAACATAAGTAGGTACTTGGTAATCTCGGCTTTACACTTTTTCAAATTAAGAGGGTATATTTAAGAATTTTGTTAATTGTTTCATATAAGAGATTTAAGGTATATAATTATATATTATAATATAGGGCATAGCTGCCTGAATAAAGGTATTCTATTAAATTATCTAACGTCTCGTACGATATGAGAATGAACCACGACACCCGACAGTTTTTTGTTATCTACGAACTTAGAAATGAGGTTTTTCATTGTTCCACTATTTAACGTTGCTTTGTTACCATAAAATATGTAAATCTTTAACGGCCCTCTTGCAATGTAAATACGCTCCATGTCGTCCATAGACAATAGCTCCTGATTTCTATTCCAAAACGAGAAAACTTTGTTTTGTTTCTAACATACTACGTGTACAGTTTGTATCATCATTGCGTCGTTCAGATAAGGTTTATATTGACATGGCAAAAGTGATGTGTGATATGGCGTTCACTGTATCTCATTCAGTTGGTGTGGGGGAACAACATTATGGAAAATTGGAACATAGCGATCAGAAGCGTTATGTTTTGTACAATACGTCAAAGGATTTAGCGAACTGTATTCATTGTTTGGTACAAGTTAGTGGATTACCGCTGGTTGGTTTGATGGCCATTGGGGCAGAAATGATCTTGAATACCCTTATTCCTAAGATATAGTCATTTCAATGACGCGCGGCGACACGCGGCATTTTTACCGAAAATGGACGGGACGCTGTAGGGGTAAACAAGTGGTAGGGAGCTTTCGCTACCTCGCTTGATAAAAGTCATGCTGGACAGTGCTGCAGCGCTATTCTCTAAGCGTCGAACTCGACGTTGAACTCGCTCATAACTTGCAAACAAATTTCAACCTATTTACTAATAGTAATAAAGTCTACATTCGTTTGCAAGTTATGAGCGAGTTCAATGTCGAGGTCGACGCTGTTTTGCTTAGAGAATAGTACTGCTGATCTTGGAGTGCTTTGACCTTCTTACTGTTGTTTCACTTATGAAGGCCGTGGAAGAAACATACGAAGAGCATATCCTTTGTCGACGAGTGAGGAGTAGAAGATCCATTATTTTCTTAGCCAGGAAAGTCACCGTCGTACATTTATTTATTTAGACCCTTAGATACATACCTTACATACCATACAATACTAACATTTAAAAAAACAAACTTAATAAAATATATAAACAAATAGCAGCTACAAGAATACACATTAATTATCATCAGCCTATATTAAATCCACTGCTGAACATGACCTGTCCAAGTGCACGCCACTGAGCAATAAAATATATACATTGTGTTTAGTCACCGGTATCCGACCCGTTAAGGCGCAGCAACATGATACAATTTATGACAAATCCACTGTAATACTCGTAATACATGATTTCCCTACTTTACCTAAAAAAAAAATATTTTTCTTCTACTGGGGATCATTAGAGTCAAATACAACAAATACAAATTTGTTGTAGTCATATTCAAATAGTCACAATTCCTAGACTATTTGACTTAAAGCTTAGGTTTTATCATCATTTTTAGGTAATGACCTTAGTGCATCTAAAAAGTTTAAAAAAAAGATATGTTAATTGTCTAGTTTTTTTAATTTATTTTTTTACATTTCAAGTGTTTTTTAAAGACTTTAATGGTGTTTTTGATAAACTTTTTAATGCCAACTTATTGTCTACTTCTTTAAGTTGTCGAGCTATTTTAATGCTTATAGGTCCTCTACATCGGTAGATATTGCTAAATAAATAAACCCTCCCGGACTCAAATTAAATTGGCCGCCGATTTTTAATAGTAGGGAAAAAATTTGTTATTGCAGTGGATTTGTCGATAAAATTGATCATGTTGCTGCGCCTTAACGGGTCGATCACCGGTGACCGGACACACTGTATAAGTAGTAATTGTTATACATTATACCTACTGTAAAATATTTTTCGCTTTCGCTTATGAATTAAGCCTGAACACCATCAGCTTACAGTTTTTCCCTGAATCTTCTTATTGTCATTCATCGCTCAAACGGCTTTTTCGTTGTCTCTATTATTTCTCCGATTTGGGCACCTTTCATAAATACAGGCAATTTGTGGTTTACGGTGACATCTGATTCTTTGGCTTTGTCTTCATACCAATTTAGTTATGTACATACAATCCAATATATAAGCACTTTTGTACCTTGTCAAAGTAACATCTGTCAACAAACGTGTAACAACTTATATTCTAGGGTAAACTAATATAATACAGCGACATGGTTCTATACTGTTAAGATAATAATGGACTTGACTGTGTATATAGGTGTGAATAACTGTAGCCCCTGAGGGATTATCTGGACAGGAAATACTTGTTATGAAAAAAAGTTTCACCAATGACGTAGGTATGACCGAAGATCGATCTCATGACATTATATATATCATTTTCACGAATGTTTATTTTGTAGTGGCCCGCTCGCAACTTCGTCCACTTCAGTGAAAACCCGTATACCATGTTTTTATATTTTTTTATATATAAACTTGACAATTACAAACACTACAAAAATCGCATCTGCGATTCCTCTGGTTTTGTGGGTGTCCATGGGCGGCGGTGCTTATATCCCATCAGGTAAATTTCTAGCAATACTAGCTGCTCTACTCCTGTAGGTCCCGTGATAGGTTAGAAATTTAAGACAATCGCGAAGCTATCGAGGTTATTTTTTTTTATTAGACAACAAAAAGCAAAAATTACCAAAAAGAAACTCTTTCTGTTGTCTAATAAAAAAAATAACCTCGAAATTCAAGTCTTAAATTTCTAACCTATCACGTGACCTACAGAATTAGTACAGGAGTAGCAATATTCGATACGATCTTTCGACTAAATCATTATTTGTCTAGTTAAACATTAGTTTTAATAAAATTAGCGCTAATGAAAATTCGGTAAAATGACATTATTCCAAAGAAATAATTTTACGAAATAAAATTATAACAATTAAATATTTGATCAAATTAATAATTATGTGGAATGACTTTATTGTAAATGAAATTAGCCGAAGCGCTTTTCTACGAAACGTTGTTATACCAAACAAGGGTGAACCATTAATTATGTTTCGCAGCTTCATTCTTAGCGATTTAAGTTTGACATGTTGTAGTAGCGCCATCTACTGTAGGCCTTGCACGATAAGTTTAAAGTTTTTTTTTTTTTGTTTCCCTGCCGCCCCTCCATAGTCATAGTCGGAGGGATCACCATTCACAGTCGTCATTCTGTGTTATCGTGCTGCAGCCTTCGCACATAAACTGCAACCGTATTATTTCTGTGAAGTGTCGTTAAAAAGTAAAAGTCATGGATAACAAAAGGAAACGAGAAGAAGATGAAGCCAGAATTGCGACAAAGATCAAGAAATTGGAAAAGAAGTTACTGCGACGCAGACGTGTTATTTCATCGTCTGATGATGGTAGGTGGACATGCTCGTATTTCACTCTACTATCGTTGATAGTTATGAAATATAAATAGTTTAAACTAAAACAAATTATTGCCGTTGGCAGTTAATTGATATTTAAAATAGACAAGCGCCGTTGGCGATTTCTTTGTTTTTAAAATAAAAAACCGTTGTTGGCGGTAAATTTGTAATAAAATTTAACAACCATCTATGGCGGTTGGTTAATGTTGTAAAATCGACAACTGTCGTCGGCGGTTATGTCGTATTAAGTCGAGTTTCGACGCTAATGGTGCAAAAAAAATATCAATACATATCTAACAAACATTACGTTTGTCACGCAGATTCAGCAACCGAAGAGCAAGTTTTGCCTACGCTGACACCCTCGAGTTCACTGGTGGCCTCATGAATGGCTTCCCCAGTCGATTACGGCAGGGAGGTTTTAGACATGCCCAGTTTGGTTTCTCCGTTGCCTCAAACATCATCGGACGCAGTGCCTTTGAGCACGCCCGTGAATGTCGATCCTATTGACATAGTAGCTGGACCTTCCTCTGCCGCTCTAGATAGAAAAACCACGAATTCCCCAAACCACGAGGTGGAAAGTGAACTAGAGGAGGATATTTTGTTAATCTTAGGAGAAGCTCCTCAACCAGATTTGGCGCTAGGAAAAAACATTCACAAGGACATCGCTTTAAAGAGCCAATGATGAAAAAATACCTCATACCCGCTAACTGTAACTTTCTTGTGGCACCTATTTTGAATCCGGAGGCTAAAGCAGCCGTCCCGGAAGTGCTAGCCAAAAGAGACACGACCTTATTGCAAAAGCAAAATCAGATCGGGATCGCATTAGCCGCGTTGTCACAAGTCTCTGAAATGATTTTAAAAAATGAGACTTCGAAAAAAGCTTTGTTTCAACCTCTCAGTGATGCTTGTCGCATACTATGTGACAGCCATAATATTGAAACAAAAACGCGACGTAGTATTCTCATGAGTTCTATAAACACTAATCTCCGCGATACCCTTGTCAATTCGGACCGAGACAAATACTTATTTAAAGGGATATAAAATACCATTTACATCTACTCCCACTAACTCAATAAATCCATGTACGGTACCAAAATCCGATCAAGATCATATTGATTTTACTAAGGCTATCCAAAAATTAATTAATATCAATGCAATAACTAAGTGTTATTTTATCATGGGTTAAGGGATATAAAATACCATTTACATCTACTCCCACTAACTCAATAAATCCATGTACGGTACCAAAATCCGATCAAGATCATATTGATTTTACTAAGGCTATCCAAAAATTAATTAATATCAATGCAATAACTAAGTGTTGTCATGAGGAAGGTGAATTCATATCAAGTGTATTTCTTGTACCTAAGCCAAATGGAGAAAAACGTTTTATTCTAAATTTGAAATTACTAAACAAATTCATACAAACCAGTCATTTCAAAATGGAGGACTACAGGACAGCCATAAAGTTAATAACAAAAAATTGTTATATGGTTTCAATTGATATAAAAGATTCATATTTCTTTGTAAATATTGCTAAATGTCACAGAAATTTTTTACGTTTTAATTATAACGGTACCCTCTACGAATTTAATTGTTTACCGTTTGGCTTAAACACAGCTCCATATGTCTTCACAAAAATGTTAAAACCTGTCATATTATACTTACGATCTAGAAACATGATTTCTGTTACCTTTTTAGATGATATCTTCTGTATTGGCAGGAACTATGATGATTGTAATGTTAATATACAAAATACTAAGTCATTATTACAAAAATTAGGTTTCATTATAAATAAAGAAAAAAGTTGGTTAATACCTAGCACACGATGCAAGTTTCTAGGTTTCATTTTTGATTCTCGAAAGATGATCCTGGAATTACCTATCAATAAGAAAGAGAAAATAAAGGCTCATGTACAACATTGTTTAAATATTCGTAAATGTAAGCTACGTGACTTTGCCAGTGTACTTGGTCTATTGGTATCGGCTTGTCCTGCGATACAATTTTCGTGGATGCGTACGAAATTATTCGAACAATTCAAATACAAAACACTATTAAAAAACAATAATTATAATCAAACCATTTCACTTCCTAATTTTATAAGAGAAGACCTTTATTGGTGGCTTAACACTGTAGATGTTGGTCACTCTCCAATCAAAACCAATCATTATAGAAAAGAAATATACACTGATGCATCATCCACTGGTCGGGGAGCATTCTGCAATGGTCAAAAATCATACGGTCATTGGAAAGAAATTGAATCAAAGTTACATATTAACCAACTAGAGCTAAAAGCAACTTTTTTCGGATTAAAAGTATTTGCTAGTGATTGTTCTGATTGCGAGTTATTACTAAGAATAGATAATGTTACAGCTATCTCCTGTATTAACAGAATGGGTAGTGTTCAATACCCTCATCTCAATAATGAGGCACGAGATATTTGGAAATGGTGTGAAAGGCGTCGTATAACGGTTTTTGCATCATACATTAACACTAACGATAATTCAGAAGCTGATTTATTATCTAGAAAAAAATTTAAGGATACGGAGTGGGAACTATGTGATCATGCGTATGAGGAAATAAAACTCAAATTTGGTACACCAGACATTGATTTACTTGCTAGTCGCTGCAATACTAAGTGTTTTAGATATGTAACCTGGAAGAATGAGCCTGATGCATGGGTCGTCGATGCCTTTACCATTTCATGGACGGATTTAAACTTTTACGTATTTCCGCCATTCTCAATGATTTTAAAAATGATTCAATTCCATCCGACAAGGCGGAAGGAATTGTAATTGTCCCATACTGGCCAACGCAAACTTGGTATCCGTTATTCAAAAGAATTTGTCATTCGGAAATAATCTATTTTCCCCCTGATCCTAACTTGTTGAAATCTCCTTACAGGTCGGGTCACAGCCTGCATCGCACACTAACGTTGGTTGCCGCGAGATTATCAGGCAGAATTTACTGAAAAAAATCCTATCACCAAGGTCTGTTGAGATAATGTTAGCATCCTTGTGAAATAATACTTATAAACAATATGACGGCTGCATAAAAGCGTGGATTAAATATTGTTCAAAACATCACTACGACTATACGTCTGGATCTATACCGGTGATAATTCATTTTTTAACAGAAATATTTGACAAGGGTGCCAAGTATGGGACAATCAATTCACACAAATCCGCTTTGTCTTTACTATTGGGCAACAGTCTTGATGATGAAAGACTTAAGCGTTTTATGAAAGGAGTTTTTAAACTAAGACCAATGAATCCCAAATACAATATCACGTGGGATCCAAGCTTAGTTTTAAACTTTTTAGCTCAAAAATGGCCTAATGAAAGTCTTGATTTAAAAACTCTTTCCAAGAAAACAGCAACTATACTTGCCTTGGTGACTGCACATCGTGTACAGACATTATCATTAATTGATATAAATAACATTTTTACCAATTGCAATGAAATCATTATTAAAATTCCTGATATTATAAAGACAACAAAATTAAATTCATTACAACCAATATTAAGGCTTCCATTTTATAATTCTCGTCCCGAGATTTGTCCAGCGCGTTGTTTACAAGCGTATATAGATAAAACTAAATCATTACGTTGTAATAAAGATACTACTCGTCTAATTTTAAGTATTAAAAAGCCACACTCAGAAATCAGTTCCCAAACAATAAGTAAATGGTTAAAAAATACATTGCAAGAAAGTGGCATAGATGTTTCAATATTCAGTGCCCATAGTACGCGACATGCAAGTACATCTAAGGCAAGTAGATTAGGCATAAATATAGAATTAATTAAAAAGACTGCAGGATGGTCTAACTCATCGTCCGCATTCGCTAGATTTTATAATAAGAGTATTGTCAATAACAATGAGTTCGCTGAATTATTACTTGATTCTTGTAATTAAGTGGGTGTATTTCGTATAATAAGTATAAAACTACAAATTATTATGTACATTATACTATTAAATGTTATACTTAATAACATAATAGAATTAAAATTGATTATAAAAATACTGTATTTAAATTACCCTATTTCATGTTCTCTCATTCATGAACTCAATAAAATACAATGTGATCCCAATGTGTGACAACATTGTACATCTAATATTTATTTTATAATCTTGCTATGAACATCCTACAACATGTCAAACTTAAATCGCTAAGAATGAAGCTGCGAAACATAATTGGAGATCAAACGAACTTGCAAAGTGAAGTTCGATCATAATTATGTGAGCAGCTTCATTCGATACGATTTACCAACACCCACCCAGTTTAAATATATTATTATTTCAACCCACCCTATATGTACGATTATAAAATAAATAAATCTTTAAACAAAATGACGACTGTGAATGGTGCTCCCTCCGACTATGACTATGGAGGGGCGGCAGGGAAACAAAAAAAAAAAAAAAACTTTAAACTTATCGTGCAAGGCCTACAGTAGATGGCGCTACTACAACATGTCAAACTTAAATCGCATCGAATGAAGCTGCTCACATAATTATGATCGAACTTCACTTTGCAAGTTCGTTTGATCTCCAATTATTACATATTAAATAAATCAGCCAAATCGGTCGAGCCGTTTTCAAGTGATGCTCTGAGATAGGTACATGTGGCAATTGATTGTAATTAATATAGATAAATAAATAAATGTTTAGTAGCCTGATAGTTTGTTTTAAACTAGACGATGTTATCATTAGAAATAAAACAATAATTTAATAAAATACATAATAATAAACAATGTTTTCACTGTACCTAAAGTATTGTACTACGATTTTTTGCTACGAATATCGTAGTTTGATTCCATCCATCCATTTTTTCATAAATATTATTTGTTCTGGGCAATCTTAACCAGGCGCTTAGAAATTTAAATTAAAAATTGTATAGGTGTGAACCTTAAAAATATTTTAATAGGAAGCCGTTTAGTTTACGAGTATTTAAAATTTAGATTGGCTAGCTTAATATCTATCAAGTTTATGATTATTAAAATGTTCTAGCTCTAGAACGGTTCTAAATCAAATGCCACAGACCTGCGACATGAGAAATACAAATAAAGTTAGTTGCAGCAATGCAAATACTTTTTTAGCAATATTTAAATTACTCTAATTTTAAAATATAAATATTTTGTCATTTATTTGATTGATTGATTTTTAAACTTAACGTAAGCTAAAAAAGTATTTAACAAGGTTAACAAACTAGTTACTTAATGTACTTAGTATTGTTTTATCTCTTCTGGTATCCAACGGGGGATAGGGTTGCCAATCCGATACCTCGATATTATACTGAGTGGGGACCATTTCAGTGTTACTAGTTTTATGTTTTTTTGATGTACAGACGCCTGCTTGCACAGCAACCTAACCAAAACTGTAAAATTTCTTCAATATATGTTCAACCATATTCCTTAGACATAAAGTTCAAAGTCTATTGAAAAAAATTGACTTTTTTAAGAGTTTATGGTAGTCTGTAATAAAAAAATAAATAAATAAACTTTCCTCCACTCACACCAATTATTTAGCCCAAGAGAAGTTTCGTTATGAAACTCGTTAAATGGTTACTAGACAACGGATAAACATACTTAAAATACTTTATCTACACTAGTATTGTAACATTCTACTTATGTTTCCAATACTTGACTTATAATTACTACTGTTATAGCGCAGACAACAAAACACTCAATTTAAGCAATTTCACATGATGGTATAATATCCACATCGATATCGTAAAATCTCATTATAACATCAATAAAACGCGACCAATTAACCTGGCGAGCCTTATGTCAAAATCCTCATACAAGTTGTATAAAATTTTGATATTAGGCTGGCTTTTGAAAACAGTTGGGTTATACGTAAAAACTTCGTCGAAACTACTAAACTTACATACACAAAACTCTTTGGTAAGATCTTGTGCCAATTAAATAAAAAAAGAACAGCGCGCGCTCGCTCCTGATTGGCCCTGCGCGCGCAGGCTTTTACTCTTGTTGTTTGACTAATTGCATTAGTGAAGATAAAGTAGTGTATGCAACTGCATATAACACGGGTATTAAAACACTCGTTACTATTATGAAACTCGCTGCGCTCGTTTCATAAACTCACACTCGTGTTTTAATACCCTTCATTATGTGACAGTTGCATAAACTACTATAAATGCATCCTTATTATAAATAGAAAACACCCAGACCCGAGACAATTTAGAAAAACAATAATTTCTAAAATTAACCCGACCGGGGATCCAACCCGGGACCTTAGAGATGGCGACACCATAAAAATCGGTGTACAAACCACTCGACCAAGGAAGTCGTCAATAATAGGTCCTTACCTATGAAATTGACGTTTTTTCTCACTTATTAATAGGTGTATTACTTCTAAAAGTCAATACCGGTTCTTAATATTGTTATACACCTTTAATTAGGACTATGTTACCTAGGCTTCAGGACTAACAATGATTATTCATTTTGTGTCTTTATCGCCCAATTTTTTTTAAATTGACTTCTTTTTTGTTCGCGGTATTGACCTTTTGTTTCATTAAAGCTTTGAAAGGTCTTGATTTTTTTTCTTCTTTTTAATGTCTGCTATATTTAACATAAATGGATGCTAAGAAAATTAAAAAACGTCAGTATGAATTCAATTCGTACACACGGCGGCAGATCAACCTACTTAAAACTGTCAAATTTCTACAATCAATTTTGTACTTTATCGTTTCGTTATAAGGATCAATATTCATTGGAGAAATTTGACAGATTTGGGTAGGTTGATGTGCCGCTGGCTGTACGTCAATTTCATAGGTAAGGACCTAATATTTGGTGTGACAATTTATGCTTTTGTTATTTTTATTGTTATTGTATCCTAGACACCCTTTCTCGCTGATTGCCCCAGGTGGATACCTACGTAATATAATGATTTTTAGCATCATCGCAGCTAAAAAACCGACATTCGTACCTTGTCGTCATTGATGCTCCATCGTCGCATCTCAGTGGCGGCGCCGAAGACGGTCGCAAATTCTGAGATGTTAATTAACTCCCAACAAGAGGCTTTTCAATCGGGAAATAGGCCAACTGATTAAAATATTCGTTGTCGAAATAACCGGAGTCGTAGAAATTATTTGAAATTCAAATTTTCCGATTGTTTTGAAATATGATTGTGGTTGTATATATAAAATACTATTTCTGTTAGAAAAGAAAATACTTTTTCCTGATTCGGTAGTTGTGTAAAGAGAAAACATATTTTGAAATTCCGATTAAAACTTTTTAAATAAGCCAATTCCAATTAAACATTCTAAGTTGGAGGAAAATACAGTATTAAATTAGTTAAAGTAAACATTTCCATTTTCCTTTTCATTTTAAAACCGGTCGTTTTGTGGAGATCCTTGGGGGAGGCCTTTGTCCAGCAGTGGACGTCTTTTGGTTGAGATAATGATGATAATGAAACATTTAAAAAAACAATTTTATTTAATAAAAATTATGAGATGCTTCTGCTATGAAAAGTTTCAAATTGCTTAAACTTAGTTCGTTTTTAAAGTGTTGTTTATTAAGCTAACTAGAGCAAAGTTAACCATTAGAATTGATTAATTGGGTTAAAAAAATACTAATTCAATTCAATTACTTAATACATTTCAGGCATCATAGCTCATGTATTTTGAATTTTTCTCTTTAACATTTTGTACCGAAAACTAATTAAAGTAAGAGAAGCTCTACTTTTTTCGTTTGAACAAATATAATAAAATTGAGCACGCTACTGTTCTAATAAATAGTCTCCATTTTTCTATTCGAGAAATCTTTGTAAACGCGGCGCGGAACAAAGAACGAAACGTAATGAGAAATCGTCAGAGAAATTAAACATAATTTGTGTATCGGAACAAACAGGAGAGGCGGAATGAGTGGCTCTTAATTTTTAATGGAAGTGAAATAATTCCTTCGTAAATTCGTTTCAGCAAGTACCTAGCCCCAGCGGTATGGACTTTAATACTTTTCCGTTCTTTTTATTATTATTATTATTTTTCTTTTTATTCTTTATTTTTTTTATCACGTCTTTAACTTTTTTATGAATTACACGATTACACATCAAGCTATTTAAAACTGTCATATTTCCCCAATAAATATTCAACCATATGACATAATGTTTGTTTTGTTTCAACATCTGGTGTGCCTCAGGGGTCAACTTTGGGACCTCTTCTGTTCCTTATCTTTGTAAATGATCTCTTGAAACAAATAACCTGTAACTGTTTAGCTTATGCGGATGATATTAAATTATTTAGCAGTATTGTATCCATTCAAGATTTCCTAAATCTTCAAAAGAGCATAGATATACTAAACTGTTGGTGTGAAAGTAATATGCTACATTTAAATAGCAAGAAATGCCAGTACATAACCTTCACAAAAAATCAGTGTAGTATTAAATACCTCTATCGTTTGGACAACACTATTACTAGGGATTGGGGTGACTGGTTCGATAGTAAGTTGAATTTTAAGTTTCGCTTTGACGAGATAACTGTCAAGGCTAAGCGGTTGCTGGAATTTATCTGTCGTATTACAAAACCATTTAAAAAACGCTTGTCCGCTCTCAACTTGAATATTGCTCATCAGTTTGGAATCCAATATACAAAGTGGATAGGGACAAAATAGAGTCAGTACAATGACGATTTCTACGTTTTCTCGCTGTTAAAGCCGGGTTGAGGCGACGCGACGTCTTCCTGAGTACACTGAACGAATGATTCATTTTAACATAAATAGCCTCGAAACTAGGCGAAAAATTCAAGATTTATGTTTGCTGCATAAAATATCTAACGGTCTACTAAGTGAACAGCTATTAAGCTCTCTATACTTTAATGCACCCAGACGATCACTCAGAAACACTCGGCTCTTCAGCGTTCCACCAATGAACAATAACGTGTCTCGAAATAACCCAATCCTACGGATGTGTGAAACTTATGACAATCTCGATTTGGAACTCGATATATTTCATCAGAGTATTCAGAGTTTTAAGTGCTTACTAAACAAGAGTGTTACACTCTGAGTCTATTTTAATGTTTATTGTAAAAGACAATTTATTAATGTGCAGTGACCTCAGTAATAACTGAACACTGTTTTGGATAATGTTGTGTACAATTTAAGGCTTTCAGTCTCAATATTTCTAGTTTATTTTTATTTTTGTAGTTGTATTTTTTAGCCTGTAAGCTGTTTTTGTATCTATTCAAATAAAAATAAAATAAAATATATACCGCCTTACAAATAAACAAAGAATAAGGTTCGAATAGTTATTCCGTGTTTTGTTCATGTCATCTAAACGTCATTTCAAATTAGAGTAAAAAGACAAAACACGGAATAACTTATTCTTTGTTTATTTTAGTTCAAAGTCTATTGAGGAAATTTGACATTTTGTAGTAGTCTGATGCGCAGGCGCGTGTACATGATTTGCATTTAGATCCATTTGTTCAACGTCGAGCTAAGAACGGAGATGCTAGTAGAAATGATGAGCTAACAACTGATATTGATTCAGCATCCAATGATTTAAATAAAGCTATGGAATATAGGTATTAAAATTATTATTATTATTTTAATTTTTGCATCCAAAATGCTATGTTACAAAATAAAATTTGACTAGAAAAAATTAACCAATCTCATGAAGATCTAGTACTCATCGGTCAAAGTATTGGACTGGCAATACAAGGGTCGTGGTTCCGATCTCCACTCGAGTTAAAATTTTACCAGCCTCAAGAAGGACTAGTTAAATTTTTCTAATAAAATTTTATCTTGTAACTGTTAATAGTCCCAGGCAAGAAAATTGGATCAATAGAATGGTTGTTTTATTTTAGTGGTCATCGTACTTTATAGGCCCATGTGACACCAAGAGTAAAAAAACGCCCAAACCACCAAACCAGAGGTGACCTGTAGTCGCGGGCACGTTACGAGTAGTTCACAGTTCACACTAGCGTGGTGGATGGCGGTCGTACAAAGTGTCGCGGTCTACCCGCGCGGGCACTGCTGGCAATGCTCTCAAATTAATGACAAATATGATGAATGATAATTTTTTATTTAGATGTACCTGCGTGCTGTGCCTGTAGATCGCATACATATCTAGGCGAAATATTATAATCTCTTATAATAATGTCAAGCCATTTAAAATCTTTATTAAAAATTATCATTTTAAAACAAAGCATTAAGGATTGATAATGAAACTGTCCATATAAGTGCGTACACTTTTTATTTCAAATCTTATTTTTATCACAATAATGTACATTTATTTAGTGATTTACATCATTTATTTTTAAATTTATAATTTTATGCTAAATTAACAGTCAACAAAAGCACCGATATGTTATAATAAATCGTACAATAAAATATCTAGTGTTTTTTTACCAATTTTCGATTTATCCAGATCCAGGTATCAACTCTTCTCTAGATATTTTACAGTGCGATATTTATATAATTAATTTACTTAATAAAAATATACTACGACACCATTTTAATATTGAGACATGAACATATCACCAAAACTATAGATTTGATATAATAATATATAGAGGCGTCCTTTACCAAAAACCTCTAAGTTTTAGGTGACCCTAAATATATTTAGGTGACGTTTCCTGAGTAAACCGTCACCTAACATGGCTTAGGAGACACCTAAACTTTGGGGGTCATTGGTAAAAACGAAAACTTAATACATAATAATTAATAAAATAAACAACTGACTCTTATAATATGATAATAAATAGCAGTTGGAAATTCCTAACAAGACATTGGATATGTAACTATTAATTTTCAATCATATTATAATTGTGATATTTATCCTGATAGGATTATATAATTTACTAATATCATCTTTAAATATGGCTAATTGAGATGGTCATATAGTCATTTATCATATTTGAAATAAATATATTTTTTACTGTATTTTATAAATTTTATAAATGTTTAATTTAGCTTCAGTGCAGCAATTAGCACTTGAAAATAAAAAGTAAAAATTAATAAAAATGTCTACGGTATTAAATCCAGTAAAATATCAAAAGAACGACAATTAATGTAACCATCACTTTTACCAAAATCTTAAACGTTCAGGTATTGGCCTAATATCTTTCGTGAATCTTATCGCACTGTATCCATCTACTTCTGTCTACAGTGTGTCTACTGTGTAGACTCTACACAAAGAGAAGAGGTTATAAACAGTTTTTAAACGTAAGTTTAAAATTCTATTGAAATTTCTATTCAACCTTTTCACTCGTCATTAACAATTAAAACCTTTTACAACAAAATTACGTAATTAATAACAAAATGTCTGATATGGTACAACATTGTAAATAATGTATGTATTATGTATTAGTTATTATATTTATTTACATCATTATAAACTAAGATGCTATCATAAAATGTATAATTATTCATAGTTTGAAGTACAGAATAACAAAAAAATTTATATTTATACGATAGTGCGTCATAGAAGTATGTAAGTAGTTTTTTTTTTCAACTTTAGAAATATTTAGTTATATACAGTGACACTCTTATAAAGAACATTAGTTAATGAATAGTTTGAAATTTTATGTTATTTGATATGTTACTATTTAACTACCACAATAATAACATAGTAATCGTATCTAACAATAACAAACAAATAATATTTTTTTTACACAAAAATCTTAATAAGTTTTTAATTTTAATTTTTATTGTTATGAAGTGTTGTAAAATAACTAAAATGATGTGCAACGTGCCGAAGAAGATATATTATGTTTGATATGTTAAGTTCTCTGAAGATATTGAAGATATGCGTCTAGTCTAAGTTTCTACATACATTCAATGTACATATACTATGTTATAGATTATTTACACTCACTAATGGTCCTTACACAATATACACATTACTATCCTGGGACGGTTTGGCTTGAGTAACCTTAGCATTTAATGGCGCATTCTTTAAAAAAAATAGTTTTATTATAAAAAAAAAAGAAAAATTTAATATTATTCAAATTCACAAAAAAAAGTAAGAAATAAATTAAATTTATATTACTCGTTTATTCATTTATTTCTAAATAAAATATTTTCATTTTTAACAATTTTAAATTTACAATATCGTTTTTCGTACATTTTATTTGAAAACACCAAATATCATAATATTGACGATATTTCAATATACAGTGTACGCTTAAACTTTATAAAAGGAACAAAAATATAAGTAACAATACAACACAAAATAACAAAACAACGCCCACTCAGCGCTTTCACAAGTAAGTTATTCCATAAAACTGTTGTTACCATTTTATGTCGTAAAACTTTCAGAGTTTTTATCGCTTTTAAATTAACGTTAGCGTTCCCCTAAAGACGGTGGTTAAACGAGAAACCATTTCCAGGCTCCATTACTATTCGCTAACGTAACTATTATTTCATCATTACAATTGACATAGTTTATTGTTGCCATTCTTTCTGCTTTTTTTCATCACAAATATACAAATATTAACCTTTACAGTTGACAAAACGTTGGAAAACAAAAGAAAAACTACAAAAAGGTACAAAACAAAAAGCACACAAGCAAATTAAAAAATAAAAATGTATTAACTCATAAAAGGAACACTTTCAAATTCATTTGTTTATTTTATCCGACAAATAAGTCGACTCAACTGTTTGGCATTCTTTTTTCGAACAAATTTTACGAGTATTACCTACCTCTCAAACTGATTTTTGTAACAGCCCTCTTTTAAGTGGAAAGCCGGATTCGTCGAAAGCCAATAAATCTGTTGGACAATAATTGCGTCACTCGCGTCCTATTATTGCTTTGTTCCCGTTTCACGTTACCCAGCCTGTATGCCATCCGTCACCTAGATAGGTCACCTTACATCATTGATACCGAGGAGTATCACCATTGTGGTCAGCAAGAGGCTGCGATAACTTGTATTTGTCTTCACACCGCTCTGGAGTTCGGCGAGGCTCGAACCTGTCGTAGAAATAGATTCATCATCATTATCATTAGGTATCATTGAGGAGCTCGATGGCACAGTAGTTAACCCGCTCGATCTGCGACTGCTGAGGTTAAGGCCGGTCACCAGATGGGAGACCAATAATTTATCATCTCGAGCTACTCCGTGCGTCGGAAGGCACTTGGTCCCCGCAGCATTTGCAGCCATTAACAACCACCAATTCGCACTGGGCCCGCGTGGTTTAATGGCCCGTTCTCCCTACCATGTCCATGTGGCACCAGTCTTCCCTATGCATGGAAACAAGGAAGGTTTATGGCTCGAGTTACCTGCGGAGAACGGGCCATAAACCTTCGATGTTGGTGCCATATCATGCTTTTTCTTGTATTTTTTAAAAATAGGAACAGATCAAATATTAGAATGTTAAACATTTATTGACTTGCAAAACAACATAACGATAACAAATACAAAAAGAATTCATAGACAAATTTAAAATCAAGTAAAAGCTCAATCAACAATCAACAGATAAAAACACGAATAAATTAAAAAAAGTGTAAAATACTTGGACGCCCAATGTAACCACAGTGCCATAGAACAATTGAATTTAATTTTTGGTTTAAGAACAACTAAGTCGTTAAAACGTTTTTAATGACAAAACTAGTACCATTACAAACTGTACATACACAACAGTCCCGCGCGTACAGTCGGCGGCAGATCAACCTACCCAAATCTGTCAAATTTCTCCAATGAATGAATATTGATCCTTAACCAAACCATAAAGTTCAAAATTGATTGTAGAAATTTGTCAGTTTTGGGTAGGTTGATCTGCCGCCGTGTGTACATCTTAGTCTAAAACATTGCAACATTATAAAAAAAGACATCTTGTAACAAAGAAAATTAATAATAAGATATAATATTTAAAGACTGTGTGATGCCAACGGGTAGCTGTTTTAGCGTTGCTTTTATGGAAAGTATATAAGAAAAGTATGTCTAGCTTCCCGTCGCTATGGGCCAACTCGTAACACGTTCGACGCTCTAACGATGAGGTTGTAAATCGACTTATGATGACGATTCTCGCGCAGATGATCGCCCCTTTAACGGCTTTTAGGGCAATTTGTGGCGCGTTTATAAGGCTTTGTTACTCAGTTAAAGTTCGCCGATAACGATGTTGCTGGAAACTGTGAAGGTCAACTTCAGCCGCGCTTCAAATACATTGTAGAATATTCAGCTTTTGTTAAGTTTTCGCGTAACTTAGTTATCATTTTGTTGTTGCTAATTGGGCAATAAGTTTGTGAAATAATAGAATGTAATTAAAATTTAACTTGCGTCGCGTTAGGGGAACAATTGCCGAGACTAAGGGCCGTTCTTAGTTTTTTACAATTTCTTTTTATGAAGCATAGTTTTTGGTCCTATTAAATAAATACTTTTTTGAGCCTTTTCTTCACACTACTAGGCAGTAGGCAAAGGTCATCCCCAAACTTATCCACCTTTCTTGATCCCTGGCAGCTTGTCATAAATAAACGAATAACTATTATAATAAATTAATGTATGATATTTTAATTGCACCGTGTTGGTATGTTACATAAACCTTTTACTTTTTTAAGTAGCCTTTTAACATGATCTTGTAAGTATTATTTAAAACTAACAAAAAAAATTTTTTTTAAAGATTTAAGTGTATTTTTATCAAGGGTAAAAAGCTTTATTTTTTTGTAAAATAGGTTTTTTTTCAAATATACCTCTTCTTTAAATATCTATCTATCTTACTTACTGCGTTTCCAATTTAACTTAAATAAAAGCTTTTAAGCCCCGTTATTGCGTACGTCGTAAGTCGGTAACATCACTTATCATTACAATTTTCTTTAGGCAGGTAATTTATTGTGAAACGTGTAAAACATCAAAGCTATATCTTTTCCGGTGTGATCAAAGACAATTTGATCAAAGGCAAATTCAGTGCGGGTACAAGACTTACCTTGAGATTGTCGAATGTTCTCATATGGATACATTTTGCATGCGGTCAAAGCCTTCCTTAACAGATCTGATAACTTGAAACTACAATCAAATCATGTCAACTTTATAACACATATTGTAACTTAATTACAATATCACAAAGAAAAAAGTCCAAGTTGTACAAACATTTGAAGCTTTTTTGACTAAATAGAGATGTTCCTAATAAAGTGAAAACTATTGCTTAAATTGTAACAGAAAACTCGATGTAATAATGAAAATGTTACTGACTCATAAACTGCGACGAAATTATTGTGATATTTTTGTAGTGTACTAATTCAAAACAATTTGTTTAAGTTGCAACAACAGATAAATAATAATATGAATGATTATTTATTCCCATTTTTCTCCAAATCAAAATCAAGAAACAAATAAAACTAATTAAACAAAGCAAACTAAAATCTGAATAAAACAAAGGATCAAAGCTTTAATTTACCTTGTAACACGTGTACTCTTGTTACAGCCCTCATTTGTAGTGGTACCTCCAAGGCACAAGTGTAGTTTCCAGCATCTTCAGCTTTCAGACGAGCTACCTGAGAATATAACGATAATTAAGTAAACTTGTCGTTAGTATGTGGCGTATTGAGTGCCGACAACGTAATATTTCGTTACAGATTGCAAAAACATTTTTATTACGGCGCATGCTACGCCGTAGCCAGCGAAATAATAAGTCGTCGTAGCGTTACACGATGTCGTAGATTTATGCTTCATAGTTATCACGTTACGTTGCCGCAGCACTGGAAATATTATACAAATAAAAGAACTTTGTGCATAAATATGATGTACTAGGATTGACGTCCTTGTGACCATAGTCTTAGGGCTACTTATGCTTATCCTGTACTTTTGAGTCTTGATAAATTAGTTATTTTCCGTATTCGTTTAATTTTATGGAAGAAAACAGTTCGGTGGCCGAGTAGGAAATCGATGATGAAATAATGTTATGATGAACTGATAGACTTATCGACAGTCCCACTCTTATCATGTCGAGACTAGAAGAGTTCCTTGTAAAATAAAGATTAAATGGTTATAAAATGCCACATAATAAAAGGTCTCACAAAACAGAAAATCTTACAAAACGCTAACATGTAAATGGCAGTACTGAATATTTTGTTAAATATTATTTATTTCTCCTATTACCCCTCTACCCCTAGCAGTGAAGGAGGAGGGAGTATTTAAGTCGCCACTTACGCTTTCCGCAAATATATTGCGGCAATTTAGACGAACAGAGGTAAAATTACAGGGCCTTGGTGTTCTTTAGGGTGTGGTGCAAATGCTAGCGAGTACAATCATCAATTATTTTGTCGATGGAGACCAAGAAGAAAATTGTTTGCAATTCAGAGTACTATTATTTATTCTGTGGTTCAGATGGCAAAAGATCGATCAACATTTTCATTAAAGTGCTGTTTTTTTTAAATATTGTTTAACAATAACAATGTCGAACGGTTTGTGTAACTGTTGTTGTTATTTGCAATAATATTAAATTAATTAGCAAAGTAAGTATCTGTTATAATATTTCCAAGAATCAACTACATTCACATTAATTAAAAAAAAACTTTTTTGGATAAACATAACTATTTTGCAAATTATACAACCTTTTTTGGAGAGAGTTTGCTGATTGCCTCAGACGGCATTGTCAGCTTCACCGGGCTTTTTTGGAGACGGCGAGAAACTTAAAGGATTCCTCAAGCCGTGAGAAGTGAAGCACCTTCGAAGGTTTTCAAAAGGGAACGGTATCATGCACTAGTGCGTGTCCCCGTGTCCTACTAGATTCTCCGAGGGGTTCGGTCCAGATCAGATTATGCAACACTTGTGCCTGAACTACATTTTTCTTGTTTTTCGGGACGTTGCTTGTAAAAAAGCTTGTCCCCCAGGTGTGAGACGTTTGTACATCGCTTCTACGTACTAATCCCTGAGGAGCTGCAGTAATGGGACCTCACCCTTATAGGCAGTTAACCCGCGGCTATCATGCGGTGAATATCATACGTTTTGTTATCTGCGCCGTTTATGAAGACCCTCGGCGTAATTACGTCAGCTCCTGTACTGTATCGCTAATGACTTCATGGACAAACCGTTTCATGTTAACGTGCAATTTGAGAAGTCGATAACGCAACACTTGAGCTAGTTACGGGAAAAGAAAATGTTTTTGTAAGAAATATTATGCACTCCACTGTTTTACGGTGAAAATTATTTTGCTGTACTAAATCTTTTGATGCTTGAAAAGGTTTGTTTTAAAATCATTCAAATAAAGGTACTAAAAATAACACATTTTTCACGCTTTTATTATATTCACTTAATTCTGGCTTAACATAAAATGCTAAAATGCAGATTTTTTTTTTAACTATAGTTATTGATTATTTATTATACTAAATTAAGAAGTAAATTGTAATTTTATTAATAACATTATTATTAAAATAAAATAAAACTACATATATAAATACCAAACCAAATAACAGCTAATGTAAAGTGGAGACGTGTGACCCTTTAAAAATAAATAAATAATATAGGAACACAATTATTTTATAAGTACTTACAAATATCACCTCTGGGTCGGGTCAAATAGGAAGTCAGAAAACAAACTTTTGTGAAATATCTCGGGTCGGGGTGTTGTATTATTATTTCCTTGGAATTTAATTTACAAAATAAATTATTTGGCTACTAAAGTGGAATCAGTGCAATATTTATAAGTACATAAACTAGACACTAGGTATGTTATACATAAACTACTGTAAACCATAAAATAAATATTTATTTATTTATTTTTTCTACTATGTGCTGTAAACCCGTGGTATACTTGACTGGAAATAATGGCTTCTATTTTACCGCATTAAAAAAAACTTTTAATAAAAATTGAACGCTTGAGATTCAAGCCTTAAGGCATTCTTAAACGATGTAGACCATTTAAAATGTTATCTCGTTAAAGCTAATCTAATAAGGATTTCCCTACTTTCCTGTAGCCTTTATTATCTAAGGCCCTTTTTCGAGTATAATTATGTCATTGTTAGAAAATTTCCAAAGTAACGTGAAAGATAATTTGAAAATTACTCTACACTATATAAAATTACTGTTTATGAAGGTGGTAAACGCAGCGGCTAGCGTATTTGGGTTGCGATCTTGCGTGTGAAGCAATTCTTTAATGTAGGGTCATCGGATGGGTGACCATTATAAAATATCTTGATATTATACATGCTTAGGTAAGCATGTTAAGTCATTAGCGTCAGTTGTTGTCGTAATAATAATATAGCATTTAAAAATACATTAAGTAATTATAAAAATTTAAATACACCGTGTTTTTTAAGTCGTCTGGATAGTACTTATGAATAGGAACTATTGTATTATTTTTGATTCATCTATCGTTTTATTGTATTTTTGTTTCATTGAACTATGTTTTTATTGTATTTTGACAATTTTGGTCTAAATGTCTTGAATAGCTGAATTTTGTTTAGTGATTCCCAAATTGATCTAGTACATAAAGTTGTTCCTATTCATGAGTATTATCACCTGCTTAAGGTAAAACAACGACTTAAAAAATCTCATAGTTTATACAATGTTAATTTTAGTTTATACGAAACCTGAAAACTGTTTGTTCAGAATCAGTAATAGAATCAATTTCAATATTTTTATACCATGTTACATTTTGACCAAATAATATTTACAAAATCTCAAATAAATTATACCCTACTAAAAACACACAACGGGGCAGCACAAAAAGCTTGTAACTTCGTGAGTTTTCAAGATATTATTTTAATTTTTTTGTACTGATTCTTTAAATGAAAATATTTGACCCGTGTTTCGGTTTTTGTATAAACTAAAAAAAAGGTTGTATGAACATTTAGGTATTTTTGTCTATCGTGTAAACTTATTCTGTTGCGACGAAACTTTAACAAGTCTAAGTTGGGGCACACGCCCGCAACACGCGGACTAAATTGCAGGCAAGCCGACAGTAATATGTTAAATCTCTTTTGTTGTTACTCGTTTTTCTTCATAGCCAATCACAGTAATTAATGAATTAATGAATCAGTGCATCGTTCGCAACAGCAACAGCTGAGGTGAGGTATAAAAATATCTAAAATGCTTACCTGTAAATGACTAGTCAAAGTTAGGTGATCGGTTTCAATGAGCACCCCTCCTCTCTGCTCATCCAAGGGTAACGTCGTGTTTCCTTTGTACCATCGCATCGCTGGCTCCTCAGATCCAGGGTGGAGGTAGACCACAGCGCATTTGAGTGACAGCGTCTCACCGCTTTCCAGAAACGCCTCCTTGGCCATTCTTATTTCTGGCGCTGAGAACAAAGAACGAGTAAAAACCTTTTTTACCCGACTGCGTCAGAAGGACGGTTAAAATTCTATAATAAATGAGTATTAGAAATACATTGAATATTGATAGTGTCGCAGACGAGGACAATCATCAACCAAGTGGCCGCCGGGCGTGGCCTAGTCTATGGCCGTGGCCACCTCTCTTTGGTTGGTTGGTGATGCCGCCTGCGACACTATCAATATTGAATGTATTTATAATACTCATTCATTATAGATTTTACTATTTAGGTATAGGTATCGGACAAGGAAATATTTCACTCTGCATTCAACATTGCTCAAATAGAATTCTGGGATCGTAGAGCTTGTTTTTTTTCTTTTCAGTTTTTTCTCTTTGCTGTTATTTTTTATGTTAGTCCGGTTTTCACGAGTATATAATTGTTTTATAAATAGTTGTTTTAGCAGTCGGGTTTTTGTTTTATTTTAATAATTTGGTTTTTTGCAGTACTGTATAGTACTGCCAATAGCATAGCCTATACTATTCAACTGCTAAGCATTTGCCATCATTACAATCAAGTCATCGCTACCATACATGGTTATTGACCTAATCACTAGTTTGCTAAGTGTAATGGTGATCAAAAAACAGTGTTATGTATTGAAGAAATCCGAAATACACTTTGGCCGATCTGGAAATTGGACCCAGGACCTTCGATTGTCGAGCCGAGCGCTTGCCACTCGGCCACTGAGACGCTACGAAGCTAGCAGCAGGAAGGTATGTATATTAATAAATAAATGTTTCCCACACTCACACCAATTATCTAGCCCCAAGAAAAGCTTCCTTAAGAAACTCGAGAAATGGTTAACTAGACAACGGATAAACATACATAATATACTTAAATACATACTTATTATACATAGGAAACACCCAGACCCGAAACAATTTAGAAAAACAGGTATTTCTAAATTGATTCGACCGGGGATCGAACCCGGGACCTCAGAGATGGCGACACCATGAAAACCGGTGTGCAAGCCACTCGACCAAGGAGGTCGTCGAAATTGAACATTGTTATAAGTTTAGTTGGAGTAGGAACACTTCTTAAGCCGCTTGACAGCTTTCTGTCAGGATGAATTATGATGATGTCGATTTCGGAACTTCAAGAAGAAAAAGGATAATCTAACATCATCTTATCTTAGTCTGTCGCTTACACAGTTAGAAAGTGTTCCGTTAAAGTGTTCCGATAGTTAGAAATATGACAGCTAATTCTATGTGGAATATAAAAATACACAGCCTACTTGATCTGCATCCGAGACTATATTGACTGTTAAAACACACGATTAAAACAGTTTGTACGCTAGGTTTTATATTTGTGATTAGAATGTATAACTTTCATCATCATCATCATCATCCTCATCAGCCTATACACGTCCACTGCTGGACATAGGCCTCTCCAAGTGCACGCCACTGAGCACGATCTGTGGCTACTCTCATCCAGCTCTTGCCAGCCATCTTGCGAAGATCGTCATTCCACCTAGTCTGAGGGCGTCCTACACTACGTAAAAACTTTATAAATTTATAAAGCACAAAAACAAAAACGAGTAGGTAACGAGTTTTTGTTTTTTGACTCGATGGACAACGTTCGAAACTTGAGCCGCTAAGCGAAACCGTCTCAAGATAGATTTTGATTTTGAATCCATAGGCTAGTATAAAGCGAGCTAGGTAGAGAGAGAAGGGCTAGAGGACCTCAAATGCAACGCAATCCTCAATTCTCAGTCACACTTATTTTTGACATATGTTGCCTAGCAAACAATATATCAAGACTTATTTCGGAAATACTTTACCGTGTGTGTACTGCGCAGGCGATAATCTACTTAAATGGTTTGCCCCTCAAAACAATAACTATTGTACCTACAGGGCTACCAATGTTTAAGTGCTTACAAAAGAGCAATTGATTTATTGCAGTACTGGTTATGAAACGCCACGAAATAGGCTAAAAGACCCAATAATATATTCAATTTAAAAATTATTATGGAAATAGCGTAGGTAGGTATATAATCTGGAAAGTTGTTAGTAGAGAGAAATTGATAACATGAAATGCTAATGTTATTGAACCACAGTTAGTAGACATTTCATTTCTTGGTTTGGACACAAAAGCAGAATTACTCAATTATTAACATACATACAACTAAATGTTGACATCCTAAGTATAAAACTTGATACCAAACCGACCATTGGAATCCTTGGCGTCGATATTTCGAGTGACGTTCAATTTCGCGGTCATTTGGGAGGTAAAGCTAAATTAGCTTCGAAAAAGCTGGGTGTGCTCAATAGAGCGGGACAGTATTTCACGCCGACCCATCGCTTACAGCTTTACAAAGCACAGGTCAGGCCTCATATGGAATACTGTTCCCATCTTTAAGCTGGAGCGCCCCAGTACCAACTCCTCCCATTTGACCGCATTCAACGCAGAGCTGCTCGAGTTGTCGGCGACGTGGTAACCTCTGGTCGGCTCGATCCACTGGCCCTTCGGAGAGACGTTGCATCTCTCTGTATATTTTATCGCCTTTATCATGGGGAGTGCTCTGAGGAATTGTTCGGTTTGATCCCTGCCGCTGATTTCCTTCACCGCACTACACGCAATCGACTGTCTTTCCATCCACACCATCTTGATGGATGGCGATTTACTACTGTGCGTTTCTCACGTAATTTTTTACCACGAACTACAGTGCTGTGGAACCAGCTCTCAGCAGCGATATTTCCGGACCAATATGACTTAGGAATCTTCAAGAAACGAGCCTATTCCTTTCTTAAAGGCCGGCAACGCATCTGTGATTCCTCTGGTTTTGCGGGTGTCCATGGGCGGCGGTGATTGCTTTCCATCAGGTGACCCGCCTGCTCGTTTGCCTCCTTCTAATATAAAAAAAAAAAAAAAAAAAACTGCTGCTGTATCGATTATTAGGTGAAGTGACGACATTAGCTAGTATGTAGCACCTACTTACATTTCACAATAAGTTTAAATCTCTTCAACATCGGCGGATGTGTTGACACATGACAGCAGTATATTCCTGAGTCTGGCACTTTGGCGTCTGTCAGCACCAACTTCCAATTGTCAGCGGCGAGATCCATTCTGTATCTGTGGACAAAATTTGTATTTGAAAAATTGTTCTGTAACGTCTCAAATTTACGGCTGATTTTCAATTGTCAGTTCGTCATCATCATGATCAACCCGTATCAGTCCACTATCTATCTATTATTTATATTATATTACAACTATATAAATCTGTAGGCTCTGTCTGTACATGCAATTTTTCTGACAAATTTTGAAATAAACATTCGTTTTATGACTCACTGAAACCAAATCTACGATTTTGAAATTTTTTTTCTGTCTGTCTGCCTGTATGTCTTCTTATAACTCAAGAACGGCTTGACCGATCTTGATGAAAATTTGTATGTAGTAAAAACATGAGATTGTGCAAATGATAGGCTATAAAAAATTACAAATTTTCGCACAGCGAAGCGGGCTGGTGACGGCTAGTGATGTATATAGAGGCAGATGGCTGATTTTTTTACAATGATTAATACATACATACTCTCAAGTCCTTTTCCCAAAAAGGGGTAGACATAACATAAGTAAGGGGACTTTAAACGGGGATTAACGCAAACTAATTAGTAAAAAGGTATCATACCTTTTTTATAATCGACGTAAGTGACCTCGACGCCACATTTAGCATTATAAAATTAGGGCTCCTAGGTAGAATAAATAGCATCAATGACAGGTTGCTAGCCGATCGCCAGTTGTTCGAGCAACTTGGAACCTTTACGATGGTAAATGTTACTAACTAACATACAAAACTAATCAACACAACAGGAGAAACGCAAAAAGAATAGTCTAACTTCTTGTAGCTAAATCGTGGTTGGCATGTATAAAAGAGATTGGGAATGGGATCAAACAATCTGTTAGCTGTTTATAGCGTTTCTTCGACGTTGCCTTCAAAGTATTTGATGGTGGTGAAGCTTCCACCTTCGATTTTATCTATTTATTTATTTACTTAAACTTTTGCAACATAAATATTACATGGTGGACTTAATGCTTGAGGCATTCTCTATCAGTCAACCATAGGGTAGTGCTGAAATAACATTGGTAGGTGCAATCAAGATATACATTTATATAAATAATTTAAATGTAAGTATAAATACATGCATAAATGTTATATATACATAAACATATATGTGTATTGTAAATACGTAAACTACAATAAATAAACATTCATAAAATTTATAATTCTAAAAGGACGTTATTGAGATTATTCTGCCATGATTCTATCAAACAAGAGCTCGCGGACTTTCTTTTTAAAAGCGTCACGACTCGTAGCCATCCTGATTTCGAGAGGCAGCGCGTTCCACAGAAGAATGGATTGAATTCGAAAGGAAGAATGAACAAAATCAGATGTATGGGAGGGACAGAGAAGGAGAAGATTATTTGAGGACCGGAGATTTTTACCATGAGAGGAGTTTATTTCTTAATCGTTATGTATTAAGTGAAAAGAAGTCCAAGTTTCCGACTTGGCGTCCTTCCTTACATGCTAGTGATTTGTGTAGCACGGACCAGTAATGAGCCGATTTGTATTTAAAAAAAAATGTTTATTGCTAAAATTACACACTTTAATACTCAATAATGACTTTTATGGAGAGTTTACTGATGACCTCGTTCGTCCTTTACAGCCTCACCGGATTTTTTTGGGGACGACGGGAAACTAAAAGGCTTTCTCAATCTGTGAGATCAAAACACCGTCAGATGTTCCTTGAGAGAATGGCTTTCTTCCCTACTCTACTATCTAGTAGGGAAGGAAGGAGAATGTTCTAATATTCTTTTTATTAATTGTTAAATAAAGTGGCGTTCACATCTCTTGTGGTTGTGTTTGAGATGTATTTTGCCAATTACTACTTGCTTGCTGAAACGAACTATTTTGTCTAGTCAATGATTGTCATTGTTGTCACTCATAAGTTTTTGTTAAATGTATGTTTTTTTATTTTTTATTGTACCGTTAGAGGAAGGGGTTTAGAATATACAGCCTATAATTTTTTAATCTTCTATTTTTGATACCTACGTACAGCTGCTACTTTTGTTTTTATATTTTTATTTTGTGTGTTACGGTTGTGTTGCTATCGCAGCATCACTTAAACCGGTTCCGACGGAAGATCAGCGCTAACCTCTAGGCTAGCATCTTGCTGAGTCGGAACCGTTTTGGGACTCCTATGTTTTTTTTAATTTCCATTTTTTTTTTAAGTTTGGACTGTCCTGTCCCAAATAAATTTATTTTTATTTCATTTCCTTTCTCCGAGGGGTGTGGATCAGTACAGGGCACTAGCAAAAGAAAAAAAACAGACAGTTATTCATAAAAACTGAAACAGCGACTACTGTCGAACTAGATTTGAAATAGATATCTTGTAAACTAACCTTGAGTCGGCAGTATGTGTTTCTAAGTCTACTGTGAGAAGTTCTAGATTTTCGTCTTCGGAAACCCTTATCCACGATACCTGAAACCAAAAATAATATTAGTGATACTAATAATGTCTTTCACAAAGATTATATTTATTTTATTTTAAACTTTTGCAACATAGTATTACATGGAGGACTTAATGCATGAGGCATTTTCTACCAGACAACCATAGGGTGGTGCAGAAATGACATAGTAGGTATAATTTTGAGCGACAATAAAAGTGGAAAACAGTATTTTTAAAATTCTAACTTTTAATACATATTTACATTAATATTCTATACATTACAAATACAAACAAGAAACTTACAATACTTTAAGAATATATAAATATACCTACATAAATAAATAATTTATAATTAAATTTTACTTTTTATTTTCAAGTGATAATTGCTGCACTGAAGCTAAAACTTCTGAACTGAAACTCGGGTGGGTGTTAAATTTTTTCACTGTATTTTATAAATTTTACAAATTTTTAATTTATAATTAATTTGAATATTCCCTAATCATATAGGTAACACACAGTGATTTCGGATGGCATTTTAATCAAGCCAGTTATAGTGGTTTGGAGTTAATGGCAGGGTTGGCAGTAAAGGTATCCCTTCAGCTCTACTCGAAAAATACGTGAAAAGTAAATAAATAATATGAGTAAACACATTTTTAATCATAAAAAAATGAACAATCTATTTGTAGATATTTAAAGCGGTTCTACTGTCCCATATATTTGAAGAAGATAAACAGTCTTACGAAAAAATTTTTACTAAACAATAAGACACACTATTTTTAGCCATAATACTTCTAACATATACTCAATCATATATATTTTGACATTGTAAACATCATAGATATATTATTATTACTTTCTATACAAATTATAATTATGAATCGCTATCGCCATGTTTAAATTATTATTTTCCTGCATAAATGCATAAAGCCGTAGAATCGTAATTTTATAGTATGAAATAAAATAATATTTATTATAATAATAATAAAATAGAAAGACAGTAAAAAATAATATATGAAATAGATGTATCTGTCACGTAACGTTTACAATGTCAGAAGTTTAAGCTTTGTACACCAATCACAAGCTGATTTACCACAATGCCTTTTCCAGATACCATAAATAACATCGACCGTTTTACTTTACGATTTCAATGAAATAAATTTACCGCAACTCGAGTTAGAGGTAGTATTTTCAGGAAAGTTGATTATAGTTCGTTCACTGTAACCAGTTACTAAGTTACATTAGTTTGACAATCAGTCAGCATTTTAGTTTAGCAACTAGGTTAGGTACTGAAACAATTCACATTTCTATAACTTTATTACGAAGACACTCATAATTTGTTAAAATTCTTTACAATTTTATTAAAGTACTACCTAATATTATGCTACTATGCAATTTGCATGTATGCTACATGTCGTCATAAAATCATTGCGTAGTATTCTGCCAGCACCGCTTACTGACCAATTTGTTACTTGCCATTCAAAGTCTAGTTTACGCTGTCTCAGTGAATAAAATTCGCACTACGAAAAGACAAATAAATTTATTTAATTTGTATTTTTTAATCTTCCATAAATAGTCTGTCATTTGTCAAGAAGAAGCCGTCAACAAACCAGATAGTTGCTCCATTAGTACAAAGAGTAGGATCTAGTCAGTTTGTTATAAATGGCAGCTCACCGCTCCTCGCACCGCTGCTGTCATCCAGTTCTTTTACGAATACAAGAATATAATGCAAACTAAACGTGAATCATCATCACCAGCTCGTTTTATGTCCCCACTGCTGGGCACAAGGGACACAAGCCTTCCCTATGGATGGATTGGGAGAACGGGCCATAAACCACCACGCGGGCCCAGTGCGGATCGGTGGTTGTTAACTACTTAAAAACTTAAACTTAAACTTTCCTACACTCACACCAATTATCTTGCCCAAGAGAAGCTTCGTTATGAAACTCGTTAAATGGTTACTAGACAACGGATACACATACTTAAAATACTTAAATACCAACATTCTTATTTTACATAGAAAACAGCCAGACCCGAGACAATTTAGATAAACAATAATTTCTAAATTGACCCGACCGGGGATCGAACCCGGGACCTCAGAGATGGCGACACCATGAAAACCGGTGTACAAACCACTCGACCAAGGAGGTCATCATACTGCTAATGCAGCCGGGATCAACGGCTTTACGTGCATACGAAGCACGAAGGAACTCGAGATTTTTGGTCACGGCCTTTGCTTGAGTTACTTAACCTCCGCAATCGCAGACCGGGCACATTAGCCACTGCGCCATCGCGCTCCTCATTAAATAAACGCGAATAGATCTGTATAATATACACATACCGTCTTGTCCCGCAATGACGTCACTCGGCAATCGAACATGACAGTCGACCCGCTATCAGCGTTGATGGTTGCGTCATCAGGATTCGCGGCATCTTCAAACGATGGCGGCTTGAACCTGTCGATAATCGCATGGTGTTAAAAATAAATATATACACTAACAAAATAAAATAATAAAAAGCTAGTAGCTCGAATCTCCTGATAAGCATGATAATGCTTGTGCCAGGAGGATACGCTCTTCTATAACATTAAAAGTAGGTACAGTAGGTAGGTATTCTTAGATTATAAGCTGCTATTATATAAAATAAAAACAAAAAGTGTGGAGGGTGAGTGTGTGTGTGTGTGCTTGTGTGTGCTTGTGTGTGTGTTTACATTTTAGGTGGTAGCACGTTGAACCAAGTTTAAAAATAATTTTGTAGATAACCTATGTGATTCAGCGCTATGGAATGATAATCTGCACTTTTTAACATTTGTAAAGGGTATTTAGTAGTTCTGGAAAAAAGATAAACAGTTACTTTACTGTAGTACCGCAATGAATTCCTACGTTATATCCAAACCAAAACATACATAACCCACCTAAACTAGATTCTAGCTCAATCATATCAAGTTAAGAAACAAAATATAATAATATAATAATACATATAGGTTTAACATTTAAAATCCCGTTTAAAATTTAAAAATAACAAGTATTCGAAATAAAAGAAAATCGACTTCTCCAAAACAACTTCCTGTTTCTAACAAAAAGGTTCCGAATACACATTCAATATAACCAAATTCAAAACCCCATAACCAAACCTTAGTCGCATACAATTTCAATGCAGTTTTCAAGCGTATCATAAATGGTGGCTGAACTTCGAACTCGTGACTTTGTTGAACTTCGCAACAGTATCCCATTATACCATGTTACCTGGATACTTCGAAAACTAAACAATCGATAGACGATGTCGAAACGGCCACAAAATAACAAGACTGCAGAAGACGTGAGAGATTGCTGATTGCCTCAGACGACATTTTCAGCTTCACCGGGCTTGTTTGGGGGCAGCGAGAAACTCAAAGGGTTTCTCAAGCTGTGTGTAACGAATCTCCTTCGGAGGTTTTCTAGAGGAAACGGTATCACGCGCTTATGCGTGTTCCCGTGCCCTACTAGATTCTAGAGGGGTTCGGATCGGATAACCATACAAACGTGCTTAGCAACTTACACCTAAGACAACTTCACGGACACGACATCTTGCAACAGCTGTGCTCTCACTGTACGCTCTGATAATTCAAATTCAAATTCAAATTCAAAAATCATTTATTCAGTTTAAGCTACAAGTAGCTCTTATGAATGTCGCTATGCCATCGGTTCGTAAGTCTACTCTGGGCGGGAGATCTTGCACTGAGAAGAACCGGCAAGAAACTCAGCAAGTGTCCAGCTCTTTTCTCCCTTACAGCGTCAAAAAAAATAAAAATTGAAAAATGCCCTATCATAGCAGGACACTTTCCATTACAAATAAACACAAAAAAATATAGAAGACAACCACAACATGTAAAAAAAAAAAAAATAAATAAATAAATAAACAAATCTAATATATCAAATTTACATCTGGTATAAGTTTCAATTTCCACAATGTCATACAGTACCACTACAGTACTCTAATAAAAGTCAAAAATTGTTTAAGAAAAACAAAGTCAAACTATAGTAATTAATACTAACAATGAGATAAGTATGCAAGAGCAGACCAGCCTCCACAGGCGGCACCCGTTCACGAGTATGACATATGAATCAGCCATCGCTTCGCTCAACCATATTTTAGGGAACGTAACGACCCGACGCACACGCCACCACCGCAGAGACAATAAAGAGAGCATGACACACTCAAGATACTTTAAATAAAAACTTAATGATCTATTTAACGCAACGCTGTTTGTTATCTGTAGGACACTGTTCAAAACTATCATATCAGTATAAAAATTATATAAATTAATTTTATTATGTATATTGATACAAATAGAGTATAATGTGTTTTTTATTACAACCAAGCTGTTTTATCATCTAATTATTCTTTGACTTTAATAATAACCTTTTATAAAAAAGTGTAACTACTTACAATGTGAAATAACATGTGCAGGCGAGCAGACTAAGATGACCACACATTCTTATCATTAAAATAATCATCAATTTTATAGTAACCTTTTTTCATTAGACCTTGTTTTATTTCTGTCTTAAACTTGTGTAGTGGCAATTCTGTTAGAGTGAAAGGCACTTTATTGTATATTTTTATACATTTCCCAACAAATGAATTACCAACTTTATTGAGTCTAAGTTTTGGAACAGCAAGTTTGTTTTTATTTCTTGTGTTAAAATTATGGGTATTACTTTTTTTTTTTTAATTTATCTAAGTTTTTATAAACATAAATGATATTTTCATAAATATACTGTGAAGCTACAGTTAAAATATTAATCTGCTTAAATAACTCTCTCAGCGTATCACGGGGCTTAAGGCTATAAATAGCTCGAATGGCTCTTTTCTGTAAAACAAAAATGGTTTCAATGTCAGCCGCTGAGCCCCACAATAAAATACCATACGACATGACGCTGTGAAAGTAACTAAAGTAAACCAATCTTGCCGTTTCTACATCAGTAAGTGACCTCATTTTTCTAACCGCATAGGCAGCTGAGCTAAGTCTTCCTGCCAGGGCAGCAATATGAGAACCCCATTGTAATTTATGATCTAAGGTAATACCCAGGAAAACTGTCGAGTTAACTATTTCAACTATTTCATCGTTCATAGTGATACTGGTATTAACCTGCTTCACATTGGGCATCGTGAATTTCACACATTTAGTTTTTTTTGCATTAAGCAGCAGGTTATTAGTGGTAAACCAATGTAATATTTGAGAGAGAGTATTACTTACGTCGTCAAATATTGCTCTATGTCTATCAACTTTAAAAATCAATGAGGTGTCATCAGCAAATAATACTATCTCACAAAGATCTTCGGTGTAGTAAGGTAGATCATTTACATAAATGAGAAATAAAAGAGGTCCTAATATTGAACCCTGGGGCACCCCCATAAGTAATGGGGCGCCAGAAGAATCAGTACCGTTAATATTAACTTTTTGAACTCTGCCAGTGAGGTATGATTTCAATAAGGTAAGTGAGTTGTCTGAGACACCATAATGTTCCATTTTTAATAATAAAGTATCGTGATCGACACAGTCGAAAGCTTTCGATAAATCACAAAAGATACCTATCGCATCCTGTTTCTGCTCCCATGCATCGAAAATATGCTTAATGAGTGCAACTCCCGCGTCGGTTGTATTTCTACCTTTAGTGAAACCGAATTGTTTGTTATGAAGTAACTGGTTATCTGTAAAATGTGACAGCAATTGATTAAAAATAACTTTTTCAAAAATTTTACTAAGAGCCGGTAGTATGGATATAGGCCGAAAATTAGATGGGTCACTTTTATCGCCTGTTTTAAATAACGGTATAATTTTACTGTACTTCATTAAATCTGGAAATACACATTCATCAACGCATTTATTAAATATTATTGCTAAATTAGACGCGATAGAAGATATTATAGATTTTAAAATATCAGTGGAGATACCCCAAAGATCCTCAGTCTTTTTTATATTAAGTTGTCTAAAAGCTTTTATTATTATATCAGAATCAATATAGTGAAAATTGAATCGAATATTACATATTTTTACACTCGATACAAGAAGAGACTGGGCAAGATGTTTACAAGAATTTAATTTATTTGATGTAATGAGTGGAATTTTTGAGAAAAATGTTTCAAACGCGCCTGCCACTTCCGTATCACCATTGATGTAAGCATTATCGACTTTGAGTTCAAGTATACGATCACGAGACCTTACTTTACAAGTTTCTTTATTAATGACGTTCCAAGTGGCTTTTATTTTATTTTTTGAATTCACAATCTTTGCCCGAATGTAGTTGGCCTTTGCTATGGAACAAACTTTTTTGAACATTTTTGAATAATTTTTAACATATTCAATTACACTTGGATCCTTAGAGTTTGCCTTTATATCATATAATTGATACAATCTATTTCTACTCCTGTAGATGCCAGCTGTGGCCCAATCACTAAATTTAGTTTTAGACTTATCTACTTTGATTAATTTTTGAGTAAAATTGTTATTAAACTCTTTTTTGATTATTTCGAATAGATTGTCGTATAAGATGTTCGCTTTGTCATTGTTACATGGTATTTGTAACACTTTATCATTAACATTCTTCTTAAATCTGTCTAATCGATTAGTGGTCACTGGCCTGTATAAAATATTCATTGAAGGACGTTCATATTGGTGCTCAAATCTAACTATCTGACCACTGTGATCAGAATTTATAAAATTTATTATTGATTTCTCAATATCATTACAATTAGAAAAAATATTATCTAAACAGGTAGCTGATGTGGCTGTAACTCTTGTTAATAAGTAATAGTTATCATAAACATGATTATAACACATGCTTACGGATAGGATACGTGGAATGCTTTTGTTCGTAGCCAATAAACGCCATTAAAGTGGAATGCTGAAGGAAGGCTTGGATAACATAAAGGTGCATGTTTCATAAAGATTTTACAGAACTTTTTATTGTAATCGTTATTTTGTTCATTTTTATAAGCAAAAAGAAAAATTCAAAATGAACTTTAACAAATGTTTTTTGAACGTCAATTTAAAGCCATGACTTCGTAAACCATACGGTGCAAACCTTGGACCAATGTACCGTGTCCATGCAAGGGGATGTGCGAGCAATCGTCGAGCGCTCTTATTTGTGTTCTGTGCTCGAACGCGATACTGGGTCTACTTATTTAGTGAGTGGCATTGTAAGGCTTACAGTGTATTGATGACCTCCTTGGTCGAGTGGTTTGTACACCGCTTTTCATGGTGTCGCCATCTCTGAGGTCCTCGGTTCGATCCCCGGTCGGGTCAATTTAGAAATTATTGTTTTTTTTAAATTGTCTCGGGTCTGGGTGTTTTCTATGTATAATAAGTATGTATTTAGGTATTTTAAGTATGTTTATCCGTTGTCTAGTAACCATTTAACGAGTTTCATAACGAAGCTTCTCTTGGGCTAGATAATTGGTGTGAGTGTAGGAAAGTTAAAAAAAAAGTGTAAGCTGTTGGCGTTATCTCCTATCGCAGAACAGATTGTCTATCTTATAAAGCACTTGCATAGCCAGCCATACAATACTGTGGTTTTTTTTGTTGAGATAATTCGCTGATTGCCTCAGTCGGTATTTTCAGCTTCACAAGGCTTATTTGGGGGCGGTGAGAAACTTGAGGAGCTCGAGGGCACTGTGGTTAACACGCCCGGTCTGCAATTGCTGAGGTTAAGCAACATTCGCAAAGGTCGGTCATCAGGTGACCAAAAATTTATCATCTCATGCTCCTCCGTGCTTCAGAAGGCACATAAAGCCATTGGTCCCGGTTGCATTAGCAGTCGTTAATATCGACCAATCCGCACTGGGCCCGCGTGGTGGTTTATAGCCCATTCTCCCTATCCATCCATAGGGAAGTCTCGTGCCCCAGCAATGGGAACTTTATGAGTTGATGATGATGATGATGAGAAACTTAAAGGGTTCCTTAAGCCGTGTGAAACGAATCACCGTCAGAGGTTATCTAGAGGTAACGGGTTAATAGACATGATAAATCAAAGTTAATAACTATTTTTAAGTAACTCTGCATTCAATATCTAGATCGTATATACCCTTAGGGTCTTTACATTATGACCACAGTGTATCTGATACTTTTTGTAGGTACACTAACAGTATAAATATTATACAACATTACAGCAGGCAATATAGTTTTACAGGTACATAGATACGCATAAAAGACAGCTTTTATAAAAAAAATCGGTCAAATGCGAGTCGGACTTGCCCACCGAGGGTTCCGTACAAATTTATGGGTATCGGAATCTATGACATCATAAAATAATTAAAAATCTGTTTAAGCTTGTGCAAATGAAGCCCTTTCATACGATACCCTACATGACACGGTTAACTTACTTCATAGTTTGGACCTCCGTTCCTTGCATAAATACTTACCCTGTTTTTTGTGATTTAATTAAATATGTATAGTTTTTAGATTTTTCCCTGTACTTGTAGTGTAAGACGATATTACTTACCAAACTTCATAGTTGTAGGTCAACATCAAGTACCCTATAAACTTTGATTCCCTTGAGAGTGTCGGAATATACATTTTTTGCGATATAAACGGCCGCATCTTTTTTTTCGTTAACATAAAAGTTGATTTATTCACAGCTACAATGGCAGACCTGAGTATATGGTTTTAATTTCAACTCGATACCTCCACGCGTTCCCGAGATAAAGGGTCCTGACAGACAGACAGACAAACAGACGGACAACAAAGTGATTCTATAAGGGTTCCGTATTTTCTTTTTGAGGTACGGATTACGGAACCCTAAAAAACAACCAAAACGGCAAAAAAACTTTTTTTTAAATTTAAAACTTTAAAGTTTTTGCCATTTTTATTTCCATAGGGCACATGCAGATAAACTTAGAACTAAAGCGTGGTTTGCCTATCAAGTAACAAATGATCTAACTGCCACTCTTCTAGCGAGCGGAACACAACAATGCTATTAAAGGTTTCAGACTTAGATAATTGTTATCTTCAGTAAGGAAGATTGCATAGTAAATAAGGAAGATTGTATTTAAAATAGTCTTTTAAAAGTATGAATTTATTTAACTTTACATAAATATTGTCGCAAACAAATAACAATTTGAAAAAGTAAAAAAAAAAAATAGCAAAACGTAAACTAAAGTAAAAAATTAAAATTTTTCCCACAGCTGGGCAATCATTGAAATCAAGTCATAGCCAGAATATAATGGATATTAGTTAAATCACAACGTTTGCCACATAGCTGGTTGGTGATCACAAACCCTGGGCTATTCATCAAAAATGTCTAAACTACACTTTTGGAACCTGGGAATAGAACTCAGAACCTCCGGGTATCGGGCCGAGCCTTCAATCAATTATGTACTAGATTCCCGATGAGCGCTAGGCGACTTTTGAGCCAGCACGGAGCCATAATGACGTTTGTGGCGACAACAGAAAATATTAAGTACAAATATTTTGCAACCTTAATTTTATCTTTATTTTTAACACTTAAGGTTCATAGTAAGCTGAAGTTGTTGATGCTGTCCAATGTTTTTTCAGATTTTGTTATTCGAAATTTAAATGTAATGGCAAACAGGACCACTTTTGAGACTTCAGGACGACTTCGTTCAGAAGTCTCAAAAGTGGTCCTTTCACTTTCGCAAGTCGTCCTTTTTTCGTTCCGTCGCGTATGGTCAAATTCGCAATCGGTCAAAATCATAAAAATCGCAGCTAGTCAAAATAGCGAAGCGTCATTAAAGCAAAGCGTTAAAGCTCTAAGATCGATCTGGATCCCAGGCCATATAGAAATCCACGGCAACGAGATGGCGGATGCACTTGCCAGGGAGGGCTCAGAGACCCAGCTTATTGGTCCTGAGCCGTTCGTGGCACTTGCACAAAGTACCATCAATAAGGCCTTAAAAGATTACATCAAAAAACAGGCACGGCATCGAATGAAAAGAGCAGCCGGGTATGAAACACTCCAAATCCTTCCTAGGCGAAAACGCCTTAGGACGGAGTAAGTTCATATGCGGAGGCAGCAGAAGGCAGGCCCGATTAACCATCGGTGCCTTGACAGGGCATTATGCCACAAAACAAATGCTTCACAGAATGCACCTTTCAACAAATAGTTTGTGTAGGGCATGTGGAGAGCAAACCGAGTCAATGCAGCACCTACTGTGTGACTGCGACTCTCTGGCTAGGAAAAGAATGGGACTCCTGGGGTCGGCCTATCCGAAACCGGAGGACTTCAGGCTCTTCGCTCTTAAGGACGTTGCCCAATGGGTCGAAGTGTTACTGAGAGGTGGAAACCTCGGCAGGCCCCACTAAGATAAGATAAAGCAAAGCGTCATTATAGCAAAGCGTCAAAATAGCAAACCGCCTTGTTCCGCATCCTTTATCTAGTACATAATTGATCGAAGAGCCGAGCACTTTACTAATCGGTATCTGAAGCATTCTCCATTGTCTTAATGTCAAAACACATTCACAGAAACACGATTCAGGACGTTTTTAAATTGAAGAATCAAGGCCTGTCTTCAAACACGTCAGAATAAGCACTCGTACCTTGTTTTTTTATTGTTAGCCTTTATTGACTACTTTCTTAATATACAACCTTATTTTTAGTTTATAAACGAAAATCGAAACACGGGTTAAATATTTACATTTAGAGAATCAGTACAAAAAAAAATATATCTTGAAAACTCACGAAGTTACAAGCTTTTTGTGCTATCCCGTTGTGTTTTTTAGTAGGGTATACTTTATTTGAGATTTTGTAAATATTATTTGGTCAAAATGTAAAAATGGTATAAAAAATATTGAAATTGATTCTATTACTGATTCTGAAAAACAGAATTTCAGGTTTCGTATAAACTAAAAATAACATTGTATAAATACAATTTCTACATGCTAATTAATTAGAATGTCGGCGTGTTTTGCGACACTAAGACCTCCTCCAACTTTTCCAGTCTTCTCATAATTTACCCATTTTTTGCCATAGTGGTCCTGCAATCTTTTTAATGTAATCAGACCAACGTTTTCTTTGTTTTCATCTACTTCTTTTCGTTTGGAATCGAGGTGTCCACTCTGTTATGTCTCTGTATAGAACCCCACTACAAACAACTTTAAAGTTTATACTGACACCCCCCACCAACCGTTAGGTTATAAAGTAGGGTGATCTGTATATAAGCAGTCATACCTCATCATCATCATCAGCTCATTTTATGTCCCCACTGCTGGGGCACGAGCCTTCCTTAAGAATGGATTGGGAGAACGGGCCACACACCACCAAGCAGGCCCAGTGCGGATTGGTGGTTGTTAACTTTACGTGCCTTCCGAAGCACGGAGGAGTCATAACGTCAATAATCATACCGAAACTAATGTAAAGTTATGAATACCTTTACCCTAAAACAGTCGTCCATAAATACTCAGCGTGTGTTATCCAACAGGGTTTTCACAAAAGAAAAATTTCACCCAGCATAGGCTGTTTATTCTAAGTGAGGACATTTGTATAGACGTGCCCTGAGTAGGAATTAACTAGGAAAATGTTACGGAATGTTTCCCTGTAAGTTTGTAAACGAGTTATGTATTTCGAAGCTCATTTGCAGGGTAAGAGGAGTTCGTTTAAATATATATTATAGGTTTATATTCTATCTATACTAGCTGTTCACGTCGATCGCTTGGAGTTAGATGACGTCTTCATCGGTAAAAAAAATTATATAAAGACCGCTAATAAAATCAAGTGTTTTTTTATTCTGTACGGAGAACCACTTGATCTGCCTCGGCTGCATTAGCAGTCGTTATCAACCACCAATCTGCACTGGGCCCGCGTAGTGGTTTAAAGCCCGTTTTTTCTATATCCATCTATAGGAAAGGCTCTTGCCCCAGCATTGGGGACATAAAATAAGCTAATGATAAGCTTGATCTTCATCTCACCAGCCCTCCGATCCGACCGCCTAACCGATCGCTTTGACTACGCGCATAGTTTTTGACGTCTTCTTGCCACCTCGCACCGCTTATGAAAGCAATATCAAAAGCTAAAGGCTATAGCTTTCGATATTGCTTTCATAGGCTGCACGAAACGACAAGATGACGTCATAAACCACACACAAAGTCAAAGCGATCGGTTAGGTGGTCGGGCCCCTGGTGTTATAGTAAGAAGCTTCATTACCTTCACTTCAGTCTGAGACCTCAACCACTAATGACCTGGTTATCACTTATACAAATAACGTTGCCAACAATGATTTTATGGCGATATATTTAGATAAGATGCTAGTAGCTAGTCGCGCGGACTTAAAACAAATCCTACCACTTGCCAAATCGCATACAATCATGTAACCCCCGCTGTGAATGGAATCCGGGACTTATGGGTCTGTGACCGGCGGTCTTAACCACTAAGCCACAGATGCAGTAGGATCTATACTAACAATATCACGAGCGCTTATAAAGATGTAGTTTTTCTTTAGATTAATAGGTTTGATAAATCCTAAACATTAAATTTGTATAATGAACTTTAGATTTAGTATTAAACGATATAGCGATATAACGATAAAATAAATAAATAAATAATAAATAAATAAATAGCTACTCATATTTTCATCCCCAATTTATATTCCTTTAAAAGTTTTTCTTCCGAAAACACAATACCACACTTTTATACAAACAGAATCAAATAATAAATTATGCAAAATGTTAAAAACGGCGCAGTATCTTTGAAGTTGATGGTTGCATCAAATTAATGCTTATCATGCAAATTTCTTTAAGTATTATGGGTTTAGATAATTACTGAAGGCTATTAAGCAACAACAATTAAGGATTCATGATATTCATTTTTACTTCTTGCTTCGGCATGGTCTAGTAATCTTACAGGAATGTTTTGTTAAATTAAAATTTGCAAATGTAAAAGGTGAATGATATATGTGCTACTACAGTACCTATTGTTTAATATAATTCGTCTATACATATAATTACCGTATAAATCAAAACTTAAGAACGAAACTAATAAAAATGTCATATTTGGGGGCTTTGAAATCGGTGGCTTCATACCTCTTTAACCGACTTCAAAAAAAGGAGGAGGTTATCAATTCGACTGTATTTTTTTTTGTTTGTTACCTCAGAACTTTTGACTGGGTGAACCGATTTTTATGATTCTTTCTTTATTTTTTAAACAACAATTCACTGATTTATACAAAATAAATGTATAAATCAGTGAATAAAATTTAATGTCAGAGATATGAGCGAACATACATACTGTAGCGTTCGCCACATTCAATCTTTTTATTTCCGCGTAAGAAGATCCTTATAATTTTTCACTGGCCGTTTGAATATTTCAAAATATTTCGTTTAGCCTATGTCAATTCATTTTAAATTTGACAGAGATTTTTATGTCTTGCGGTTATTGTTTTTTTGAGAATTGGATAAAAATTAATAATTGTTTTTTTCTATTCGCAAGGTCGAATTTCAGTTTACCAGTTTTTCTGCAGATCCTGGTCTAACAAACAGACAAAGAGAAACAGGTTGTTATTATTCAGCCCAATGAGTAGTAAGTATGGTGAGTTTCCTTTTCATCATCATCATCATCATCTCAGCCAAAAGACGTCCACTGCTGGACAAAGGCCTCCCCCAAGGATCTCCACAACGACCGGTTTTGTGCTGCTCGCATCCAGCGGCTTCCTGCGACCTTCACCAGATCGTCGGTCCACCTTGTTGGAGGCCTGCCCACACTGCGCTTTCCGGTACGCGGTCGCCACTCAAAGACTATTTCGCCCCAGCGGCCATCAGTCCTGCGAGCAATGTGCCCTGCCCACTGCCACTTGAGCTTAGAAACTCTTCGGGCTATGTCGGTTACCTTAGTTCTTCTGCGGATCTCCTCATTTCTAAATCGATCACGCAGAGAAACCCTGAGCATAGCCCTCTCCATTGCTATTTGAGTCTCCATGGTTCAAGGTCACTCAAATAGTAATAATAAATAATAATAAATAAATATAAAATAATAAAAATAAGGGTTAAAACAACCTTAAAGTAATAACTGTAATGCAAAATAACGTACTTCAAACACGTGTAAAAAAAAACCACGCATCTCCGCGGGGTGGGGGGTGTCGATTGAAAGGGGTAACCAACCTCTATAAAAATCAACCGTTATCAATTCTTAATTCGGGATGCGAATTTCAAATGCCAACCCGATCTTTGTTTTGTCGTCCTTCTATCTAAAGAACGGCCACAGCTGAGTTCACTTTTGGATTTTCAAGACCTTTTTTTAAAAATTAACCCTAAGTGTTTCTGTAGTCTTTTAAGCTTTAAATTTTGTATTATTCATTCCCGTTTCCCCTAAATTATTAAAAAAAAACTTAAAAAAAAAAAATATTATTTAACTAATTTGCTGAATTGTGTTATCCTGAACCGTGTTAATCATTATTCTGGTTTCCCTTCAAAATATTTTATTTTCTTTGTCTTTTCTCAATAGTCATATTTTTTGGGAATTTACTAAATTATAACCGTTTGATAATACGGTGTTTATCTGTGTGTTAATATTAAGCACGTTATAAAACATAGTATATACGTATAACCTAAAAACTATTTATTCATTTTCGTCTACGAATTCAAGCCCATAAGTTCGTTTATGAGAACTCTTAAATTCTAAAGGGTATAAAAAATTATGTTATAACAGAAATTGCTAAAGTTAACATTAAATTACAAATGAAGTCTTCAATTTTCAAAAAGAAAATGCAACAGCGAGTTCGATTTGTTCCCAAAACAAACAAAACAGAATAAACGGTTAGGTTTTATTTAGACAATAGAATTTAAGAACATTTTGTTAAAAAAAGATCTTACTTGTCATGAAAGTGCTTGTTGCTCGTTGCGTAGGAGTCGAATATGTAGTTTAACATTGGTGAGTCAGCCTTCCCTGGCCTGGATCCCTTGCGGATCTTCGTCGGTAGCTTCATGGTGTTCTTGAACACAGTCGGAAGTGGTATGGTGGAAGACTCCAGGTCGGATGGATCAGTTAGAAGTGGAACTGCACATAAACACATAATTATGTTAAGCAAATCCATTAAAGGTAAAAAGCAAGATGTTGAAAGATTCAATATTTGCTGTTATACACAAACTGTGTTATTGAGAAACATGTAAGGACTAAAGATATAGGTAACTGGTTTAAGCATTAATTATTACGGTAAATGACTATTTAATAAAATATATTTTTTCGCAACTATTGTTGCGAGGAGGAGCTCGATGGCGCAGTGGTTAACGCGCCCGGTCTGAGAGTGCTGAGGTTAAGCAACTTTCGCAAAGGCCGGTCATCGGATGGGTGACCAAAAATTTATCATCTCGAGCTCCTCCTCGTCCATGCTTCGGAAGGCACGTAAAGCCGTTGGTCCCGGCTGCTTTAGCCGTTCTCCGTTCTCCCTATCCATCCATAGGGAAGGCTCGTGCCCCAGCAGTGGGGACATAAAAATGAACTGATGATGATGATGATGATGATGATAATGATTGTTGCGAAAAAATTACAATTTGAAAAAAGACAAAGTGTTGAAAAAATTCCACGAGCGGGATTCGAACCCGCACCCCATGACATGCCGGTTCAGGTACACTGCCAACTATGCTATCGTGGCTCAATCCAAATCGCCGAAATTAATCAACACCATCTATTTTTACTTTATAAGCCAAAGGAGCCCTATTCAATGTCGACAACTACGTCATCAACATCCGAACCTTATTTTATTCAACACTTTATCGGTTTTTTTTTCCTTTTTAAAATATTTAATACAATATTGATATAGTATGTTTGCATAGTGCTTTATTTTTATTTTCTATTTGATTTGACTTTATAATTATAAGTTACTGCACAGAATAAGGTTAAGGTAAAGAAAATACTATAACGGCCGTTCCCAATAATCTATCTATCTGTTGTTTTGCCTACTATTGATACAAATTTGACATAAGCTCCATACAAATTATTTCTAAATCCAGTAAGCAAAACAACAGACAGATATAATTCAGGGAACGGGCGTAAGTCGAAGGAAACAGTGACTCAGATATGCGTAAACAGAAAAGTTATAAAAATTAAGTGTCTTACTACTGCTTATCCAAGATTTGCTGTGTAAGCATTTGGTACCAGTTAAACCACCTCTTTTATCTAGTGGTTCGACCACCAGTCCCACACTCATCGGTCCCGGTTTCGATAAATTGTATTAAATTGGGTTGGTAGTAATTTTAGGGTTAATATAAAGTTTGCCGGTTTGGTTGTTGTTAGTGTAAGTTTTAAGTTCACCTGATTGGCTATTATCTTACCAATTAGGGTGGTCTGTGGTGCAATGGCCCTGGTGAGCACCGCCATTAGCAGCACAATGCGGTGCATGCCGCCGCATCCTACCCGCTGAGCAGGCACTGTAACAAAACAAAATGTGTTAAAGTCAAGGTCAAAATCGAATCGTTCATTCAATATAGGGGTTAGGGGCGTTTAGTCATAGTTTCGTTTCGTCATTAAGAAAAAATGGTGGCGTTTCGTCATTGCTATTTAAAATTAATTATTGTTAGTGTCGTTTGCTTAAAGTACAGTCCGCATTGCAGTTTTATTCTCTAAAAATGCATTAATTTAGTTACACACCATAAAAGTAAATTAAATGACTTGATTGACTCTCTATCGTCGTTATACAGGTCGGACCTTTTGACAACTTTTACGGATCTACCCCCGTTTATTTTACAAAACATATATTTTTTATAATAAAATCATATTATTAAATAATATCATTATTTATTATTTACTAATTTTGTTTAAAGATTTTTCCAAGGTTCCATCCACTATTTTTATTTTTTTTATTATTTATTTATTATGAGACAAACAGCTATAACACAAATAAAAAATATATAGGTATATAAAATTTCCTTAAATGTAAACCTATAGTCCCCTAAGTTTTAATAAGAATTAGCACAATATAAAAACAAAACACACAAATAATTAAAAAACATTAATAAACATACAGAAACAAAAATAAAAATAGTACAAAGACAGAAACCAAAAAACCAATTCTTAGACGGTTAGGACGCCCTCCCATGCACGGGCCTTCCCTAACTAATAAGAGTGAATGCTTTGATTGAGGAAGCAAAGTGATTTCAATGTAAATATAAATAAACAAAAACAAAACAAAAAGGCAACGCAGGTAAGACGGCCAAAAAAGAAATAACCAATGACTCCGCCAATCAATGTGCAGTCGGCGGCAGATCAACCTACCCAAATCTGTCAAATTTCTCCAGTGAATATTGATCCTTATAACCAAACAATAAAGTTCAAAATTGATTGTAGAAATTTGACAGTTTTGGGTAGGTTGATCTGTCGCCGTGTGTGCAATACTCCCGCTCTGTTACACGAATACCTACTTATCTATTCTAATGACAGTTTATTGTGCTGATACGAGATAAATAATGTGAGAACCCCGGAAATAGTTTACATGATGAATGAAATAAGCGAAAAACACAAAAAAATGCTGGCAGGCAAAAGCCATTCTAGAGAGAAACAAAAAATTTTATAAAACAAATACCTACTAATTAATTTCACTGTTTTAAAACGACTTTAACCTGACTTTGACGCACTAATTTATTTTCACCATTTGATATTCCACTGTACCTATGTACCTAACTAACTTACCCGAGCGAATAGGATTATGATGAATTAGAAAAATGCTAAAGTCCTGATTACGAATTCCAATGATGTACAGTCACAAGCATTAACATAAACAATGTAACTCTTAGTACAATGAAAGAGTCTAAACTAGCCAAAGGGGTTAAACATGTTAATGTTAATGACTTTACGCCAAAAACATTTTTATACAACTGCCCCACGTTAAATTTTCAGAATGGCATAGATAGGCACAAATCAATCTGCAGAAGCATTTAAAAAAGACAAAATGATTAATAATAATAATAATAATCATGAGGTTACCGCCATGTGGGATGTGGATTCAACCATTATTGTACCGATAGTCGTTTCGGCAAACGGTATTTTAGCCAAGAGCCTCGATCAACACCTAGAGAGGCTCTCGCTAAAAGGTTGGGTCAAGGGTCAGATGCAAAAGGCAGTACTCCTTGACACGGCACTTATTGTCAGGAGGTTCCACACTCTGCAGCCCTGACCACTGGTAGTTTGGGCCCTGCCTCGCTGCTGGCGGTGCTCTAGGATTAGGTTTTTATAATGTTTTATTCTTTGTATATTAAAATATTGTAAAAATCTAGTCTTAAGGAAAAAAATAAATAAAGAGTATAATGATAATATATAAATAATTAATTATGTCTAATAGTATACTAAACGTTTCGTCATTCTTAAATGCTAATACACGCCTACTTTAAAGTAAGTGATAGGTGTACTACATTATAATACAAAGGATCCCAGCAAAATGTGCTTAATGATCATAGATTAATTAATACGTAACTAGTTACTGCCCGGCGACTAAAAGTATACTTTGAAATAGGTATATTCCTATTCGTAAGAGAATCCAGTCATCATCTTGACAGCCCTGTGTCCTTTGCCATGGAACAAAAAGACTGGCAGGCAAAAGCCATTTCACAAAGAAACAAAAAAAATACAGATTTTAATATTTAATTTTACTGTCTTCAAACGCCTTTCACATGACTTTGACATTCCACTGTATGTATACGTAACATACCTGAGCGAATAGGATTATGATGAATTACAAGAATGCTAAAGCCCTGCTTACGAATTCCAATGATGTACGCCAAAACATTTTTATACAACTCTCCCACGTTCAATTTCCAGAATGGCATAGATAGGTACGAAATCTCTCATTACACATTCTGAACACTTCCCTTGTAATCAATGTTCTGGCAGTTCATACCGAATAGGACCTCCAGTGGTCAGTACACCCTTCAATGAACTTGGCTTCCACAAATAATGAAAGGGTCTCGTCTATACACGACCGAGTGTCGGCCATGCTTGTTTAACGGAAAATTGTAAGCTAACGACTCAATTTTAAGATATGTCTTGTAGCAACGATTTTAAAGTTTAAAATACTGAAATACTAAAATAGTTTTTAAGTTATGTCAATGTCACCGTAAATTTATAAATTGTTAAGTCTATTTACGAATCATTACATGGTGCTAGAAACTAAACTTTGTGTATAAAGACATTGGGTCGTTTTCAAAAAAACAAAAATATGAAGGTGCTTGATTATGAAACAGCTAAATAGTTTTTTGCGTGATCCGTAGGCCAGCCTTTTGTTGGTCAGATAAAATCGTGATTCTGACTGTAATAATTGTTATTTGGAGTGTATTTTATAGCTTAGTTTCTTCACTTATTTATATATAAGTAGTAGTAAGTCATTAGGGGCTATTCCCAGACCTTTGACCGTATTAGAAGAACAGAATTTATGTACGATTTAACTTATTTATATTGGGAAGATTTACAGCGTTATAACTAGTATTATAACTATTATAATTATAATGAATAAACACATTTACAAATGACAAAGATAATAAAATCCAAAAAAAACTACATACATTAATTTCCTCCACGACCACTCAAATTTCAATTACTAGACTTACACTTTACTCGCGACTTCCTCCACGTATATGAGATTTAAATACATGTATTTTAAATAAAATGTAGCCTGCAATATATGTTGAGAAGTTCGATGGCGCAATGGTTAACGCGCCCAGTCTGCGAGTGCTGAGGTTAAGCAACTTTCGCAAAGGCCGGTCATCGGAGGGGTGACCAAAAATGTATCATCTTGAGTTCCTCCGTGCTTCGGAAGGCATGTAAAGCCGTTGGTTTGGTCCCGGCTGTATTAGCAGTCGTTAACAACCACCAATCCGCACTGGGCCCGCGTGGTGGTTTATGGCCCGTTCTCCCAATCCATCCAAAGAGAAGGCTCGTGCCACAGCAGTGGGGACATAAAATGAGCTGATGATGATGATGATGATGATGAATAAATGTAGCAATCTATTAGGTAGTGAAAGAACTTTTGGAATTGGACCAGTAGATCTAGAGATTACCCTCTGCAAACAAATAAACAACCAGTCACAAACTGTACCTCTTTAATAGTATAGATCACTACATAGTATAAAACAAAGTCGCTTCCCGCTGTCCCTATGTATGTATGTATGCTTAGATCTTTAAAACTACGCAACGGATTTTGATGCGGTTTTTTTAAATAGACAAAGTGATTTAAGAGGAAGGTTTTTATGTATAATTACATGCATAATATAGTAGAGAAACACTGATAATTTTAGAGGTTTCACATTTTTTTGCACTTATATTGCAAACTCTGGCTGAACCCTACGAGATAGATCAAAATAATATACTACAGTATTGTACACCTTAAAAAGATCTACAAAAAAGTCCGCGATGGTATATGTCTATATCTTAGGGATACCCCACAATAATAATTTTTATCCTTTACTTTTTACGAGAAATAATGGCTTATTTACGAAGCGATTTTAAGCAATACAGCATTAATCCTTATTCAATTAAGTACCTTAAATACATTGTCCATTTAATATAGATCAATATGGCCCTTTACAGCATGCAATTTAAATGATAATTTTCGAAGATAATTACAGATTTAAAATGCAGGGACATAGCGGTTGCGTGTATTAGCATTGCACCCGTGCAAAGCCGGGGCGGGTCGCTAGTATAGAATATTTTGTTTCCTACAACGTGGTTTGCCGTGGAGGCGGTAGGGATAAAGTCTCAAAGGTCTGGGAACGACCTGTCATTAGGAGATTAGACTAGATTTCGCCATTAATTTGGTTTACGTCAGCTTCATTCGATTGAAGGCGTTGAGAAACCTCTCATCACGTTTTATCTTACATTTCTCCGCTCGTTTCTCTATCTAATATAAGTAGAAGTAAGAACCTTTTCAACGTATTATTTGTCGGTACTGTAGGTACTTAGGGAATACTCTCCGCTTGAATTCGACTTCATGTCAAAGTAGTTTTATTTTTAGATAAGTTAAAAGAGAATTAGCTAAGAGGACATCTTGTTTCAAAACGTGTAAAAGCTAAATACATATTAGTTTTTTGAGGAGACTTTTTTAATGACGATTGTTATTATTGTTATATCAGCCATAGCTGTCCCACTCCTAGGTAAGGCTTCCCACACTTTTCCTACACCTTCCGGTCTCGTGCAACATCACGCCAACATGTTATTATAATAAATTATGTTTTTTTTTGTTTTATTAAGAGCGTTTACGCCGCACACTAGCGCCACTAATGAAAAAAAAACATATCTAGTAATTAGAGATAGAAAATCAAATTATGCTCAACAAACTATCTGAATGAAGTAATTTAGCATTTTTACGTCACCTAATGAACATCTCACATGTTATGGTTTAGTTAAATAAGACGTTACGGCCACTTTTAACTATAACGCCATATTTAACTAAACCATAACATGTCAGGTGTTCATCAGGTGACGTAAAAATGCTAAATTACTTCATTCAGATAGTTTGTTGAGCATAATTTGATTTTCTATCTCAAATTACTAGATATGTTTTTTTTTATTGGCGGTGCTAGTGTGCGGCGTAAACGCTCTTAAATGCCAGTTGTCAAGCTGAAGATTTATTTCAACTATAATGATAATAATTATGGTGAAGTGCCAAAAATAACGTGAGATCGTTTATTTCATAAACAAGGAGTTTAATGGTGCAATGACTTGCGCATTTAGGTTGTGATCTGTTAAAATAAGGAATTTGCCTGATCACTGAATAGCACACATTTAACCATTTAAATATTTTGAGCAACAGACGGCAGTCGTTAAAATAATAAAAAATAATATAATATATATTGCTGAAATAATAATATAATATTGTATTCGATCAGCGATTAGGTTTATGCTAATGGTGATGTGTGACGGGAGGAAGAGGTTGAAAAGGACTTGCGCGAGCTTCACGCGGCAGGAGGTGGTGCAGAACAGACCCAGATGGAGACTCTTATTATCAGAGGTCAAGACTCACTTTGAATGAAAAAGAAAAAGAAAGTAAAAACTTTTACTGATAACACATAACAAAACACAATTTACATACAATAACAACAAAAATAAATAAATAGATATACATATTGCGCCAAAGGATAAATACAAGGGATGCCAATACTGTGTCCAGCTCAGTATACGCAGCAAGCGGGGCCTGCTGCTCTGATATTCTGATGAACACAGTAGTAACAACATGGCATGAAAAACAAACAAAATAAAGAAAAACATTAATCATCATCATCATCATCATCTCAGCCAAAAGACGTCCACTGCTGGACAAAGGCCTCCCCCAAGGATATGAGGGGTATTTGCCGTAATCGCCACGCTTGGCAGGCGGGTTGACGATCGCAGTAGGTTGAGGGCAACCTCAGAGAGATGCTGCTGCCCATCCTCTGGAATGGTCCCTTAGTCGGCTTTTACGACACCCACGGGAAGAGATGGGGTAGTGCAATTCCTTATCCCCGGCACCACACAGGGTAAAACATTAATATAAAATAAAAAATTAAACGACCTCCGTATTCGAGTGGCTTGCACGCCGGACTTTGGGCGGCGCTAAGTCTGCTGTCCCTAGTTCGATTCCCGGTCGGGTCGACGTCGAAAACGAACTTTTCGATATTGTGCCGAGTCTGGGTAGTTGTGCTACCATCGTTGTTTCTGATTTCCATAAAACGAGTGCTTTAGCTACTTACCTTGGGATCAGAACAATGTATATGATGTTGTCAATATATTGTCTAATATATAAAATAGTTAATTCTTATTAAGAATTACAACAATTCGCTTATCATGAGAACATGATAATTAATAACTTATCAATATACAGTAAATATTTTTTATATTTATTTACATTTTTTATATTATTTTATTATATTTTTTTAAGTATTTATATATACATATATATATATATATATATATATATATATATAATAGTATTTTTTTCGACTGTTCTGTGGTTCACAGATTTCAGATTTCACCACAGTCCTCTCTTTTATGAATAATGTGATTATTGTTAGTTTTAGTGTTTATGCACCATTTTGTCATTACTTTTATTTATCTTTTGTTATCAACTTATGCTAGCTGTGTACATTTATTTGGCCTGGCTGTTTATGTACCGATTAAAATAAAATAAAAATAAAAAAAAATTTATCGAAGAAGTGCAGAAGTCGGGGGTAGAAAAACTAAAATTGAAACTGTCACAGCGTCCAGGGTTAATGTACCGCAAACCAAAAGAAACAACAAACGAAAATATAAGTGCCAACTACGATAACAGCTCTACTAAAAGTTAGTTCATAAACCATGTTTTACGCAAATTTTGTTTCGAAACAAATCACAAAAACACAAATTTTAGCGTATGCCTTGAGGAAACCTTTAAGTTGTCCCCCAAAAAAGTCCGGTTACGCTGAAAAGTTAGTAAGACCATCAGCAAGATCTTTCCAATAAAAAATCACGAACGAGACTCAGTACCCTGCTGTGAGATATTTACATGGCATACAGCTTATCAGTGGCGGTAGCCAAAGTAACATTATGAAAACGATAGCGAAGTTCGAAAAGAATAAAATGTATGGGATTGACATAAGATTGAGCACGTGATTTAGCGCGGCTTATGTCAATCCCCATACATTTTATTCTTTTCGAACTTCACTATCGTTTTCTTAAGAGCGTTTACGCCGCACACTAGCGCCGCCAATGAAAAAAAAAGCATATCTAGTAATTAGAGATAGAAAATCAAATTATGTTCAACAAACTATTTGAATGAAGTAATTTAGCATTTTTACGTCACCTAATGAATACCTGACATGTTATGGTTTAGTTAAATATAGCGTTATAGTTAAAAGTGGCCGTAATGTCTTATTTAACTAAACCATAACATGTGAGGTGTTCATTAGGTGACGTAAAAATGCTAAATTACTTCATTCAAATAGTTTGTTGAGCATATTTTGATTTTCTATCTCTAATTACTAGATATGCTTTTTTTTTCATTAGTGGCGCTAGTGTGCGGCGTAAACGCTCTTAATGTTACTTTGGCTGAGCCTACTGATCCATACTATTCACACAACAAACGTTTACTCAACTAAAACTCTATTTTAACATCCACCTACAAAGCCATTAGTTCCGTTTCTTGCAAACGTTTTTTTTCCAATCCGTGCAAAAAGCTTTGCGAACGAAGTTGTTGGGCTTTCAGCGAACTATTCTGATAGTGACACCTGCGCTTTGTCTCAGTTGCTTCCCTGAAAAACACCGGGGGTCGACCTCCACTCATTATTTCGCTCGACCCAGATAAAGTGGACAAGTTGGGTGGAACTATTTACTGTTGGCGGTAACCGATCTGACCTGGCTGATAGTTGGTTAATCGACTATTAAAGTTTCTCCAAGTGTTGGTGGTAATTAAGCTAAAGGGCTCTATAGAATAACTTTATGACATCATAGTTTTTCAATGACGGTTAAAGTGTGCAATGCTTTGGCACGCCACAACATGGTCGACTTGAGCCGAGATCCCAGCCTTTCTTTAAAATTGATTTATCCTTAACCAACTATAAATTACTACAAATAAAATTGTTGCCAAACTGATCAACAGTTTATAGGCAAAAGAAATGCACCCGGTTTTTGCAAACTCAAAATCGCGCGGAATCAATTCCAAGTAAGTGATTCCATACATTTGCTCGGGAGTGTAGTTAAAAACTCAAATTGAACAAGACATGCACTCATCAAAAAAACTATCTACACACGCACACTACAAGCAAAAGAAAAAAACAGAGTCAACAGACTCGCTTATCGAAGGTCAGTAGCCAATCTTGTTATTTCTCTTTTAAATACAAGGTTTATAAGGATTTAAAGACGATGTTACCGAGAGCAGACACTTGGTATAATAATCGAAGACCTGGAAATCTCATAAGATATAGGAACACGCCAGCGCAGCACATCCATCGGCATCAGCCGATGGCCTAGAAAACCTAAGTTTGATCGATCAGAAACTTAGTATCTCGCCACCCCATATAAACGGTTACACTGTAAATTTTATATATTTTTCGAGGAATTTTCTTTGTAAGTAAAAAGTTAATAGCCTATATGCCGCTGCTGCTACGGGCAAAGGCCACTGGGTACTGACTTATTGGTCACTACGCTTGCCAAATGTGGGTTGGTGATCACAAACGCAAATACAATTTTTTAAGTTATTTCGAAATAGTTTTAAACGTCATCTTAATTCTTAAAATAATTACTTAAATATGTTTGTGTGTTTATGGTGAAAAGTGTATTTATTTCTATTGAGATACTGATGAGGAGCTCGATGGCGCAGTGGTTAACGCGTCCGGTCTGCGAGTGCTGAGGTTAAGCAACTTTGGCAAAGGCCGGTCATTGAATAGGTAACCAAAAATTTATCATCTCGAGCTTCTCCGTGCTTCGGAAGGCACGTAAAGCCGTTGGTCCCGGCTGCACTAGCAGTCGTTAACAACCACCAATCCGCACTGGGCCCGCGTGGTGCTTTATGGCCTAGTCTCTCTATTCATCCATAGGGAAGGCTCGTGCCCCAGCAGTGCGGACATAAAAATGACCTGATGATGATGATGATTGAGATACGTCATTCAAATTATGATTCATAGCTATCTGTTCATTTAGTTTTTTTTTCGTATTTTTTTTATTATTTCATTTTAGTACCACGCTTAATCTTTGTTAGTTTTATTTAGAGTAGGTTATTATAAATTTTAAGGATTTTAACCTTTTCACCGCCCAACTATCTTGCACGCGATGTCCCGCTGTACGCCAACGTATAAATGTATTTTAATAAAGTAGGTACAAAGAAGAACTTCTATAGAAGTGCTGGCGTGGACGGCACGAAAATCTCGAACTTCTATAAAAGTTGTTGGCGGTAAAAAGGTTAAATGTTGGTAATAAGAAAACTTTGTTATTTAATGTTAACATTGTAATATATAAAATACCTTATTGAACAAGTTTCGCTGAAACTGCAATTATACTAGCTGAACTGTGTAATACATAGTTCGACGGTTGATTATAATGGATTCTGAAACTTTTCTATTGGAGGTTGCAGAAACTTTGAAATTTGAAACTTCACACAAAACCAATATCAAACAATTAATATTAATACTTGGGCGCATAAATCATTGAAAATTTATATCAAAATGTTGTATCAAATTGTTGGTCACCGGATGGGTTGCCATATTAAAACATCTTGAGATCTTCTCTATACTTAAAAGGCACGCCAAGTCGTTGGTACCAGTTCAAACCGGGAAAACCTACCAACCCAAATTGAACCATTGTGGTGATTTGAACTGCCTCTGTATTCTAGAAGACCACCGGTATGAGACCGGGGGATAGATGTTTGAATTCAATTTAGGGGTAAGGCTGAGGAAAGCTTGGTGGGACCAGAGCCCTGGCTGCCAATAGCGCACAATATCACCAAGGGAGTAATCGGCCAAAGCATCACAGCGGAAACCAACCGATGATGGAGATCCTCGAATGGTATGAGACAGTCGAAGATCTTCATCAAGGGAATGGATAAGAAGAGGACTAGCAAACTAATGGGACTATCCAGAGAGAAAATGAGGCTAGTCATAGAAATCATAACAGGACACTGTCGGCTGAACAGGCATTTGACAGTGATAGGAGTTAAAACTGATCCCATATGCCCGGAGTGCATGGAAAGTGAGGAGACCAGCCTCCACCTACTACCTGAGTGCCCTATGTACTCACTATCAAGATGGGAGCTCTGGGGATCGGACACATTACACATAGAGGACCTACAGAATCTGAAGGTGGAGCAGATAGCAAGATTTACCAAAGAGACCAAAAGATTCGACGGGGCGCCGTGAAAGCTAGATGAACCTAAACTCCCTCAAAAGGGAGAACGGGGAAAAAGGATGAAGTGGTCCGCAACAGTGCAGGTGGATCGTCCGTTCGGCTGGCGACGTCCCCATAAGAAAATAATAATAGGGGTAAGGCTTGTTTAAAGTCACTATTATCTAACCTAAACATGTCGCTATTTCATCAATGTTTAATGGAATGTTGTGTTCTGACAGTGGCATATAAGATCGACCGCTCTTCAGTGGTTGAGAGTTCCTCTGGAACTTTTGAGCCAGGTGCGGTTCAAGATGGACTTTTACATCAACTATTTCGTAGTTTTTAGTTTTGTTTGTATATGTATGTACAGACGGCAGATCAACCTACCACAAAATGTCAATATTCTTTAATAAATTTTGAACCTTAGTGTTTGGGTATAAAGATCAATATCGATTAGATAAATTTGACAGTTTTGGATAGGTTGATGTGCAGGCGTGTGTACGATTGTTTGCAACTGGCGGGACCTCGAAACCACAGCACAAGACCGCTATGCATGTAAGTCCCTACTGCGAGCCCTATGTCTCTGATGAAGGATTTCATCATCATCATTAGAATAGAATAGAAAATAATAGAAAACATTTATTAGTGACATTATATATAAAAAAAAATGTTTCCCGCACTCACACCAATTACCTAGCCCCAAGAAAAGCTTCCTTAAGAAACTCGAGAAATGGTTAACTAGACAACGGATAAACATACTTTAAATACATACTTTTAATACATAGAAAACACCCAGACCCGAAACAATTTAGAAAAACAGGTATTTCTAAATTGATTCGACCGGGGATCGAACCCGTGTCCTCAGAGATGGCGACACCATGAAAACCGGTGTGCAAGCCACTCGACCAAGGAGGTCGTCAAATTATAAGCATTCTGTTAATCATTGTTAATGTGAAGTAATGTTTGTCGAATAAGTAATTTAAATTCAATACAACAAGGTTTTGTGTGTATTCTTTCTAAAATTTTGCTGGCCTAAAACGTTAAACATTATCCTTTTTGTCTGTCACCGTTTAACTCTCCTCTATGGTTTTAATTATTTACAAGATTTTTAATAGTAGAAGAAGGGATTAAATTTAAATTACATTATGTATGTGTTGTAGAATAGAATATAATAGAATTGATATGATTAGAAATATATTTTATTGTCTCTGCTCAGTTCTGCTGTTGTTCAAGTCTCTTAAGTACAACAAACATACGATTGGTACTTGGAAGTTGTTCGGACAAAGGAACTATTGTACGAAGTAACTCGTCGCTACGAGAGAGTACTGTAAAAAATGTTAGCACTTGGTGGGCGAAACTTTATCTTTCTGTGAGTCTAGAGCGACTTCTTATATAACGCTTAAGTTTTTTTTATACTTAAAAAAACGTTCTAAAATAAAATTAAGGTAAAACTAACAGTACTAAAACGGCATGTGAAAGGTCTAAAGCTTCGTAATGTCATCCCGTTAATAATATAACTAACTGCCTATAATGTTAATAATTTACATACTTATGCATGATAAAAGTGCAGTTGGCAAAAATATATATACATATACTGTTAAACTATCGCTATCCATATATTTAAATAAAATTCTCGTGTCACATACTAGTTGCTATACTCCTCCGTAACGGCTCGATCGATTTTTATGAAATTTTATATGTATATTCGGTAGGTCTGACAATCGGTCGTAGTCTATTTTTCATACCCCTAAATGATAAGGGTGGTAGCCGTTGCACTAAACCAGTAACTAAGTCGTTGTGGAGATCCTTGGGGGAGGCCTTTGTCCAGCAGTAGACGTTTTTTGGCTGAGATGATGATGATGATGATCTTAAAACTAAATAAAATAAAACAAAATCTCGTCCGCCATGTCACATACTAGGTAACCGGCAAAGAGCAAATCAATGCGTTTCCGTAAAATATAATATGCAGGATTTAACAATGACATATTTAAAAAAAAACATAAACTGTGTTTACATCACACGAGTTCTGAATATGCAAAATAATATTTTATTCAAACAACCAACAATAATGATGTATGACACATTTTCTATAAGTGACGTCATACTTTTTGATGAACTTTCCGTTGTATAACTTAGTAGCTATTCATTTGCATCAGTTGATACTTTTCCTTAGAAATTTATAGTTTTCCAAACCGCCTCTGTGGTCTAGTGGTTAAGACCACCGGTTTAGACCCAGAGGTCCCGGGTGCTGCTCCCAGCAGGAGGTACATGTTTGTGAACTCGGTTTGGTTTACCTAAATATGTCGCCATAACAATGTTTGTAACATTGTTGTATTCCGGCAGCTAGAGATAAGATAGCCAGTGCCTCAGTAGTTGAGGATTCCGGGTGAAGTGCGCTTCCACCTTCGGCCTTATCATCACTAAGCATCAGGTGAGATTAAGGCCAAGTGCTTAACCCTAAGAAGAAAAAACATTCGGTTATAAAAGTACGTCTATGATACTTAAACAAAGTGGTTTGCGTTAATCCCTCCATTATAAAATTTTGATTAAGTAAATGAATATTGTCATACAATTATAATAAAAAGTAAACCACAATTTTGACAGTACAGCGAGTTTACCACAACTTATTAATTTTGCACAACTCAACACACCAACACCGGTACCGGCTACATCAAACATTGTGATGGATCGCGCTATTTGACGGCTCGCAAATTGGTGTTCATGGCTCAAAAACCGACCGTTGACATATTCATGAAAACATTAAGTATTCATGAATTATCGGTAGTACTTTATGAGTCTGCGCTAGAACGCTTTATATTGAGAAAAGCTTCCTGGTTATTAATGGAAACGTTTGATGCGACTTCCATTTATCGTTTGATTGAAATAAGTTCAAATATAAATACGGCTGTACAGACAACAACGAAAGTCTCTGATACTACACATAAGATTGATAAACACTTCAATAACATTAAGATAACAAAACAAAACAAAGAAATTAAGATAACATTTTATTATACAAATCAAAAACGTACAATAAGTTTTATTCTGATATTGATATATTTACAAAATCCAAAACTTTGTTCAAAACTGCAGTTCATAAGCTTAAATTAAGTTAAAAGAGTGTTTGGAATTGAATCTTTAAAATATTTTAATGTATACTACAATTAATAACCAACGGTCATAATCAATTCGAGCGTCCATGTAAACCAACCACAATATTACACTCACACGCATTTTTACACATCGACACAACACAATCAGATTCACACACACCTATTCTGTAAGTCATCATTCGACAAAATTTCATCTACTTACCTATTTTATTTTTCTTTTTAGACTACCTACCTGCGTTAATTAATTATGTCAACATTTTTTAGTAGCATAATAATGTTTCTATAATTGGCTTATGTTTAAGTAACATCTTCTTTACCTTGTGTTTAGTTAAATGCTGTTGAAACATTGTTGAATAAATAAATAAATAAATAAAACATGTAAGTTACTGTATGTGTTGTTAGCAGCACGCTGTAGCTGAGCAAAAAGACTATTATAAAGAGCTCAGTGTTTTTTTTGTTATTTTTATAGTTAGCACGGCAAATTACTTGGTTCCAACAACTACTAAAATAAATTAAAGTACGTGAAAACATTGCATTTTATTTATTTTAGACATCATGTTTCAAAGAGCCATTTACTGCTTAAGACCTACACAATCGATATCTAAATAGAAATAGTATAAGTTTATTTTTTTCAAAACAACCGGGTTTGATTCCCGAGCTGAGTACAGGTTTTTTTTAAATGTATGAATGCAGTTTTTTTTCTTATTAAAATCGATGACATGGTTCCTAAGGACAGATCTTCGTATGTCTTATAGTTTCAGACTTTCCCATACTGACCGACTTAAATGAGACACCCTGTATTTTTCGAGTATTTATGTAGCCTCCGGAGATATTATTCTCCGGCAATCCGGAGAATAATATCTCCGGATTTTTCTTAGCATTTTGGTAAAAACCGGATCAAAATCCGTTCAGTAGTTCTCGAGTTTATCGACTTCAAACAAACAAACAAACAAACAAACAAACAAACAAACAAACAATTTTTTTTTAAACTATTCTATCGTGTTTCGTAAGTGATTTTAAGGCAACCTGTGTAACTTTTTTTTTTATATTTTACAATTACAGATTTTTTTATCCCTACGTTCTTATTATATGTATAGATTATTTACTAAGTTGTCAAATGTTCACGGTGATCATTATTAAGATTATTCTTTTTGTTTATGTTATTTCTGTTCTCATGTAAGTGGCATTTGTCTTTTTTTGAGAATAAACTATTTAAACCTAAATTTTGCTTCACTAACTGTCTTCGCAGCTGGATTTCGCTTCTGCTCAACATTAGGTAGAACGGAGTCGTTTGTTCAGTCAAATACAAATGAATAATTAAAAAAGTCAAAATCCTTTTTTTGCGAGAGTTTGCTGATTGCCACTGCGCATTTACAGCTTCACCAGGCTTTTTTGGGGGCGACGAGAAACTAAAAGGGTTCCTTAAGTCGAGTAAAAAAAAACACCTTCAAAGGTTTTCTAGAGAAATGGCATCACGCACAGTTCGTGGCCCCGTGCCCTACTAGATTCTCCGAGGGGTTTGGATCGGATCCGAAACAAAATCCACTTATGGGAGTTGCTTGGACACCCTACAAACTAGGATTTATCCGGAGAAATTTGGATGAAAGGCCACCCTACTTCTTAGAAACGTGTAACATTATACTGTACGTACAACCTAATGCAATACAAGTCTGCAGAAGCAACTTAATACAAACTAGTCACTGTTGCTTGAGGCTCATCTCGGAAACTTTAGAATTCAACTTAAACGTGTTTGTTCTCGATTACACATGCGCATCGAAATGTTGAATACAATTTTGTTCTTGACGATACATAATCATGAGGGTGCTTTAGTTGGGATAGTACAGATGTGAGTTTTGTAAGCTGTCTAGGTTTTTGAAAATGTTAATTTTTTTACAGAATTAATAAAAAAAAATTTAAATCTTTGGCTTGGCCTTCATATCATCTAATGAAGACCAGATAATGAGAAGTGGAAGCGCTCTTCACTCAAAATCCTCAACTAATGAGAAAATGATGAAAGCATCAAGAATCTAAAGACAATAAGCAAGATAGTTGTGTTTCGATAATAAGAAAAAAAATACCTTATTGTCGATAACTATCTTCCTTATTGTCTTATGGCGACAAACTTCGTTAGATGGTAGTAGCTAGCCAAGTGGAGACATAACAAACCCAACCACTAACCAAATCAAAAGTACAAACAGTATTTTCCGTTAGTAATCGAACCCTAGCCTTCTGGGTACTCTTGTTTAGTGTTTAGACCGGTGCCACTAGACTAGAATACAAATTCATTCATTCATTTATTCATTCATTAATTCATTCATTCATTAATTCATTCATTAATTCATTAATTCATTCATTCAATCATTCGTTCATTCGTTCATTCGTTCATTCATTCATTCATTCATTCATCTTGAAATTGTGAATTAAACACATAATAGGAACCCAGTATATGTACTGAACGCAAACGGTGGGCTTATTTGTTATACGAGTACCTAAATATAAAATTTACCTGTTCAATTCTTATATTTAGGTATTCGTATAACAAATAAGCCCATCGTTTGCGTTCACTATAAAAATCTTCAATATTCCCGTGAACTATGTCGGGCAGGTCACCTCGGTAAATTGGCGTCGTAAAAAGGTGGAACGGGCCTACCGAAAATAGCCGTAAAAATTGATGGGATTACCTGATAGGATGTCCAGAATTAGAGGGTCGATATGAAAAATTACCTAAAAAAGTGGGGTATTCAGTTTGTGGATGATAGATAGGTTTTTTATTTCGTAACGGGGAACTTGAAGGGTATCTTTTTAAATAGATAGTCGTACCTTATAAAAACAAAGGCGGAAGCTTACTTTTATAAGTAATCTCAACTATTGAAAATACAGGAAACAAAACATCAATATTTTTTTGTTTATCAGTAAAATTAATTACAGTTACACTAAATACTTTCCAGTATAGATTCGCTAATACTAACAGAATAGGGTAGGTTTCGAGGTAACCAGTCGTTGTGATAATTGTTCATGTCGCAGATCTCTATTCATAGCCACTCAAACGTCAGGAGACACTCTTAAAATTCTCAATTTATTTAGAGTATTTACATTTGGGTTTGAAGCATATACTTTAAAATAATTATATTATGTATCTAATAGGCTACGCAGTGATATTTTTAGTTTTGATCAAGTTCGTATGATTATTTTTTGACATTTTTTTTTACTGCAGCCCACTGGTAATAATTTTAATATTTCAGTGTATTTTACCAGTAAACTTAGCATTTTTATTCATATGTATACAATCACCACTCTTGTTTATCGGTGACTGTGTACCTCCGTGATTGAAATTTATCGAGTTCATAAATTCATGGGTGCCGAATTGGGAAGGTGCCGAATCGAAACTAACCCAGAATAATATACGCAAAAGTTTTGATAAAGTCACTAACCCATCCAGTAATAGAAGATCATACAACAAAAATGCGCAAACCGCCGTGGCTGTTTGCGCATTATGGCACGCCATAGAGCGCCTCAATAGGCATGCTGACAATAACAATCATTAATTCCAGAACACGTATAAAGGAAATCTTGTAACAGTTCTTCAGAACATTAACCAATTTTGTATTTGACTTAGGCATGATTTTTTGTAACATCTTCTTCTTTTCTTTTATTTATGGCATGTTTTATGTCTACTGCCGAACACAATTCACCAATATCACGTAGGTAGACGTTTTTGTAACATAAAAAGTTATAAATAATAATAGTAATATACAAATATACTCAATGGTAGAACCATACACTTCAATAGACCGGACATAACACTGCAATACAAAACAAACAAAACAACTTACCTGATAGATATCGCAGTCCCCAACACCCATAATATTTATAATAAGACAATAACAGAAAATATAGGTAAATACGCAAACCTAAGAGAAGAAATGGTAACAAGAAAAAGTGTATATAGTCCCCATTGTCATCTCACCGGCGTAGAACCAAATTATATCAAAAGAAACCTGAAAGAGAAGACAGTAAATGTATTATAGAAAGCTGCTATCCTTAATACCTGCCGAATTGTAAGGATGTTCATGCAACTGGGAGATTCTGAAATAACCCCACACCATACAGACAACACACCACACCCTGTAATTACTTGGTGTGTACCCGTAATTATAGAGACTAGTGGTCGCCCAGTGGTCGAAATTCGACCGTTATTTTATTAAGACTGCACGGATTGTATCATAAGCAATGAAAAATTAAAAAGATAAAAAATGTGAGTTTGGATTAGCATTGACAGATTTCAGCCGCTCCTCTTCCATTTTTGAAATTTTTGAAAAGAGTTTAAGTATATGCGTATGTGTCAAATACATGGTAGTGTGTGAAATGTTTGTTTTATTGATTTAATGTATTTTTTATGCATAATTTCAAACAAATATTAACATTCTGTACTCCTTCTCTATAGTATAAACTGTGTGCGAAATTTCATATTCCTTCGTCCGCTCAATTTTCGTAAAAAGGGGTACAAAGTTTTTGCTTCACGTAACAATATAATAATAACCGGCTTCTAGCTGAGAAAAAAATCAAATAATAATAAAATTATTAAACACTCAATTGACGGAACAAAATAGTGACCTCATAGCTTCCATTCTTATACAGTTTCTATTTAAAAAAAAACCGGTTTTGACAGTAATTTCTCTATTGACTAAACAGTTAACTACCCTATTGAGTACAGACGGCAGCAGATCAACTTACCACAAATTGTCAAATATCGATTAAAGAAATTTGACTGTTTCGAATAGGTTGATGTGCAGGCGTGTGTACAAATAGACCATTCAAAACAATTGCACGCGTATTGATTTTAATTTGTTTATATTGCCTTTGTATGAAGTTTCAAATTCAAAAGCGTATGCAACCTCCATTAGAAAAGTTTTGGAAGCCATTATAATCTACCACCGAACTATTACACAGTTCAGCTATTGCAGTTTCAGCGAAACAACAAACCAAACTTGTTCAATTAATTACTTTAATATGTTGTATGGTGAACATGATCATATTGCAATAACATTTCAGGTTCACTAAACCAAAGGGTTTTGATCTGCCGCGTATATTTGGTGCCGTCTCAACCGGTTAAAAACAGGGCACGGTCGTTGCAACGCCTGTCGGCACAAATGAGGATGGTCGGATAGCCCAATCTGCGACTGCGGTGAGGAGGCCCAGACTATGGAACATATTGTGCAGCGATGTCTTATCCGCGCGCATAGAAATGATATGAATGAGCTGCCACCCGACTTCATCGATTGGCTCCGGGATCTGGACATTGACCTATAATTAGAATTAGAATTTTATTATATTTAGTATTAAGCAATTTTGACATGTATATTCCTTTTTCGCCTGTTTCATATTATCATACGATTAAATAATATCAGGTAACGTATGACAATGGTTAAATCAATTGTTACGTATCATAATATGGCGTTTGGACAGACTAGCCACTCAGTTGTTCACACCAGACACAATAGAAATTCAATTATTGTTCTATAGCACTGTGGTTACCTTGGGCGTCCAAGTATCTACGAGATATATTTTTTTTAAATTGAAAATAATACATATTAAAATAACTGTATCAAGAACCTACTTATACATTATTTATTTCTTTAGTGTTATAGGTTATTTGCTTGGTTTTATCGCCATCATCATCATCGTCACCTCATTTTTTTATGTCCCTACTGCTAGGGCCCAGTGCGGATTGGTGGTTGTTAACGTCTGCCAATGCAGCCGGGACCAACGGCTTTACGTGCCTTCCGAAGTACGGAGAAGCTCGAGATGATAAATTTTTGTCACCCATCCGATAACCGGCCTTAGCAAAAGTAGCTCAGCATCAACAATCACAGACTGGACGCGTTGACTACTGCGCTATCGAGTTCTCCCCTGGCTTGGTTTATTACTTTCTTTTTAGAAAACGCTAGTGTCAAAGCTATTAGCTCGATTTTCTTAATGTTAAGTTCGAGCATTCCGGACAAACCTCAGTGGTGTTTGGTCTGCTATGATGCAAAAATATTGTATGTTTTAATGTAAATAAATAAAAAAAATAAAAAAAGACAGTGCTGATATAATATTTTTAGGCTTAACCATTGATTCCAATCTAAATTGAAAAGCACACTTAAGTAAACTTAATAAACGATTATCCAGTTGTTGTTATGCTTTATCGATTTTAGCAAACGTAGCATCGGTTGAGGTTTCTAAGAGTGTTTATTATGGTAGTGTATTCCCATTATTAACGTACAGTGTAATTTTTTTGTGGCAACTCTGTGAATGTTCCTCCACATTTATTATGCAGAAGATTAATGTGTTAGGTATATTTTTATTTTTTAGATATGGGAATCTTTGCGAAATGTTTTCAAAAGGAATGGTTTACTCACTTTGACTTGTATTTATATTTTGGAAACCTGTGTGTTTTTGAAAACCAATAATGAGCATTTTATCAAGAAATCATCACATAGACACAATTTGCGTAGCAATTATTATTGTCATGATTTTTGTATTCCCAGATGTAATAGAGCAGTAATGTATAAAAGCATTTTTGCCTCAGCTGAAAGAATTTGTAATAACCCACCTCTTTAATTTAAAGTACTTGAAGGCAAACAATTTAAAAATAAATTAAAATCTTGGTTAATTGATGAAGAATTTTATAGCCTTCATGAATACTTTAATAAGTAGATAAATTTCTAAATAGCTTGTTTTTTTTTGTAATTTCAATTACTTATTGAATCACTTTTGAAATTATTATGAACCTTTATATCAATTTAAATTTTATCTTTATACTTTATATAAATTACTTCACAAAATACAAATATTAACATAATTAACATAATTTCAAAATTGAGTGTACAATTTCAATTTCTCAATTTTGGGAAAACTGATGGATTTATACTATTTTTTAAGATCTTTATGTACACAGTTTCACAATAAATGTTTCAATCAATCAATCAATTGTAGGCCCAGAGCTCAATTCCCAATTGGAACGAAGTTTTTCCGATTTATCGATGCATCAAAAGTTTAAATACTTCCAGAGCTCGAGATGTTCTTAATTTGGTCTAACTATAGAAACTACTTGAAAGATGTTTATTTATACACATTATTTTACGCAAATATTGTTGCGAAAAAATTACAATTTGAAAAAAGACAGTGTTGAAAAAATTCCACGAGTGGGATTCGAACCCGCACCCCATGACATGCCGGATCAGGTGCACTGCCAACTATGCTATCGTGGTTCAATCCAACTTACCGAAACTAATCACTATCTAGTCGACAACTACGTCATCAAAATTCAAAATTCAAATTCAAAATTCAAATTCAAAATTCAAAATAATTTATTCAGTTTAGGCTACAAGTAGCTCTTGTGAATGTCACTATGCCATCGGTTCGTAAGTCTACTCTGGGCGGGAGATCTTGTACTGAGAAGAACCGGCAAGAAACTCAGCAAGTGTCCAGCTCTTTTCTCCCTTACAGCGTCAAAAATATTGGAAAATGCCCTATCATAGCAGGACACTTTCCATTACAAATAAACACAAAAAATATATAGAACACAACCACAACATGTAAAAAAAAAAAAAATCTAAGTTAACAAAACATCAGATAATTATGTAAAAGTTTCAATTTCCACAATGTCATACAGTACCGCTACAGTACTCTAGTAAAAGTCAAAAATTGTTTAAGTAAAACAAAGTCAAACTATAGTTAAATAATACTAAAAAAAAATCAACATACGATCTTAAAATATTTACAAATATTGAAAGATCAGTTAAGAAAAATTATATGTAATAAATAATCATAAATATAGCTTGCCTAATTCTTTATTGATTGATTATTTGATTATTTATTACATATAATTTTTCTTAACTGATCTTTCAATATTTGTAAATATTTTAAGATCGGATGTTGATGACGTAGTTGTCGACATTGAATAGGGCTCCTCTGGCTTAAAAAGTAAAAAAAAAGAATCATCAAAATCGGTTCATAAACGACAAAGTTATTCGCGAACACACATAAAATTTAAAAAAAAACATATATACGAGTCGAATTCAGTAACCTCCTCCTTTTTTGAAGTCGGTTAAAAAAGTAGATAGTGTTGATAGTTTCGGCGAGTTCGATTGAGCCACGAAAGCATAGTTGGCAGTGCACTTGACCCGGAATGTCAAGTGGGGTGCGGGTTCGAGCCCCGCTCGTGGAATTTTTTCAACATTGTCTTTTTTCAAATTACTTTGGAGATATAAAATGTAGTTAATCCTTTTCTATAATAAAACCTTCGTTGCTAATCTTCTCTCCTACTTTAATTTGTATAAATTGGATGATTTTTTAGCCAAAAGCTTTCCGAATGGCACAGCCCCGTCCTTGCTTAAGTAACATAAAACGCAATCCGCAAGGTATTACGCCGTCTGAAAGCGATAATCTCAAGAGCCGCTGGCTTTTAGTGCATTTTCACTACATTTTGTGTATTAGGTACCTACTTAGAAAACTAGTCACTTTGCCCGCGACTTTGTACGCGTTGATTTCCAATGTTTGGTATTTTAAAATAAAATATAGGCTATGTTACCTGCAAGGACTGTATCATTCTATGCGCAAAACATTTTTTGGAATTGTTCCAGAGATTACCCTCCTCAAACAAACAAACTCTCATACTTTTCCTTCTTATTAATAGTATAGATACGGCTATATAAATAGAAATTATATTTGTTGTGATAGGGCGACGCACCGCTAAACAATTAATCTAATACGGAATTAAGAGAAATTTATACACATAATATTTACAAATAAAAAGGGACTCCAAATCTCTGCCAAGCGGGATAGTGCCCAGGTCGCTGGCGGCGTTGCCTCTTTGGATGACCAAACTTAGGCGTTGGCCAAAATACGCGCCAGCTCGAGGGTCACCAGTGGTCTCTATAAGGCGAGCGGAAAGTGATGACTTGATTTCAATGATGGAGACCTTTGCGCAGCAGTGAGGCAGTCTGATAGGCTATTTACAGAATGGGACACTAGGCTGTCCCACACAGCTGGCCTTCTTCTCACCTAATGCTAAGAGATTAGACAGAAATTAAGTAATTAATTAAATGTTATAAGACCATAGATTAGACATGTGTAACACTGCGTTGCGCCGCTCAATTGCGCCAACTTAGTTCATTGCGCTGGATGTGATGACTCACTTCTTCAAAATGTATTGGCGCACAGCGCAGGACCGGGCTGGGTTTTATGTTAACAGACATCTGAGTTGAGAGCTCTGACTTTTTTATAGTGTTATATTGTAATATAAAGTAGTGATAAATATAATAAATATATGAATTAAAGTCGCACAATACAATACAATACCTACATATTTTAGATTTTCATATTATTAAAAAAAAATTAACGAGCCTTACAATAGTCGTATATGATCTGTAACATTTGATATCTCACCTTAGTAATATGCAATTTAAACATTATATTTTGAAAATTATCAATGATCTGCACTTTATTGAGACATATCATCAGTAAATATTTATTAATATAGTTGGTTGAAATCTATATTACAAAAAGGTATTACAATATAAAATAGAATATAGAATTAACAATGACGTATATTTTTTTACAAATCTTAAAGAGAATGCAGTAAATACTCATTACATTTTGCAACATTTTGCATTTTGGGACATTTGCAATATCAAAATGATGACACATTATGGCACTTAAAATAATAATATGACTTGTTCTTATTATCGATTTTAAATTTGCGCGCGCTTCCGACTCCATATATTTTTTTACAAATCATAAAGAGAATGCAGTAAATACTCATAAGAATACATGTCACACTGTTATCCTATCCTGCCGAGCAAGTTTCGAGAAAATAGATCGTAATGTCAGCACCTCAAATATCACAATCACAAACACAGTAAGTTGTACTTACTGCGATCATAAATTGTACAGCAGTATCACACTGTTACGATCACATTTCTACGAAATCACTCTCACAAATTATTGTATATAGAAGGCGAGCCGATCTCACTGTTACGGATCACACTGTTACGACCCTACTTCCGTCCCTTTTCTACGAAATCACTCCCACAAACTGTATTTATAGAAGGCGAGCGGAGAGATGTTACACATCAAAAAAAAAATATGTTTTCGATCGAAAATCAATACGACTGAGCGCGTCGTGCAGATGGCGCGCGCTACGCAGCTGATTGGGCGCGTTCCATTTTGTTGCGCCATGGCGCAATTTTGTGTTCACTCAATGAGCCAGCGTAGTGAGCTGCGTCAGTGTTATTGAGTTGACGCAAGGAATTTTGCTGAGTTACCCATGTCTACCATAGATAAAAGCGCCATTCGTGATCCCGAGACATCCCCGAGGCAGAGACGGGGTAGTACAAGGTTTTTTAGTAGGTATACCTCCCTTCCCCTCGTCAAGTTTTGGTGGCTGGACGAGGGAAGCATAGGAGAGGCCCACATAATCCGGGGTTACCCCTAGCCCTAGTAAAAAATTAATAAAAAAGGTTGCGGCGCACTTCACCCGGGATCCTCAACACTGAGGACTTACAACTAGCACACAATTTGGTAACAAAGCCTTTAGTATGTTAACAAGGTTCGAGACAAATTAGAGGTTAAAGCGTGGTGTAACTTGAGTAGCAGAGCCATTTAGTGGCACTTTCAAAACAACCCCCCCCGTATTAATAAACAAAGTGTAAGCTTGGAGTAGTTACTCCGTCTTTTGTCTCTTTCACTCTAATATGAAATGAAGTTTACATGAAGGGAACAAAACACGGAGTAACTATACTCCAAGTTTACACTTTGTTTATTAATATGGGTGTTTTGTATACTTCAAGCACGATGCAGTGGTCTAGAGCATTTTTCGGTTTAATTAGAATTATTCGTTTACAAAGTATTGAACATTAAGGTACATATGAATTGGAAATAGAAATAGAAAATGGATAACATTTATACAGCATCACAAAATAACATTCATACAAATAAAACATAAATAATTTAAGATACATGGTATATTATACTGAATGTGTCATAGCACTTTAGTTATGCGACGACGCTGGTCTTCTGAATTACCAATGGGATATCGATTTTAGACAATCTAGGTTTCTACCGGCTGTAGTTACGGTTCATAAAATACCTAGGATACCTATATTAAGCCGTTAGCTTAAAACCCCGTTACACATTTTATCCTTTAAGTACAATTTATTCGTCTAGCTTTGTTGTTAATAACCTGTGGGTTATAACATCGCGGCTTTAAGATGTTACTGTAAGCCCCCAGTCTTCACAGAAGAACGTTTATTACTACTTTATTGCAAAACGTAAATCTAGATTGGAGGCATAATTAATGTACTAACCTTTTATATGTTATTAAACTGCTATTCACTTTATGCTTATTGAAAAATGTATAACATATCTTATCTTATCTTATCTTAGAGGTTTCCCTCTCCCAGTAGCACTTCGACTCATCGGGATATTTTGATGCAACCCTATCCTTTCACTCTTCTTTCTCTGTAAAGATGAATGTTATAACTTCGGTAACATTTATCATAATGTAACTCCTTGTTTTTTACAGAGGAATAATGCTGTGAATAATGTTTAGAAGCTCGATGGCGCAGTCTGCGAGTGCTGAGGTTAAGCAACTTTCGCTAAGGCCGGTCATCGGATGGGTGACCAAAAATGTATCATCTCGAGCAACAACCACCAATCCGCACTGGGCCCGCGTGGTGGTTTCTGACCCTTTCTCCCTATCCATCCATAGGGAAGGCTCGTGCCCCAGCAGTGGGGACATAAAATGAGCTGATGATGATGAATGCTGTGTTACGCTTACATCGGGCCAGGGGTGATAGTGGACTTCTCTCTCCTCCAGCTCAGCCCAGCCCAGCCAGACGATAGGCTCTATGGGGGAGGGCTTCCCACTAAAAGCCTTTGTACCATCCCTTCTCTGCCTCAAGGATCCATTTTCCACCCGTGCAAAATTTAATTCCTGAAATATGCTTTTGCTACTATGTAATGGGTTTCCCGACAATATGCTAAGTGGATACCAATTCAATACCGCTAGTTCTTAGATATTATCTAAGAATTAGATGATCGTTAGACATTTCACTTGATGTTAATTGAAAAAAAAAATGTAATTTAAATAATATGTAGTGTTAATTCCGCTAACTCACTCGTTTATACAGCTTGGATGCAGTACGCATGCACCGCCCTCCCGCCCGCAAAAAGTATGCACATGCAGGAGATACAATGCGTGCAAGCGAAAATGCACACCAACACCGATACCCGACACGTGTTTCGCCCCTCCACGGGGCATCCTCAGGAGCTGTTGACTGGTCGAGAGCTGCGCACCGACTGTTACGGCTACGCAGCTCCCGGCCCCTTTTATAAAGCGCCATCGTTTGACATTTGTACTACCCGCGACAATACGTAATAATGGGGATGGAACTAAATTTGTTTGGTCATTCAACAGCGCATGACTGTCATTATTATGTTTCATTATTTCTAATTGCTCCAACAAAAAAAAAAAAAAAACTAACAAGTATCAAGATCTATTAATCTATCCAAGTGTTGTTCACTAGTTATATGTGTTCTAGTGGTTATACGAGTATTACGGGTCTTAGACCATAGGTCCCGGGTTTGATCCTGTGTGATAAAAGTCAAACGATATCCCGTGGTGTAAAATTTGCCTTCCGATTCTTGTTTAAAAACATTCACAGTGTTTGCCCTTTTTTCTTTAAGCTACACAAAGAAGCGAATTTCTGAAATGATCCTTAATTGGATTGCAATTAAAAAAATGTGGTTAAGGGACAAAAGCTCGTTTGCTGCTACACTGGCAGCCTCCCCATTTTAACATATTGATGCCATTTAATTAATTGCAAGATCAGATAAATTTATTGAAAGCTGGCATTACCCTGCTGAATAGTTCGATACACGGCTACACGGCTGACCTAGTTCGATGCAAACTATAATTAAATCTTAGATACACTGGCCATATTACATTTTACAAGAAATGTTACATTATAATTTGAGCGCTAACTTTGACGTGATTTGTGATCGACGATCTTCTTGGTCGAGTGGTTTGTACACCGGTTTTCATGGTGTTGCCATCTTTGAGGTCTCGGGTTCGATCCTCGGTCGGGTCAATTTAGGAATTATTGTTTTTCTAAATTGTCTCGGGTCTGGGATTTTTCTATGTATAATAAGTATGTATTTAAGTATTTTAAGATTGTTTATCCGTTGTCTAGTAACCATTTAACGAGTTTCACAACGAAGCTTCTCTTGGGCTAGATAATTGGTGTGAGTGTAGGAAAGTTTTTTTATTTTTTATTATTTATTCATAAGTTTTTTCATAAAAGGCGATCTAATTATTTTATAGCTCTCTTTGTATTTAAAGAAATTGCAAGAATCTTTGATTGGATAAATACATTTCTCCGTGCGTGAATGGTATAAGTGTCTTGATGGTTTCCTGGAGCTACGACCATGCTAAGAAAAACAGTATAATCTTATAGTTACATCATCATCATCAGCATAAAATATTAGTTTATTGTTACGTAGAATGAATAATATGACACATGTGTAAATTGAAAAGAAACTCTTGGGAACTTATTTACCGAACTCTTAACGAGTTTCGGTAGTAGGCAAACACTTTTAGAATATAATTTACTTTGCAACTTTTCTTTTTATACACTTATGTTTATGGGAAGATGTTAAATAACTTTTCAAATCTTTAACGAAATGCGTACATTATATTTAAAAAAAAAAAAATTTAGCTTTAACTTAAAAGCAATCCTTTCTACTGAAAACACTATTGGTGGATAGGAAGAACGGGCCATAAACCACCACGCGGGCCCAGTCGGGATTGGTGGTTTTTAACGACTGCTAATGCAGCTGGGACTAACGGCTTTACGTGTCTTCCAAAGCACGGAAGAGCTCAAGATGATACGTTTTTGGTCAACCATCCGATGACCAGTCTTAGCAAAGGTTGCTTAACCATTGCAATTGCAGACCGGGCGCGTTAACCACTGCGCAATCAAGCTCATTTATTAAATATTAAGTGTAAATTCAAAAGTATATGATGCAGAATGCTGTAACAAAAATTTGCAGTATAAACAGTACGAACCATGAACAAACCAACACGCAAACACTTGTTAAGCGGGATAGCTTTCGAAAACTTTGCACTCCACGTTTATTTAATGATATGAAAGCCGAAGTAAGTTGGCTAGCTTTTAATATTTGACTCGTATGACACTCATATGCAAGCTAGCTGTTTACTAGAAATGGAGCTGCAGATATAGAAACTTTATATTCTAATAATTTTTTAAAGTTAACAAAACATGAAAAGTCCAAGAAGTGTTATAAAAAAAATTAAAAATAAATGTAAAATGTATGTAATGTAAAATACTCACACTGCATTTTTCTAGAGGTCATTCCGAATCCAATGAGCTATTGCTCATATTTTAAGGAGCTTTATGTCTATTTTTGACGTTTTTCAACTTGTTGACCGGACTATTATAGCTGTTTATATGTAGGTACATGGCCAAGCCTCTATTATTTTTTTCGAATCCAAAAAGTTATATTGAGCAATATTTAAACTACCATGGTCACTTGCAATAGAGTAATTATTAACGGGATTCTTACCATGTTTGTTTGTGAGTGTCCGATATTTCGGCACAGTTGCATGCGCATGGTAAGAATCTTGTTATTACTCTATTATATTGAGCAGTACAAATAAGACTTTTTTCGTCCATTCTGTTATATTGTACAACTAATAGTATAACTAGATGGACTAATCCTCTACAACGGCCTACATCTCACCTGATTATGATGTTGTTGTTAAGTGGTGATAAGGCGTGGTTTTGGAAGCGCACTACACCCGTTATCTACAACTGCTGAGATACTGGTTGTTTTATCCCTAACTGTTGGAACGCATAAATGCTACTAACATTGTTGTTATAAGGACAGACTTAGACTAGACTAATTTAGTTACTACTAAACATAATCTTAAATTTTGTTGTTGTTGTTTAGTTAGATTGTAATGTACTCATTACAACCTATTTTATGTTAAATGTCCATGAGAGCTACTGCCGACTAACTGTTACACAGTTTGGCAGAAAATATAAAATGCAATGTTAAGTTAGCTAAGGAAATAAATCAATAAAAAAGAAGACAATAATAGTGGTAGCTAGCGAGGTAGACTTACAACAAGCCCTACCACCAAACTGAATAGGTATATTGATAAGTAAACCACTGATAGGAATTAAAGTAAAAAATTTAATGTTAGCGCACTTCCTCTATCTCTTTCTTGGATTCTACAACCAAAGGTTGTCTGGAAGAGATCGATTGTAGCGATAAGACCGCCTTTGTCCATAAACTAACTTTAAGTTTTTGCTTAACTGTTGTTTTCTTTTTGTTTCCACCTGTGTGTGAGCATTATAGAATTTATCTATCTATCTAGGCCGTAGAAGTGGATTAACTTTTTCTTGTATTTTCTTTGTAACCTAAGTTTGTATCTGTTTAGCTACAACTTTTAATGTTGTATAAATAATTATTAACCTTCAAGTGGGCGCGCGGCGTCGATTCAACCGCACTCGATACTTTTTCGTACCTAATATCGTTTTTTCTTGTCGCATGTATTTCTTAACACTAGTAGCCTGCCATTATTTCACTGTGCACAAAATAAATTATTTACCTCTATCCTCTCTCTAACGTCTTTTGGCTGAGATGATGATGATGATGATGATGATGATCCTCTCTGCGCCATGCGGAGTGCATAGATCGCATTTGTTTGAGTCGCGGCGCAGGCCTCTAAAGGACGTCACGCGCCTGTCGTCGATAAGGTTGCGAGATTTTTTATTTTTAATATCAAGTTCATTGTGGTTTTATTTTAAATAAAAATAGCTCGTCGACCGCTATCGTGCAATACTTGCGAAAATACAACACAAAGATGAAGAGAGTGAAACAGTGACCAAAGTTCAGAAGTTTCCGACCACTTTCTAGTTTCAGACGAAACTCAATCTGCTGAGGAATCAACCAGCTCGGATTCAGATGAGAGTGATGTGCTTCTTTTAGTTGTAAGCGCTATTTTTACGAGGCGTGTGATAAGAAAACAAAGTGGCAAAAATATAACCCACACTACATTAATTTATAATAAATGTTAACTTGATGAAGAAACCGATTCTGACAAAAAGCGGATAAGTTGATAATAAATAATTTTGATTTTAGTTATCTGATCTCATAGAGCCAACTGTTTCATTATTTTGATTTTATTTTATTTGAGGTATGTAAGAAAATTAGATGTCGCCAAATTTCTTACTAACCCAAAGAAAATTTAAGTTACTTTAATTCATTTTATATTTTTTGTTTTTAATTGAAGTTAAGGGTTTTTTTTTCAACAAATTGTGTCCTAACATAATGATAATTTGTCAGAATATTAAAAAATAAATAAATATTCATTAATTAGTGTTTTAAATATCCAAAATATCCCATACGTCTTTTAGGTTACGCGCGGCCGTTGTCGCTACAAATGACCGTGAACTAGCTGTAGTCTGCGGTTTTGTGCGCAAGGACTACACTCTCACGGTAACCTGTTACCGGGATAAAATTTAGTGCCTTAGTCCAGGTCATGGCCTGTCTATGTGCAAAATTTTATCCAAATCCGTTTAGCCGTTCTCAAGTTATGCGCTTGCCAACGAATGCCATTTTAAATTTTATTTATATTTTTAAGTAAAGGTATTAAAACTTGCAAAATAATTAGAGGAGCTCCAAGGGGCAGTGGTTCACGCGCTTGGTCTGCGAGTGCTGAGCTTAAGCAACTTTCGCAAAGGCCAGTCATTGGATAGGTGACCAAAAAATTTATCCTCCGTGCTTCGGAAGGCACGTAAAGCCGTAATTGGTCCCGGCTGCATTCGTAGTCGTTAACAACCACACGTTTATGGCCCGTTCTCCCTATCCATCCATAGGGAAGGCTCTTACCCCAGCAGTGTGGACATAGAAATGAGCTGATGATGATAAATAACCACCGATACGCACTGGGACTGCGTGGTGGTTTATGGCCCGTTCTTTCTATCCATCCATAGGAAAGCCTCGTGCCTCAGCAGTAAGTAAGTAAATAGCCTATAACTGTCCCACAGCTGGGCAAAACCCTCCATCATTGAAATCAAGTCATCACTGCAATTGATGAGTATTAGATTCATCACCACGCTTGCAAATGCGGGTTGGTTGCCCCAGCATAGGGACATAAAATGAGCTGATGATGACGATGAAAACACCTGCAAGAACTAATTCCGTCCTTTACTACGTAATTACTCACACCAAAATAGAATATGGTACGCCCAATTTCATAATAATTGTCGGTGTCAAACCACATAAAGTAACAAATTAAGTATATACGTGAGGTGCGGCGTCCCAGTAGTAATTAGAATAATGTGTTTCGCCAGGGTTCCGCACGTACGGTGGAGCCGCTTTGTGCCTGCAAATGATCGCTACAAACATCAATTACATATTATGTAATTTCTCTTCTCTTCCTAGTTGTGCACTCTTGACAGAGTGGTCGTGTCGACGTCTTTTTTTTTTATTGTGGCCCGCCAAAATGGCTTCACTCTGCCTGATGGAAAGAAGCCAGTGAAGCCCAAAAAGTGAAAGCGTTCATCACAGCGCTACCACGCTATGCCGAACGCTCACACTATGGCGGCCTGCATAAATGCTTTTTTACGCCCCGCTTAAATAATCCGGGAGAGAAAGAGGAAGGAAACAAGAGTGCAGGAAGCGCACTCCACATACGGGCAGTTCGGCAGAGGAACGATTGTCCAAACTTTTTGGTACGTGTCTTGATGGTCAGCACGGTATGAGGGTGGCTTCTCAGACCTGCACGCGTTGATCTGGAAAGGAATGGAGAGAGAGGAATGAGGTTAAAGAGCTCCTCAGAGCATTCACCGTGGTAAATGCGGCCTAGTCGTGCACTCTTGACAGATTGGTCGTGTTGACGTCTTGGTCACTTCTCCGTTCACCGTTAAATGTGTATAAAAAAGGGAAACTGACTGACTGACTGACTGACTAATCTATATAAATAAAAATGAATCGCTAAATGTGTTGCTAATCGCAAAACTCGAGGACGGCTGAACCGATTTGACTTATTTCTTTTTTATTGTGTTTGATGAAGTCATAAGTAAATAAATAAATAAATAAGTAAATAAATAAGTAAATAGTAAAAACAACAAATTTCATTTCCCATACAAACCACAGCTGTCAAACATTTGACGTCAATCAAAGCAAAACAAAGGCGCGTTAGGATTATCCTTGGTATGCCTTCAAGTTGATTATATGTCAGATTTATTTATTTACGCGCCAAGAAATCAAACAAAAAATATCGTGTACCATACATAAAGTTAATAATACCATAAGGCACTACAATAAAAATATCATCACATTAAATATTACTAAAATCTTTCGATGATATTTTATTTATATTAAACTGCGACAGGCCAATAACTTTTAACAGAACGAAATCTATCGGGGCAGCTACTAACATAAAAAAATCAATGTAACTTTGTATTAGAGAAATAGGGTAGAACAAGGTCTGCCGGGACAGCTAGTTTAAAATAAAAATGTGTTTTTGAGCTGTTATTTCATTTGGAATGCTTTACTTTCCTTCCTTCTTTCCATTGATCCAGTCCAATACTTTAAAATTGTTTTACAATACCTGAAGCGCTAGTGTTTTTAAAAGCAGCGCAGTTTAATATAATCGTGGTTTAATAAAAAGAAGTAGAAATCATTCAGAACTTCTACTGTATGACTTGTGGCTTGTACAATACCTTTTTATTATATACTAAGAATAAGAATAAGAATAAGAAATTTTTTATTTGGTGCACAAACAACACATTGAGAACAATAATATCAAATTCCTTCCATCTAAAACCTATTTTTATATAAAATTTTAAATATTTATTTATATATTATAATTAAATATTTAAAAACTAACAAGTAATGCAGCCAAAATGGGCGCCACTCAGCATGTGTCATGGCAAGCCATGACGCTAGTTTTCAGTGGAAACCAGTAAGAGAGATGCTACTAAAATTAACTTTACTGCTTTATAAATAAAGTTCACTTACGTTTGATTTCAATTTTAATTTTAATTGCGTCCAGTTTCAGTACAGTCTGGCAGAAAAGAAAACAAAACGAATATGCTTCCCTACAAAAACATATATCTACTAGTGGACTTCACACACATATACTAGTGAATATGTCGCCATACCATCAATGTTTGTAGCATTGTTGTGTTCTGGCAGTTAGAGATAAGATAGCCAGTGCTATCCATGCATCCTCAACTACTGAGTAGTTGAGGATTCCGGGTGCAGTGCGCTTCCGCCATTGGTCTTCATCTCTTAACATCAGGTGAAATGTAGACACTGAGCTTACGGGAACTTACGGGAAGTTCTAAAAAGTACTGTTTTTTAAACCGGTCTTACTATTCGATCTCTATCACAGACCAAATTATCTAAAGTGTAATCTGTGTTCACAACCGACTTTTACTCTTTTTACTCTATGCTCCACTCCGTTGTCGCCATTTTGAATAGCGTGTTTTGTTTTTATTGTAATTAATGTGAACTGCGATGTCGGTTTCGAATTGCACTTCTGCAAAAAAGTTTTAATTGGAGTATGGATAACTGTATATTTTTTTGTTTTCTTTAGGTGTTAATTATTATTACATTCACTATGCCAGTATCGTGTTACAAATAGACTCTTGAAATATTCTATAGGCAACCAAGTGACACTGTACGTATTGGGTAAGGACCCTTATAATTTCATAGGTAAGGACCCAATATCGTCGCTGTAGAATGATATCCTCGTATGTCCAGTTATCCAAACTTTACAGGAAACGAAAAATATGGCTCATTTCGTCAATGTTTAAAATATTGTTATGTGCTTTTGTCTCATGTTTTGATATTTTTTTCTCTACTTTTCATGGTACACTGTTTCGCGGTATTATAAAATACGTGGTTTTCATTTGATTTTTACAAAAATAAAAATTATATGCTTTTTTGACATACAAGTTTATCATTCTACAGCGACGATATGTGTAATAATATATAGGTACTGTACGGTTATAATTCAGGCGCCCCAAATTAAGAACATATTTTTAGAGCTTTATGTTATGATAATGTAGGTACCTACAGCTAACTAACGTATAAATAATAGCATACTGTTAGTTATGACCATTACAGGCGAATAGACATAAGGTCTATTGTCATGACATATTCAAGCGTAACTTAAGGTGACGCATTGGAAATTTACGTGGCGGGGATCTTGATTTTTCCCAACAATTACAAAACATATGAAAGTGATATTTGATGACATGATTTTTCATTTAATTGACTTCATTTTGCTAGTTGCAGAAACACGAGTTGTTAACCTTTATAACAGAGGAAAAAAATATCAAAGTAACCTCTTTTAAAACATAGATTTGCATTTTACAGGCAAACCAGACCGATTTAAGCATCAAAATTTTCTTAGTAGATTAGTCTTAACACACACTTCAATATGCTAGTTCATTTTTATAAACTTATTTGAGGTTTTAATTGGAAAGAAAAAAAAACAGTTTTTCTTATGTTACGGGGCGCAAACGCTCCGTATTAGAATAATTGTTTAGCGACGCGTCGCCTAAAACAACGCTAGAATGATAGGCACGTACAGACGCCAGCACATAAACCTATTCAAAACTGTAACTTTTTCAATACATTTTCAACCATATTACTTGGACATAAAGTTCTAAGTCGCCACTTTGTCCTCCATTCCGTAAAACTGTTTTCGGGGCTAATTCTCCAGTCCCTCGTTTCTACAAACTGATAAATATGTATAGCAACATATTTGATGTTCACTTTGACTCGTTCAACCGTATCCGTAAAGCTGTAATTCAATATAAATCAGAGTAGCTTTCCTTTTTATGTCTAAGTACTTTAAATTAAACTAGCAAATTAATCGGGTTATTCCCTGAGGATATCATTCCCCGAGGATCCTGTCCTGGAGGATCTCGAATGCGATAAATGTGATACATTTACTTTTGTTATTTTTTTCTATTGTGTTTAACTTGTACCGTTAACAAAAAATAATATTAATTTATAAATAAGTATATATCTTTGTAATTAGTATTTAAAATAAATGTTAAATCATACTTTTAAAACACAATTTACTCATGAAAAATTAAAAAAAACTACAATATGACCAACTAATTCTTAACAAATGACATTTTATAATTTATGACATAATTTTAATACGTATTTTTTTAATAATTGATATTTTTTATGTTTTGAAAGACTACTTAATTAAAAATGTTGATATTGTTTTTTTTACTAAAGTTGATTATTTATAATTGATAAACCTAATTTATAGTAATATTTAAAATAAATATTATATGTTATAATTTACATTTGAAAATGATTGCGTGTAATTTAGACAAACTTTTTAAGTCAATTATCTCTGTAGTATTAAACGTCATTTTTTTAATAATGTTTATTTGAGATGTTCTGAATAGACTGATTGAAAAGTTACAACTGTATTTTTTGTATCGCAAAAATAAATATTGTGATAATAAATCAACCTGTGATTACTTTTTCAGACTAGTTTTTTTCAGTATTACAATAAGTATTAAAATTTTATTGACTATTTTTTCTACTGACGGTTCTTTTAAGCTAAACGTAGTATTGATTAAGTTCATGAAGATAAAAACAAATCGAGATCCTCCGGGACAGGATCCTCGGGGAATGAGATCCTCAGGGAATAACCCAGTTTTTAAATTAAATTAAGTGTTTAAATTTTTCTACATAGCATGTGGTATTTACCTATAATTGTTTGTTGCAGTTAGATATAAGCCGTAACATTAATGTTTGTGTTCATGAAATAATGTATTCAAATAATGGTAAATCTTTAATAAAAAAAATTAAAACAGTCTTTAGAGGAAATATGATAGTTTGTGGTAGGTTGCAGTGTATGAGCAGGCGTGTGTACATACATTTCATTATTTGTGTTCGAATATTCACGTTGCAAATCTGACTTTTTTTGTAGGTTCTTTTTTTTCTTTTTTTATATTAACGGGTAAGCACAGTGCCTTGATCTCACCTGATGTTAAGTGACGATAAGGCCAATGATGAAAGCGCACTTCATCTGGGATCATCAACTAGTGAGGCACTGGCTATCTTATCTCTAGCTGCCGGAACACAACAACGCTACAAACATTGATGTTATTGCGACATATAATAAGATGGTGGTAGCTAGCCAGGCGGGCAAACAAGCCCTACCACCAACCAAAAGGCTCATCATCAGCTCATTTTATCTCCCCACTGCTGGGGCACGAGCCTTCCCTATGGATGAGTAGAAAGTACGGGCCATAAACCACCACGCGGGCCCAATGCGGATTGGTGGTTTTTAGCGAATGCTAATGCAACCGGGACCAAGGGCTTTTTACGAGATTTCCGAAACACGGTGGAGCTCGAGATGATACATTTTTGGTCACCCATCCGATGGCCAGCCTATGCAAAAGTTGCTTAACCTCAGCACTGGCAGACCAGGCGTATTAAATACTGCGCTATCGAGCTCCTCTTTTAGGTTATTAGGGTTAAAAAAACAGTGTACACAATAATGTAAGTAAACAAAAGTAATTAAGTTAAGTCATTGTGACACCCAAATCATTTACCACGACAGTATTGTTACAAAACTAGGTTTTATCGTACTGATGAGCCATCGCTGTAGAGTTTTTCGCAACAGGATTTCTCGCACAAACGTTACATCGTACCAATAAATCATCGATAGAATAAAACATCGCACAATTGAATTATCGACACGTCGTCGTGTTCGGTATTATAAAAATCGAATCATCAACTTTCGGAAACACGTAGGGAATCCGTTAAGAGGTGCTGCTATACATAATGCAAAAATATGATTCCAAAAATAATTAAGTTCAACAAGAAAATAAATAAATAAAGTTAAGTAAGTTTAGATAATATTACACAAATTTTGTTGTGAACAAATTACAATTTGAATAGTTTCAGAAAATTGACCACGAGAGGGGTTTGAAAACACAATTATATTTAAATTAAAGAGACAGTAAACAATTATGACAATAATCTATTAAGTTACATCTAGTGTTTCTTTTAGTTGTTTTTTAAATTTACTAACAGGAGTGGAGAATATATCAATTAAGTTAAAGTTATTGTTGTATGAATCAGTAATTCTATGTAAAGGTGAGCATTTGCCTGCATTTGTTCTACAGAGACTAGTTGCAAACAAACGAGTAGCATGTACAATACAATATCTGATTACTAATTTCAATACAATAATATCGGTTGTGACACAAATCATAAAGAAACATTGACTTAGTGACTTCATTCTTCCACGAAAAAAACTAGTTACAAATTATTATTACCAATGAGTATCGATAACGTCACAGCACTAATATTACATTGGTGGTAAGTACTGGGGTGCCGCCTGTGGAGGCTGGACTGCTCTTGCTTAGGTACTTATTTTAGTTTTATTATTAACATACTCGTATATTTTACCTTTGTTTTGCCACAAAACAAATGCTTCACAGAATGCACCTTTCAACAAATAGTTTATGTAGGGCATGTGGAGAGGTAACGGAGTCAATGCAACACCTACTGTGTGACTGCGATTCTCTGGCTAGGAAAATAATGGGACTCCTGGGTTGGCCTATCCGAAACCGGAGGACTTCAGGCTTATCGCTCTTATGGACGTTGCCAAATTTAAGGCATCTATCTTTACAGAGGAGGAAGAGTGAAAGCATGGGGTTGCACAAAAGATCCCGATGGGTCGAAGTGTTACTGGGAGAGGGAAGCTTCAGCAGGCCCTACTAAGATAAGATAAGATAAGATAACTTTGTTTTTCTTAGATAATTTTTTACTTATATTCGTACCTACTGTATATTGAAATTGATATATGAATTAATTTTTGTAAACTTAGATATTAAATTTTGTTTTTTTTACATGTTGTGATTGTCCTTCATTTTTTGTGTATTTATTTGTGATGGAAAGTGTCCTTTAATGATATTTTCCAATATTTTGACGCTGTAAGGGAGAAAACTAGTGCTCTTGCTGAGTTTTTGCCGGTTCTTCTCAGTACAAGGTATAACTAACGCCCCGAATAGACTTACAAACCGATGGCATAGTGACATCCTAAGAGCTATTTATAGCCTAAACTTAATACATGATTTTGAATTTAAATTTCGAATATTTACATGACGCAACCAACCACAAACTGATTCGTAACGTGAGTACCAGTTCACTACCAGTTTTTACTTCTTACTTGATACTTTCGTAGCTGACGTAGGTAATACTCACGTATCTGCCGTGTTTTCAGCGCGTATAGGTATGCTAGATTTTGTTTACTCGTTAACTGGCTCCAAGAGACACAAAAACGCCCACAAAGCCTAACCATCGTTAGTTTACGTACGAGACGTTAGGTTTATTACATGGCGCAAATATAACACCAGGAATTTTAAATGAATATATTTATGTAAATCCTACTACTATTATAAACGCGAAAGTTTGTAAGTATGGATGTTTGTTACTCTTTCACGTAAAAACTACTGAATGGATTTGAATGAAATTCGGCATAGATAGTTTATAACCGGGAATAACACATAGAATACTTTTTATCCAGATATTCCCACGGGAACGGGAACCACGCGGGTAAAACCGCGAGCGGCCACTAGTAGCATGAATGTCTCACTGTTGTAAAAAGGCCTCTATCAAAAAATCATTCTAATCAAGTCATCACCACAATTAATGGGTAATGGCTCAATCACAACCCTTGCCAAATGGTGATCACATAATATGCATCAAATCTAAAACACACTTTGCTCACACTGGGAATTGAACCAGAGACCTATAGGTGTCGGGCCGAGTGAGTAAACGCGTTGAAAATCCACCCGATCAGAACTGGGCAAATAAGGAAGTAGTAAACAGCCTATAATTCTCCCACTGCTGGGCAAAGGCCTCCATCATTGAAATCAAGTCATCGCTGCAATTGATGGGTAATGGCTTAATCACCACGCTTGCCAAATGCGGGTTGGTGATCACAAACCCGGGCTATGCATCGTAAAATCTGAAGTACATAAAAGCAATAAGCATGTAATACGAGATAATAATACCTTAACTAGGTACTACGTGTAAATAAAGCATAGCAGAAAGGTAAGCGCATAATAATTTTATCATTTTACTATTATTGTCGAGGTACAAATGAAGATTCTCAACCAATCTAAATACTTCGCAGACCAGAGCGAACACGATTGAGCGATCAAAGCATTCTAAATACACAATCTTGTATTCGCAATTAAACAAATAGCTTACGTGCTTACAGGTCAAAGATGTACATAAACGCCCACAAAGCCACATGACTGTGTGCTCAACCTTTGAGCTTTAACTGATACATCGGACTTCTTACTATAATTCGAACGACATTGGTAAAAAGGTCGACGACCGCCTCGCTGTTTGCTACCAACTTTGATCCCCGGTGGACCAACCCAACCCTTTTAAGTTTATTTGGCAGAAATGGAACTTGCCCGCTCGGGGATAGGCCTCTTTTGGTATGACATTCGGTTTTTTTAGGTCATGTCAGGACAAAGTTTCTATTAACTCGAACCGTCGGTATTTTTTGTGAATGTGAAGTTGGTAGGTAAAAAAAACTTTTTGCGAATTTACCCACCTTTTATTTCACATATACTAATATTATAAATGCGAAAGTTTGTGTGTATGTATGTATGTTCGTATATTTGTTGCTTCTTCACGCTGCAACGGATGGATGGATATGGATGAAATTAGGTATACAGATAGTTTATAACCTGGAATAACACATAAATTACTTTTTATCCAGATATTCCCACGGGAACGAGAACCACGCGGGTGAAACCGCGAGCGGCCGCTAGTTATTTTATAAACGCCTCGATACCCGAAGGTCTTGGGTTCAACTCTCCGGTTGGGCAAAGTGTGTTTCGTATTTTTCGATGCATACCCCGGGTTTGTGATCACAAACCCGCATTTGGCAATCGCGTTGATTAAACCAATACCCATTAAACAATGTCAATTGTAGCGATGACTTGATTTTAATGATGGAGGCCTTTCCCAGCAGAGGGATGTATCATCATCAGCTCTTTTTATGTCCCCACTGCTGGGGCACAAGCCTTCCCTATGGATGGATAGGGAGAACGGGCCATAAACCACCACGCGGGCCCAGTGCGGATTGGTGGTTGTTTACGACTGCTAATGCAGCCGGGACCAACGGCTTTACGTGCCTTCCGAAGCACAAAGGAGCTCGAGATGATAAACTTTTGGTCACCCATCCGTTGAACAGCCTTTGCGAAAGTAGCTTAACCTCAGCACTCGCAGACCGGGTGCGTTAACCGCTGCGCCATCGAGTTCTTCAGGCGAGGGATGTATATAGGCTATTTACTTTACGTTTACCTAATATTTAGGTAACTTGTTTCCTACTTGCGTTCAAGCTCTCCTCGTCTCCATACTCAAGCAGGAATCCCCTTCACGATATCAAATGACTACCTATCTAAAATAATAAATATGTCGAACGCCAAATGATTGATGGCAGAAAACAGGAGGCTTAAAAGCTCGAACGCTCATTACATCGAAAGCTTTTTATAGCGAAAATGACGTTAATAATTCTGTTTTGCGTTTAATCTAAACATATTATTAAACATTTTTTATTACATTCTTTTTTTTATTTTCTATATTCCATAATTTTTTATCTCACCAAATTGAAAGTGAAGATAAGGTCAGAGATTAAAACGCGCTTCACTCGAAATTTTAAATTAGTAAGGAACTGGTTATGTTATCTTTAAAGGCTGGTACCTACACGTAACCAGTCGCTGGCGAAAGTCAAAGTCATATATATAAAGATATATCTATATACATACGTATAAATAAATAAATAAATTTTCCTACACTCACACCAATTATCTAGCCCAAGAGAAGCTTCGTTTTGAAACTCGTTAAATGGTTACTAGACAACGGATACACATACTTAAAATACTTTAATACATACTTATTATACATAGAAAACACCCAGACCCGAGTCAATTTAGAAAAACAATAATTTCTAAATTGACCCGACCGGGGATCGAACCCGGGACCTCAGAGATGGCGACACCATGAAAACCGGTGTACAAACCACTCGACCAAGGAGGTCGTAAATAAGCCTAAACATTGTTATAAATGGTAACAGACTGAGATATAAGATGGTGGTAGCTGGTCAAACGCTCTTGAAACAAGCCCTACCACTAACCATACCGCGTACATCATTAAGGGCGCGCCGACAAAAAAATGCCAAAAATGCAGTTACGGTTAAGTAGATATAATTGAAAATACTATCGTATTAAATGAGCAAAATATGTATTTAGTATCATAGGGAACGTGTTTACAATTTGTCAGAACCATAAATTTATAACATGCTATAGTTTTTTCTACAATATCATTTAAAGTTGGGCAAAAATCATGAAAACGAGTGGCGGCGTTTAGTAGATTTCTTATATATTGTTCTCTAAAGTTTACGCGAACACTACACATTGAAATGAAACAACTTTTACGGATCTACTCGCGTTTATTTTACACATTACTTATTGAATGTTTATCCTGACGTTTCGAACCCTTTGCAGGGTCCGTGGTCACAGGGAGACTGAGGTGTTGGTCATCTCATAATTAGTTGGTAGCTTGTATACCCTCATTTAAATTTAATCAGGTGCGTTCCGTTTTACGCAGAAAGAGCTTACAGTATCTTTTGGTCTGGCAGTATGGTGTCGGGGCTGGGATTTAATATTTTGTATGATGGGATTCCAGGCTGGTGGTAGATTCCAACCATCTTCTCTATTAAAATTAGGATGTTTTTTAATTTCAATAGCCTCGCGTATCATCCTAGGGATGAATCGTTGTTCTTTAACGAGTATTTGTGGTTTATCAAATCTTATGTAATGGTTGGGCCCCTTAGGGAATGTTCGCATACTGCAGACTTATTTTCGCGCCTATGCTTGACGTCGCCTATATGTTCTTTAACACGGGTACCTATACTTCTCTTTGTTTGCCCGATGTAAGAGAGCCCACAGTCGCAGGCCATTAATCTAACTTTCCTTCGCTCGTACATCTCATGCAAAATTATTTTAAGCACTTCATGAGTATTTTTAATGAGTTTATATTTTTATCACTTTGTCTTAATTTAATGTGTAACCATACCATAAGAATACGCGTAGAATGGGGTCAAAATTCCTCTCGTGGAATTTATTTCAGCGCTTTTCTAAATTATAATTTGTTCGGAACAAAAGCGTAAAATGTGTTTTAAACCCGTATTTATAAATAACTAAACCAATCCTTGATATTTTAATAAATAACATCAGATGTATTAGTCGTAGTTATTGACATTAATAAAGGCTCCTTTGGCTAACAGGGTAAGAGTAAACATTGTTGATAAAGTCAATCCGGTAAGTCAGAACTTCAAATCCCGTTCGTAAAATTTTCTTCACCTTTCCGAAATGTATAAACGAATGAAGACTGCTCTACACGTATAATTATTGTTACTTGTGTGGTTTTTTAGTATTTTGCTACTCTTCTCATTTTTTACAAAATTTTTTACTTACCGATGCAATTTAATTAAGGTTTTTTTTCTAATAATTTTTCTGTTTTTTTTTTCAAGTTAAGTTATGTTTCTTTTTGTTGTATATAATATGTATTATTATGTCTGTTATATTCAGGTTTTATAGCAAAGTCCAACTGCAGGATAAAATTGGCTAACATTATTACCTAGTAGTTGCTAACATTACCAACTAATCAGAACAGTCTTGATCAGTCGTGATTGACGGACTGACTACAGCCAGTCGAAACGTCGGGTATAAAATGCCTGATATACTAATACTAATTAGCTTGTGTTACACCCCGTCAAAAATATATTTTTTATTAATTCTCTATTATTGGAGCAAACTACATTAACATTATTTTTGTGCAATTTAATCAAAATGTTTTGGACACCTATTTAAACTTTAAATTAACTTTTACTGTCTGACTTTTCATTTTGTATAAAAGATTAAAAACGGGGACATTTAACTAATCAAAAAGGTGACTGTGCAACACAGACGAGGTATAGAAAAACATTACGAAGTTACTAGAAGAGCCTTTGACTATACTTCTTACTAATTTAATGAAAATTACTCAGTAGTGTTTTTTATTATTATCAAAAGCATATTTACATCCTACTGCTAGTTGAATCCTTTGCACATGAACAATAATTCATGGAAAAATAGAGCCATTACCGACCGCGCTGTTCCAATGCGAGTTGGTGTGTATACCATAAAATAATTATGTTATTTTTTTTTACCTAATCAGAATGTTTATAGCTATTAGGTTATCGAAAAGCCAGTGACTGTTTTAAGATTTATAAAAACTTAATGGCTAATAAGTAGGCGTAGGTATTCACAAAGACAGAAACGAGGAAATTGGCACACACGCCTGCACAACAGACTACATAAACTGTCAAATTTCCTAAATAGATTTTAAACTTTATGTATATTAAGGCATAGAGTTGAACATTTATTGAAGAAATTTGAAAGTTTTGGATAAGTTGACGTGCAGGTGGTCTGTTCATCAACATTGACAATGGACAACACATGTGTTGGACCTATTAAAATAAACGATGGCAATGTAGAAGTGATGTACTCGGACACGGTCATTACTAAGTACAAATCAAATTTAAAAAAAATCCTACAAAATTGTCGTCTTCATAATCTACCTTAGGATACTAGTTTTTTGTAAAAAAAAAAATCATACTTACTCTTGTTTGCATCTAACATAATTTTTATAAGTATTAAAGTGGCTCTCCTGCACAGATAAACCTTGTAAGGTTTCCGTGTTAGGATTATTGTAATGTATTTGTTTATTGTAAAATGACTTGAATAATAAAAAAATAAATAAATAAATGTTAATTAGTTTAATATTGTTTATATCTTTATTTCTTTTGAATATACATAAATCTTTACCCTAAAGCTACCACTGCTCCTTCCTCCAGCTTTTGAGGCACACTTATGAATTGTGTGTCACTTCCAGTAGGCACTTTAAGTTCAGGTGATGATTTAGCGGTTACATCGTTTTTACCGGAGACGTCCTCCCCTCAGCTCACGCCGAACCACGAATCAGTTAAATAGAACGCTTCAATCTGGCCCAAACCCGATTGTCGGCTCAATTACTTTTGTGGACGTAAAATAATTGGGTAGGTCTTCATTTTACCGCCTATTCCATTTTTACGGCAACTTTAACGTCCCCAGAAAATTGGAACGTAATTGACAGTTCAGTGTTTTTATCTGGCGGTATGATTAATTTTGGGTTTTTTGTAGTAAGTTTTAAGTCGGTAACTGGTTTTATTCCTATGCAAATAGTTAATCATCTTCCTTATTTTTGATACTTTATTTTGAAGACAGTGACATTCTTCAAATTAGTTAGTTTTTAGATAAAAGGGGTTTTATAGACATTTTTAGACATAATTTTGCAATTTGGATAGGTAACATTTTGTAAGTAATTAATCTTAATGTGTGTATTTGGGGGTTAAAGTTACTCGCGTCCGTAGGTTTACCCTTGAGACCCTACACGTGACCCCTGGGTGGTGCTAAATGAGTAACACTGTCTGAGTGGTAGAGCCACGCTGCGTTGCAGCACGAAATGGGCCGGCTCGCCCGGCGTAATACCACCCTCTCACAGAATATCGGCGTGAAACAACGGCACTCGTTGCTGTTGTGTTTCGTCCGGTGAGTGAAAGTACCGGAGGCCCATCTCTCACCCCTCCCCCCTCCCAATTCCTACTCCCTCCTCAAGATCCAACTCCTTCCTCAGAGTTGGCAACGCATCTGCGATAACTTTGGTTTTGCGGGTGTCCATGGGCGGCGGTGATTGCTTTCCATCAGGTGACTCGCCTGCTCGTTTGCCTTCTTTTACCATAAAAAAAAAAGATAAAATATCATCATCCTCACCATCATCAGCTTATTAGTCTTATCATAATCATTTAGTGTCATCTTCATACAGGAGTTTGGAGATCAGTATACAAAATTTTCTGCGATCCCAAATAGCTTGTTTTATAGGTCTACTACTAGACAAAGATAGGGCATCGTCAAGTACACGGAACGCGACCTGCGACTACATTCATTTAGCTCCAGAAGAAAATATAAAAATAAATGTTATTCAAACAGCATTCATTATAAAAAATATAATGAAACATAATAAAGCGAAGTATTCACAATGCACCAATCGTGGTGAAGAAAGATAGTTGCACGTAAGTACCACCGGACTTAGGACGCCTTTTATTGTATTCATCTAAATATATAAGCAATCACCTAAATACAGTCTACTTATAATTGTATTAAAAAGAACCAGTGAGCCCAACATTCATGACGCAGTGCATTAACCAAACGACAAAACCAAAGTTAGTTAGTTTATAGAACTATAAACTTCATCAACAATAACGAACCGTAAAGTTTTACAGGCAAAACTCCATCCAATTCCATCGCCCAGTCAACCAAAGAGATTAAACATGAACCCAATAATTTTCCACTCGCATCGCTCCAACATAATAACAGGTGGACTGGCATTCTGTCAAAAAGTATTACTTATAATGTCAATGTACATTTTCGCGCATCGCGTGCTATAATACACACACACCCAGTAAACCTCACCCAAAATTATTACGATACACAGGGATATTAAGGCCGAAGGTTGTGCAATTACCACCTTTCTAATTAACTTAGGTTAAGGCCATTCCGATTCCCAGGCCGGAAAGGTGTTAGCAAGCGTTATAATTAGATAGCACCGTATTTTGTTTGTTGTTGATAATTCGAATATTATACTCGTGTCTACTTGTCGGTAGGTAAGTAGATATGTCGGAGGGCGTGCAAGACCGCGTGAAGTAATTTGTAACTAAAATTTTCTAAAATATATTTGAAGAGCCAACATAAAAAAATAAAAAATATAAAAAAGAGATCATCTAGGTACTCTTTTCGTTTTTCTGTAAAATTGTGTAAAAATAGATAGATACGGGTTTTTGTAACCAGGGTGCCAAGTGCGACTTTCATTCGCCATTCGATTAAGTTAATGAAAACGAGAATTTGTATGGCAAAATGTTAACTCTTCTCGTACGCCGCCGCCAGGAGGCGCTGCTTCAATGCCATACTAATTTTCGTTTTCGTGAACGTAATCAAATGAATACGGATAGTAAACAAAACTCACACTAGATACCAAGCTTTTACCCGATCTCGCACGCCCACCGACGATACGTCCATATATTATACATTTCATTTTTTACAGCAAACTTACTTCATAAAATAAATACACTTTCAAACTTTCCTGCTCCATTTGAACAAACTTAAAAAAAAAGAATTAAGGCGACGCACCGCTAAGCAATTAAGCTAATACGGAGCGTTTGCGCCCCGTACCATAAGAAAAACTGTTTTTTTTTCCTTCAAATTAAAACTAATTATTTAAAAAAAATGAACTAGCATACTGAAGAGTGTGTTAAGACTAATCTACTAAAAAAAATTTTGAGCTATGCTTAAATCGGTCTGGTTTGCCTGTAAAATGCAAATCTATGTTTTAAAAGAGGTTACTTTGATATTTTTTTATATGTTATAAAAGTTGACAAATCATGTTTCTGCAACTAGCAAAATGAAGTCAATTAAATGAAAAATCATGTCATTTAATATGTTTTGTAATTCTTGGAAAAAATTAAGATCCCTGCCACGTAAATTTCCATTGCGTCGCCTTAACGTTAACTACTTACGAGTAGTACTAGGCATCATAGGGCATACCTTTATACTCGACGTTTCGAGCGGGTTGCACCGGCCGTGGTCACGGGCTGACAGTCAGTCAGTGACCATGACACCTTGCGTTGATAACCGTTATAAAACTTTCATAAAATAAAAATAAAAAGTGAAAGGTTAAAGCACCACAATGTAACTTTGAACTACACCTATATACACGGTGTCATGACAAGGACGTATTACTCGTAGCTCTAATAGTATTTACTATGTGGTTAGAATGTGCTGATTCTGTGTGCGTATCATATAATTAGTAAACCGTGGTTCACCGTGTTCATATTATTTATCAAGCTCAATTTAAGTAAAAGCGTCTAACAATATTTACTAGTCGCTAAGTGGTCAAAATTAGACTGTAATACACTTTACACATAGCCTAAAGGTTTTTAATTTTTTTTTGTTACATTTGCGTCGATTGTTATTTTAGGCGTCTTCCAAAAAAAAAAAAAATTTCCTTCACTCACACCAATTATCCAGCCCAAGAGAAGCTTCGTTATGAAATTCGTTAAATGGTTACTAGACAACGGATAAACATACTTAAAATACTTAAATACATACTTATTATACATAGAAAACACCCAGACCCGAGACAATTTAGAAAAACAATAATTTCTAAATTGACCCGACCGGGGATCGAACCTGGGGCCTCAGAGATGGCGACACCATGAAAACCGGTGTATAAACCACACAAGGAGGTCGTCATAGCCACTTACACATAGCCTAAAGGTTTTTTTAAGTTTTTTTTGTTACATTTGCGTCGATTGTGATATTAGGCGTCTTCATAAGTTTTTGGCTCTTTGCCCACTCTATAAACTTGACGGATAAGCCCAACAAACACACGGATACATTTCTTCCTCACTGCTGCGCTAATGAGTCTTAACGTCAAAACTGTGTAACCCTTTACTACAACAATTCTGGCAACAAGCAAATGAGACCAACAAATTAAACAAATTTCCTTTACACTGGTATCAAGATAAAGTCACAAATACAGAAGCTTCGGAGTCAACAGACGTGAATGTAATCATCATTAGCTTCGTTTTACTCCTTACAACAATAAGGATGTCTTAAGGGTTGTCACTTGTTTTGTAATTTTGAACAAACATTTTTTTTACAACCTTAGAGTTTCTTATCTGTCTGCTTGATAGAATACTGTTTTCCAGAACGGTAGTAGTAGTTTTACTATTTAAAATGCTTCTTACTTTAATAAATATAATAATACTAATAAAACTAAATAGTTACTTTACTTGAAAAAATTGCGTTTAGTGTTAATTTAAACTAATGGTAACTACCCAAGTAGCATTTTATTCTCTTTAAAAGGCCACATTTATTTCACTGGTGATCTCTTAGAATTTACAGTGGTCACAGTTGGTTCATCGGCTGCAATAAAGTGAACATGTCCACCTATACCTGTGTAAGGCATGTATAGGGGTGTAAATGTGGCCTATTATGTAACTATTGGCGTTTTGTCAGGACAACATTACTCTTCTAGCCAGCTTTCATTTTCAAAGCTGTACAAGAGCGGTTTAAGAGAAGTAAAATTTGGCATAGGCTGTTCAGAGGTTCACATATACGGTGTTAGATTGCTGGCATTATAATATAACACATGTGAACATTATTGCAGCCCAAAGCTGTTATATATAACCTTTTATGAAGCGCTATTTAGTTGTTAGTGTTAGCAGGTCTAGTTTGTGATATATTAATCAGCTAATCAATTATTCTGTAAAAGAAGCGTTTAATGAGTTCACATGTACATGAAAGGTATTTACACGCACCACTATTGATATATAGTAGCACTGATAGCAGTTTATTTGTTCACGAGGACCACACTGTTATCCTCTATTGGTATACATGTGAACCTTTCTAGAGCTATGGTACACGCGTGAAACTTTAAAGAGGTCACAACACTAATTTTGAGTTATAATGGTTCACTGTAGATGGAGACAATGATCACCATTTTCACTTTTAATAACCTATAATATTTCTATATTAATTTATGATTTTGTCACTTAACACGGAGTTTTCGTTATTAATTTTATGGTTGATGTTTAAATACAAAATCATACAACGATTTAAATGCCAATAAAAAAAAAAATGAAATATTGCTGTGTTTGTATCTGCTTATTTCGATATATTTATTTGATAAAAAGGCATATAGCCGAGGCGCGTGAAAATTTTAACTATAAATATGTATGTACTTTACAATAAATTTACATTACGCCGTAATATTAACACAATATCATATATAAACACAGTGTACTACCAGTAACAATAAATCACATCAAAATGGCTGTTAGACACGATTCGACGATGGCCATGGCCGTAAGTTATCACAAATTAATATTTATTAAAAAATGTGGTACCAAAGTGATTATTTGAGGAAAAAGCGGCCTAATAGTTGGTTTTAGGTACACTTGTGGTTTGGGTTTTGGATAATCGGCTGTATAATTGTTCACTTGTTACTTATTATAACTCACTTGTCTGTATGAATAACCACACGGAATCTAATATAGTGCCGTTCAACAGCTTTAAGACCACAGTTCTCTCTTTAAACTACCATTAAAGATCTACTATACTGCTACCGTGAACCTTTTGTACACTCAAAGCTGAAAAATTTGTGCCCAATTGGGTGGTACAAGGGCTGTATAGCATGCTATACAGCTCTTGTGCAGCTCACATAGACAGCTTAAAGAATAAATGTGTACCGTAAGTCAACCGCTATAGAACCCCCAATGCTACTTGGGTAGATTCCTCAAACTAAAAATATTATTTATCAGTCGTTGTACACATAGACCGACTTCAGAAAAATGGTAACTAGAGTCCTCAAACTAAAAATATTATTTATCAGTCGTAGTAAATAGACCGAGTTAAGAAAAATGGCAGCTATAGGCGGTCAAACGATTTTGAATCTTCTTCCTAGAGTATGCGACGGTCTATCCACTAAAAAGGTTCAACACCACTTTTTTTTCTGGAACTATACAACAATCATTGGACTCGTTTGTATTATCTGCCCTAAGTAGCGGGACTTCTTAGTTTTACTTATCAAACAACTCGTAATCACCTTAAAGCAACAATGTGACATGAAAACGTATACATTTTAATCAAAAAGCGATAAAACACACCTGTTAACTGTTATATTGTGATCCGTAATCAATTGCGTGCTACCACGCGGTTACGCGATAGATTAATGGTTTTACACATATTAATTAGGTGCATACATATAAATGATACGATACAATTAATCCACCTAATGTTACAAACACGATTATCAGGTTACCGAAAGCCAAAAGCTATATTAGCTTTAAAATATACCGATTTTTTACTGTAACTATGAGTGCCATATGCTTTTTTTTTGTTTTACGCATGATTTATATAAAAAGCTTAAAATATAAAACGCCAAGAAAAATAAATGTTTTAAAAGTCTATGTTTGCAAAAATGTTATTGTTTGCAAGATGCTGAATTATAAAACATCCCGATAGAAAAAAAAATCGAAAGTCACGTTTAAACAGTTATGCATTTACATAATTATCTCTTTTTTATTTAGTAAAGACAAAACAAGATAACAATAAAACTACTTAAAATTAAATTTCCAAAAAACTGTATACTATATCTACTATTAACTATAAATAAAAAAATTGCCCCAAATCATCCCCATCAGGCAGAGTGCCCAGTAAGCTAGCAGCATTGCCACGTTGGATAGCTATGCTTATTCGCTGGCCCAAGTAGCTGCTAGCTCTGGGGTCCCGGGTGGTTTCTACTTATTTAATAGAAATATCTTTAAAGAGTTTGTGAGCACCCGGGCCCCATGGACCTAAAGTCTCTACCCCAAACGGCTCAAATATGAGATCCCCTGTCAGATTCTCATACTTTCGCCGTTTGAGGTTCTCTGCATGATTTGCAGCCGCGCCAGCGCTAACAGAAGTGCGTGGATTGTGGGACGGTGCAAGCGTATAGACACAAGTAGCATCCCATACCAGAGCCCGTCCCACCTTTCAAGGAACTAGGGTCATGCCGTCCGGACTTTTGCCGTCATCACGTGCCAGACCAGAGGGTTCGAGTACTGCTGGTACTCCAGCGGTGACAAGAGCCCTTCGAATGACGTCATTCAGGTTATGATGACGAGCGATGCGACCAGCACTTCTAGCACAGGACAGCTCGTGGTGACCGTGGTGGCTGCTTTAGTAAAGTATATTACACTTCTTCGTAATACTTATTAGAAAAACAATATTGTTTTATTTTTTAACATAAACAGCGTTTTTCGTGCATTCTTTTTGCTTGTATGCATATTGACAGTGTGGGCTGTTTCAAAGTTGTCAGTTTTTGAATGTAACTTTTATTGTCCGTATGCTGTGTTTAAGACAAATGACTACACTCAAAATATGTTGTTCTGACCACATGAGTAAATACCCGATTTTGACGGTGCTTCGTTTCACACGGCTTGAGAAGCCCTTTAAGTTTCTCCCGCCCCCAAAAAAGCCCGGTGAAGCTGAAAATGCCCAGTAGCAATCAAAAATTCTCACAAAAAAAAACAATTAATTAATTATTTTTTTTAGGATATCTAACCTGTAACGTCAATAAGTATTTCTTTTAAGGGGGCGTGAAACGGCATTTATGCAGGCCGTTATGAATGGGTGCGCTTGTTACTGTGTTTGTTCCACGGTGGGGAGCGCTCTCATTATTTTGGACTGCATCGGCTGCTTACCTTCAGGCAGGATGTAGTCACTATGACGTGCCAATATAAAAAAATATAAAAAATGTACAATTTGATTTTGACTTTACCTTTAACAGCTTACAAAAGTAAAAAATAACAACAAAAATTAAAACTATACGCTATTGACAATCTCATATACCTAGTACTTTCTTATTACCTAACATAAAGTGGTGTTTCAAAATAAAATGAATAAATAAAACTTTTCTCCGTTCTATAGCCTGTTGCCAGTCTGAGTTTCGGCCTAATTTGAATAACTCCGGCGGCCTGTTGTTTCGCAACCGTAACTACTGTTGTTTTTGTGCACTAACATTAATTCACAAGAGTCGCTGCCACAGTCCAACAGCCCACACACTAGTTCCTGAAGTTATCTGGCTACCGTTCTTACTGCGGTTTTAAAACTTTCATTAGGTGTTTTGGTCTAGTTTAGTTGCATAATTGAAAAGCACTAGAAAATACAAGTACTTGTCTCAGAAGGGACTTAAAGTCACGAACGACAGCTTGAACCACTTCTTTGGTCTAGTGGTTTAGACCCCCGGTCTCAGGTTCGATTCCTAGTCGGGAGCACATGTTTGTGTACTCAGTTTAGTTAGTAGTAGAGATTGTTTGTCCGCCTGGCTAGCTACCACCATGTTATCTAAATATGTCGCCATAACATTAATGTTTGTAGCGTTGTTATGTTCCGGCAGCTAGGGATAAGATAGCCAGTACTTCTGGCTTTCAATGATGGACGGCTTTACCAGCGGACTGTTTAATAACCTATAATAACTGAATACAAAATAAAAAATTAAATTAAGAAATATACCTAGTGGATTTAATCAATTTCGATAAACCATGTTACTAATGATTTGCATCAAAATAAGTAAAAAAAATTTTTTTCTTAGACTTTAGGCAGGCGTCGTAAAATAATTATTAAAAGTTACGTACCACGGTTTTGTGTCATTTATCAACAATAACCATACATGAACACACGCCCTTAACGAGTAACAATCCATCATTATTACACTTAAACTTCTGACAAAACACAAGCTTTAGAAGTTAAAACACATTTCTAAACGTCACTCTTCACTTCCCCACAAATAAGTCCATATTATTAAAATCGAGAAAATAGAAGGATTTATATTCAATATATTCTTACTAGCTTTTAGCAAGTATTTGGAAAGTCGTAGAAACAACATTCCTATACATTTAAAGGTAGAAAAGATGATATATAGTAATGATAAGAAGCCATAATTCGACGACCTCCTGGGTCGAGTGGTTTGTACACCGGTTTTCATGGTGTCGCCATCTCTGAGGTCCCGGGTTCGATCCCCGGTAAACAATAATTTTATTGTTTTTCTAAATTGCCTCGGGTCTGGGTGTTTTGTATGTATAATAAGTATGTATTTAAGTATTTTTAGTATGTTTATCCGTTGTCTAGTAACCATATAACGAGTTTCATAACGAAGCTTCTCTTGGGCTAGATAATTGGTGTGAGTGTAGGAAAATTTATTTATTTATTCATAATTATGATAAGACAAGATAGATGGTAATAATGATGATATTATTTTTGTACGAGTACAACTTACTGTAATTTGTGTTAAGTGTTGTAAGTAATAAATAAATAAAAAAAAAAAAAAAAATAAGATATGTTGCCGCTACCGCGTAGGTACCAGAAATCGCAGTGTGGGCAGGCCTCCAACAAGGTGGACCGACGATCTGGTAAAGGTCGCGTGAAGCCGCTGGATGTGAGCAGCACAAAACCGGTCCTGTGGAGATCCTTGGGGAGGCGTTTGTCCAGCAGTGGACGTCTTTTGGCTGAGATGATGATGATATATATAAAATAGACTTCACAAAACAAAACTATTATGTTCGTTAAACAATGTTAACTAGCATTAATTCTCGAATTGATGAATATCAATTTCGACTTCGACGATTCGTTATTGAACTCAAAAGACTTTTGAGTTTTTTTATTTTTCATTAAGTGACAACCCTAGAGTCATTGCTCCCTTTTATTTTCCCCTCACTAAAGTCTCCGGGCTCTCAACAAAAATGCCCAAAGAGACGAGAGTAAAGGATAATTTGTCTATTAAAATAGTCGATGCTTTATTCTATTTAATTTGTGTAAGTGGAGGTAAAAGGCTTATTGTGACCGGGTTTTTTTGTTAGTATTGTTTTGTAACAGAGCATTTGTATACAGATTGTTATCGAACGAATGTATTCTATTAATAAAATTTTTGCCACCCTCAGCTTATAGGTACATCCCACTTCTGGGCACAGGTTTTCCCACCTGAGCAATAGCTCATTGGAAGATGAGGCCATAACCCACCATGCTGACCAAATGTGGTTTGAAAGTTACTCGCGTCCGTAGGTTTACCCTTGAGACCCTACACGTGACCCTTGGGTGGTGCTAAATGGGTGACACTGTCTGAGTGGTAGAGCCACGCTACGTTGCAGCACGAAATGGGCCGGCTCGCCCGGCGTAATACCACCCTCTCACAGAATATCAGCGTGAAACAATGGCACTCGTTGCTGTTGTGTTTCGTCCGGTGAGTGAAAGTACCGGAGGCCCATCTCTCAATTCCTACTCCCTCCTCAAGATCCAACTCATTCCTCATGGCTGGCAATTCATCCGCGATTACTTTGGTTTTGCGGGTGTCCATGGGCGGCGGTGATTACTTTCCATCAGGTGACCCGCCTGCTCGTTTGCCTCCTTTTAACATAAAAATAAAAAAATAAAAAATAAATGTGGATTATTGGGTGGGATTAAACGACCACCATTGTACAACAGCAAAGGTAACTGATGTGATGACTGATCAAGTTTCAATTTTTTTTAATATCTTAGGGTTATGCTCTTGGCGTTCATCTCATCTGATTATTCTCCACCACCACCACCACCACCTCAAGTGATGATAAGGCCGAAGGTGGACAATAATGATGCGCACTTTACCCGTAATCCTCAACTACTGAGACACTGGCTATCATACCTCTAGCTGCCGGAACACAACAATGCTACAAACATTGATGTTATGGCGACATATTTAGGTAAAAACATGTACTCCTTGCTGGGAATCGAACCCGGGACTCATGGGTCTAAACCGGTGGCCTTGTAACGTTGTCGTTGCAATTTACTCTACGTTATATTTTTGCTATGCATCTTATAGCCTTTGTAGTTTTAAAAACTATCAGCTGTCGAAATTGTACGCACGGTTCTGAAAAAGAACAATTTGAATGTCATGTCATTATCATGGAATTTTATTGTATTTTTGATATGATCAGTCTTTCTAAATTCTTCAGTTCAATAACATTATTTTATACTCACATCGATTGTGCAATTATTAATGTTTAAAATATATGTGAAAACCTGTATCTATAAACAGATAATTTGATTCCTATAAGAAATATTTGTAAGTAACATTTTGGCTTAGATTTTTGTATACTGATTTATTGTTTTTCTCTTTTTAGGTTTTTACTGCGTAATTATAAATTTTACCTAAATAAATATTTACTGTGGATTCCTGAGCTTTTTAATGGCCTTCAGGGCACAGTCTTAATCACTAGACCAAAGAGGCGATTAAATTATAAAATTCATATTAAAAACTTTTACGCATATCATGAAACGTCCGAATAATATGCTTAACAGGCTTTGAATGCAGTTCAAAAAAAATAGCAAAATATCAACTATAATAACTATCTACGTAACTTCGAAATTTAGAAATAATCTAATGCACCTGGTCTGTCATTGGTAACGTTACGCAACTTTCGCAAAGGTTGGTTATCGGATAGGTGACCAAACATTTGTCATATCTAGCTCCTCCGTGCTTCGGATGGCAAGTAAAGAAGTTGGTCCCGGCTACATTAGCAGACGTTAACGACCACCAATCTGCACTTGTGTAAAAGGAGCACTTCAGCGTGGAGAAATAATACGACGTAAGTGTTGTTGTCAGCTCAAAGGCCGTTTTAATAACAGACATTCAAAATGCACGACGCCGTCTTTTATACATTCCAACGTAATTCAATCAAATTATTTAAACCATACAAATTTAATACAAATAGATTTTCTAAATTAATCTTTCAGTTACAAGAGTATTCAAAGTAGTGAAAAGGATTTTAGGGTCTTATTAAAACTTATTAAACATATTGTATGGAACGGCAGTGAAAATTAAATTATGATTAACAAACATTTTGTATCAAAAATTAGCAACATATTTAATCTACTTATTGATCAAATAACAATAATCAATTAAAATTATGATATTAATCAGAAATAATCTAATCAATAATTATATTAGGGATTTGGCGTTAACTAGCGAGGGACAGGAAGCGGAACTTGTAACACTAGGCTCGTGTGGTGGTTTACGGCCCGTTTGCCCTGTGGTGCTTCCATCCATAGGGAAGGCTCGTGCCCCACCAGTGAAAACATAATATGAGTTAAAAAAAATTTTGTTTTGTTTATATAATTTTTAACGCAAATTTCTCGTGGAAATTTTTTCAACATTTGTGTTTTTGTATTTTTTTTTGTTAATATGAGTTGGTAATGTAATATTGTTGCTGTTGATTGTACACTCAAGTTACTGTGACAGATATTTCTACGCAAACATTTCCTCTCCAAAGTTTTTTCACTTAACCTAATACCCATCTCCATTACGCATTACGTTAGATCATACCGTCTTTGTAACAAAAGTAATTTTTATTGCCACTTCTAATATAGCTTTCCTCCACAAAAACAATTTAATTTGAAATCCACCAGGTCCGAACTTTTAATTGTTTCACAATTCCGTCACAGTTATAAAATACAATAGCGGTTATTCTTCTGTCTCCTTGTTCAGATTGTGAGAATAAAAAAGAAGGAAAATAAAGTTGGAACGGCTCGCTATAAGATTGCTGCGTTGAATAAAAGCAATAATGAAAATGGCTATGACACACCGTTTAATCGTTGCCGGCATGACTTTGTTATGGTAGAATATAAAGTCGTTTGATTACTTGTAACTGGTTTGTTCTTGCAATTGAATAAGCACTTGAAATAACTTGTGTGATGGGCGAACCAAGAACTTTTGCAATCCACTTTTTATTTTGGAAAGAGGTTGCTGATTGCACCAAACGACATTTCAGTTTCACTGGGCTTTTTTGAGGGCATCTAGAAACTTAAAGGGTTCCTCAAGCCGTGTGAAACGAATCGCCTTCGGAGGTTTTCTAAAAGGAACGGCATCACGCACTAGTGCGTGTCCCCGTGCCCTACTAGATTCTCCGACGGTTCGGATCGGGTCGGGGTTTGCAATCCACGCGAATTATTTATACTATGTACACATAATCAATTTTCTAGCGATAGGCCCGCAGAAAGAAAGAACGGTATGAAGTGTGAAAATTAACAATGCAATTTATTATACATAATTATTAAAACTTATATAAAAACATCAACATTTTAATAGAGAAGATTCTGGGTAAGATTCTAGGTTCAATCGGGATGTATGTGCCAATTGACTTTCTTACTTTATATATATATATGATACAGACGTAAATTATTAAGACAACTAATGTGTTCTTAATGAAAAATAATAATTTTCCTTCGAGTTTGTAAATTATTCTTCGCGAAAGAACTCTCGACGAGTTATACTTTTAATTCCGTAACGAGTCTGTTACCAAGAAGTCTTTGTTGCATTGAAGCGTTTTGTTAAATCTTTAGCTGCAGGCAAACTCTGAGAATAAATTAATTGTGAACAGTTTAAAACGTTATCGGCCTTCTTTTACTTTCTTTTTGATGTGACTTGGACGAAATTACTTTTTTAGGCAAAAAGTAATTTCCTTATAAGGATCATGAAACAAATTCAAATTCGAATTCAAAAACAAATTCTTGTTATTGATTTTACTTTTTATTTTCAAGTGCTAATTGCTACACTGAAGCTAAATTAAATATTTATAAAATTTATAAAATACAGTGAAAAAATTAAACGCCTACCCGACTCAGCCAGGAATCGAGCCTGGGTGTTCCGCAATCCGGGCGGCTGCCTGACCGCTATGCTACCGGGAAGGCTGACGTAAGCGCTGAATTTCGTCACTGCTTTGTAATTTTTGAGTGCTAATAGCAGCACAGTGCGCCATCTATCCAACGGTCATTGCAACCGATGGCCATGCAGATTCACCTTTGCAGATGAAATACCACAAATTTGATAACACAACGCTATAGTAAATTTTATTTTTATTTTCAAGTGCTAAATAAAATATTTATAAAATACAGTAAAATACGTGCCTTCCGTAGCACGGAGGAGCTCGAGATGATACATTTTTGCTCACCCATCCGACGACCGGCCTTTGCAAAGGTTGCTTAACCTTAGCAATCGCAGACCAGGCGCGTTAACCACAGCACCATCGAGCTTTTCATTTTAATGGGATTAGTCCCAAATAAGCTTTTTCTTCTTTCTTCGTTATTCAATAGAAAATACGAGTAAGTACAACCCTATTTCATTGCCATTTTTTCTATTACAGCAAAAGTTGTTTTAAGTATAAATTTGTTTTAACAAAAAACGATAACACCATAAGTGGTGTTTCAGACACGTATTCATAGTTATTTATGTTAGAAACATTAAGGACACTTATAAACTTAGTTTTTGTTACATCATAATATACAACAATGCTGTTGTTGGTAATATTTTTTTTAACCTGATTAAAACTAGTTATAATTGCTTTCACAAGTCAAGTGAAACTCGACCTGCCGATTCGCAGATAATATATCATTCAATTTAAATTAAAAACTGAAGTCCTACCAAAATTAAAACTCAAAGTGTCCTTCGAATACCGATTAATCTTAAGATAATAAAGAGATGAAACTCCAGAATCCAATTACAGATATTATGCATACCCCTCTTCATCTTTTTTATCTCAAAATGAAGACCGAAATAGGAAAACCCGTCACAACATTTTACATCGAGTCTCCAACAATATTCAGTGAGACACCTCCATCTTTTTTCCGTACACAACCTGACCTCATTAAGATCGACAAAGTGACAGGATAAAACAAAATGATTTACGACAGGGGAAACTCCAGGACATTAATATTGGAAAATATAAAGACGGGTGACGCAAAATGTTAAGAGTTGTCAAACGTAATATTTTAAGGGTGGGTAGGTCGGTTCTTTTGTTTTTAGGCTCTTAACTTCACAATTGAAGGGAAAGGTACTCAATCAATGATGCAACAAAATAAGAACTAGACACGCAGCAGCGTGTCAAGCCAAGTTTAAGCTAACAGAACTGGCGAGCAGCACCATGTCTAATATTACACGAACCATTTGGAGCCACTTTTGACCCCCTCATAACTCAAAAACTATTTCACATAGACATTACAAATTTGGCTCATATATTGAGATTTGTGAGATACATGTGTGCTCCAAATTTCATAAACACACCTCAAACAGTTATTAAAATATTATAAATCTAAAACACGTCTAAAATTCGTCGTTTTTATCACTGACTGATCTATAGATAGATCAAAACTCTAACCCAGTTCCAGATGACCTGGAAAGTTCAAATTTGGCATCCAGCTAGGTAGTTGGGCGAATACAAACGAATAAATCAGAAACTAGTAAATTTTAATCAATTTTTTATATTTTTCAATTAGTTGATTCTACTAGGAACACTTACTAATAGATGCCTGTAATGTAAGAATCAGCAATCAAATTGACGACAGCCGGTCTATATGTGGATTTTATGGTCTTCACGTGAATATATAACGAGTGGAATACCACCCGTAATTTTTATTTAATCCAAACATATCAGTTTTAGTACCTATAACTAAGAGTATAGACGACTTTCGTATTTATTACGTTATTATTAATTAAGATTTAGTATTAATAATTATTATTTCAATAATGAGCGCACATCAATAGTGTACTTATAAATAATTAAACAATACCACGGACCACGGCGCACGGTGCGGCGGCCGTGGAGCAGCGGGGTGGGGGGCGGCGGTGCGATAATTTTATTATGAATAAGTACCTACAAATAATATCTGTACAAAAAGTAACGATATCCCATCAAACACATAAATATGAAAAGAGGGCCATCTTTGAAGTTGGTCCTTCGAAACCCACAACAGTTCTTTTGTAACTGCAGCATGCACCCGATCAGAATACACACCAAGAAACTTCTTTAAAAGTAGTAAAAGTACCCATAGTCAATTTTCGCATAGAAACTGTTGGAAAACGCGACAAATTCAATACGAGCGAGCTGACACTTGCATCCGCTTCCAGAAAGTTCCAATCCCACACTCAGTTCGGTTTGTTGCGAGTGCCTTGCATAGTAAAGTCGATTATTGGCCCGATATTTTGTGTAGGTGCTCGATCCAGTTTAACTCCAGTGTCCGTCACAATTTTCGTCGCCAAAATATAAAGCTAGAGAGCAGGTGGTCTGTATTAAAATATTGCTCAAGACAAAAATCCGTTGCTGACCCCTATTATTAATCATTAAAGGAAAAAACCGGCCACCGGTTTTTTTTAATGTGTAACATCTTTCCGCTTGCATTCTATATATACAATTTGTGGGAGTGATTTCGTAGAAAAGGGACGGAAGTAGGGTCGTAACAGTGTGATCAGTAACAGCACAGAGTGTAATAAGTTAATTGTTTTGTTGTACACTTAGCCATTAGACCAAATATATTTACCACTACCAATGTAAGTCCCCATAGACAGGATTACCTTGTTTTGGGACTACGAGTAATAATGTATACATCATCATCATCATCATCAGCTCATAATAATGTATACATACTGTTGTAACTCTTTTATTTAGTAAAAGCATTTTATTTAGATAAGACGATGGTAGCAAAGCGGACAAACAAGCCCCACCAACCAGACCGAGTACGCAAACATGTACCCCCGCTGGGAATCGACCCGGGACCTCTGGATCTAAGACTTAACCATTAGACCACAGAGGCGGTTGAAGATGATGATGATGATGATTTAGGTCAGAGCTGGTGGTGAAGCTCATCACACAGTGCGTAAACAGTAAAGTCTAGGTCATTATAACTAAACGGTTCAGAGCCTCAACAAAACTCCTACAGTATTAAATCTGAAAATGATGTAGACAAAGTAGCAGTCCCTCAATTACCGATCATTTGAAATACACAAGCCAATAAAATCGTCTTTTCCAATTTCCTCATTTCCATTATCTGGCGATACAAATTGATTTGTAATGCTGATATCAGTACAGAAGCTCTACCATGGGTACACGTAAACAAACTACTTCTATTTAATATGACTTCAAATACAAATCTAGTCGAGTTGTGACTGGCGACCACAGTCCACGACAAAGGGTTCAAAACGTCAGAAATAATAATTATGTAAATCTCGTGCTCATAAGTCACGAAAAGCCGTTGGGCCCGGCAGCGTAAGCAGTCGGTGACAAGCACCAATCCGCACTGGGTCGCATTGTGGTTAACTCCAGAGAGGTGAATCTTCCATACATTGAATAATTACAAAAATTTCATATACGGCGGCGCCATCTTCCGTAAGAGGAACCTCAAGTTACTAACTGGTTATCCATATAATGTCACTAGATGGCGGTAGTACAGATAGCATTTTAAAATAATAAGTTACGTTTAATTATTTTGTAGTAACTTTCTTATAACCATAACTTTCGTCATCTTCATAAAGAGCTCATTAGCCGAGCAGCTGCGACGACGCATCGTGCTATATAGTAGTGACGGAGAAATCCTACGTTCGATCCTTCGGAAATAAATTAATAACTTTTTGATTGTTTATTTATAAGTTTTTAATATGTTTATCAATCTTACAATTAATATTATACACAAAAAAATGTTAACTTGTCTTTTGTAAGTATTATATATATATTTTTAGCGCCATCCATCGGGACGAAGCGTAAACGCGCATACAAACGTCTACTACCGCCATCTATTGTACAGGGAACCTAGTTTCCCATCTTTTTTCTATGAGAGGCACATCTATACCCAATATTATACATAGTCTATGGTTAACCCGCCCGGTCAGCGATTGCTAAGTTTTAAGCTACTTTTGCAAAAGCCGATCATCGAATGGGTGATCAAAAATGTATCATCTCAAGCTCCTCCGTGCTTCGAAAGGCACGTAAAGCTATTGGTCAGGGCTGCATTAGCAGTCGTTAACAACCACCAATCCGCACTGGGCCCGCGTGGTGGTTTATGCCCGTTTACCCTGTAGTGTTTCTTTCCATAGGGAAGGCTCGTGCCCCAGCAGTGCCGACATAACAACACGAGTATTCATTGTTTCATTTCGATATTTATAATTGCATTTAAATAAGTTTACATTGTAATAGTTATAATAAAGTTAAAATATGTACATCATTACAAAATAATTGAAATAATAACATAATGCTCAACGAAATGGTTTTTTTTTTGCCGTTTTGGCAAATGGTAATCTTTTGTTTGTTTAAACAACTGACAGGTTAAACGTTTAACAAAAAAAGTATCTATTGTTTTAACTAGAAAACTTAAAGGTGTTCGCTAGCGAGTCATCATCATCATCATCATCATCATCATCATCATCATCATCATCATCATCATCATCATCATCATCAGCTTACACACACACATAGGTCTCTCCAAGTGCACGCCACTGATCACGATCCGCGGCTACTCTCAGCTAGCGAGTACAGTCCGAAAACTCGTAGTAGCACTACCGATGTGCCAGGAATAATCCATATAGCAATATTCAGAGAAAATTCAATTTACCGTTAGCTACTAGGGAATCGGCTTTCTAGCCAGATGCAATTAGTGCGAACGGAATTGTGCTGGATTAGAGACCCGCTGAAGAAATAAAAACTAATATAAAACTGTTGAGTTGACATTCGCAGCTGTCGTTAGTAATCGTCAACACAAATTATTAAAAGGAGTTTTTTAATCTCAGTTTTTGAACACGACAGCGCCACGAAAGCGTAAAGTCTTAAATACCATAAAGAAAACTACACAATTGTATCTAATACTTCTTTAATTAATGTAGAACGTTAGGTATATGAAACGCTGATAAAACCTTGTCACCGCGATTCAGGTAGCGCCATCTCTTGAACAAACAAAACAAGAACAAACTATCAGTTTGCAAGTAGTGTTTTATAAGCTATGCAATAGCTGTGCAAAATATTTAAAAGAGGCGAGATCGTTTTGATAAGACTGGCAGTTGCAGAAATTAGCTCACTAACGCTGGTTTGTTTATAAACCCTCAATAATAAGTAAAAACACGCATTTTACCAGCTAGCTTGGTTGACATCTCACATTAGTAATAAGCAATTTTAACATTACTATACTCTGAAAAAAATGGGTCAGGTATTACATAATTTTATAACTATAAAATTAATGCCGTTAATACTCATTATAAGACATTTGACATAATATGTCATGTTCATAATATCGATTTTAAATTTACAAAATGGCGCGTGCTTGCGCACTTCCCCGACTTCCTGTCACACTGTTACACCTACTTCCGTCACTCCTACAAATTGTATATAAAGAAGGCGAGCGGAAAGAAGTTACACATCAAAAAAATATTATAGACACATTGCCACACGTAACATTAAACATTCAACTTCTTTCTGTTCGCTGCTGCAGTGGGCCATACTTTGCATCAAAATCTTTATATTATATATAAAAATAGCTGTATCCGAAAAAACAAGCAAAACTTGTACCTATGTATACAATATTATTACGAATGTACGGAACGTCTGTCATTAAAAAGTCGACAGTTTTTCTTTGTCTCCATACTTCGTAGTGTTACGTTCTCACCATTCAACGCTTCGCAATTTCAGAATTTTAAAAAGAGACTTTTCATTTTTGAATCGGTAACGTAACCTGTTTTTTTGGAACTTTTTAGTTCAAATTCTCGTTAGCAAGAAAGAAGTCATCTGTTGTTGTTTTAATGAGATATGTCAGCTATGTTATGTTGTAGGGAAATGTAATTTAAGTTGTCTTATTAGTTCTTTGTTTCTAAATTTAATGTAAGTGTTTTTTGTGACCATATACCCTACAAATTTAAACGTTAAGCTTAATTGATCTTAATTATTAATCATCAGCCTTTAACCGTTCCACCGCTGGGTTCAGACTTTTCCAAGTAAACAAATAGCATAATATTAGATAGTCAGAAGTATATATTATGTATAGTTTTTAATTTTTTTGTTTTGTGACTGACATTAGTGTTTAAGGTCTATTGTAATTAATAACACACACCCTTGCCCCCACCAACCTCACGGTTATAAAGTTAGGTGTCAGACATCCTTATGCAAGCACAAGGGACCATCTACGTCAGGTCATAACGCCAGATCAGAACACGCCGGTTACGCATCCTTCATCCGGTACTTTTAAGACTAGTGTCTCGAGCTAGTTGCCCCGTGGACACGTATAGTCCACTACCTAATATTCAGGTTACCGGAGCTGTAAGCTCGCTCACTTCTCGTTAGACTAAGAGCACAACTCGCAGTGTACCACTGCTCGGGCCGTCAACTCTAAAGTCGACTACCAAATGTAATTACTAACAGTCTATGGAATTATTCTGAAATAAATACTTATTTTTATTATTATAAAAGTTAAAAAAGTAAATAGGCTGTCCTGTTACACTGCTGGACAAAGGCCTCCATCATGGAAATCAAGTCATCGCTACAATAGATCGGTTTGTTGCTGATTACAAACCCCTCCTATGCGTCCAAAATCCGAAACACACTCAGCCTGGGAATTGAAACCCACCTTCGGGTATCGGGCCGAGCACTGCCACTCACCCACCGAGGCGTTCTATTTCGAGGCAATCAAGCTATTTCTTTAACTTTGGTCTATGTCCAGCAGTAGACTAGTAGTCTGATGATGATGATGAAGAAGCTATATCTTTATATAGTGTAGATTAGTATGGGTGTTGTGTTTACAGATAAAATGTCGTATATTTGGAAAGTTTTGTTGATTCTCTATGCTTATATATTTAAAATCCAATATTTTTTTATCGCATCCGCATTATTTTTATTTTATTTTTATTTGTAAATAAAAATAATGCTTTTTGTCGGATTTTACCGACTGCCATCTAAATACAAAAATATTAACAGAGCCTGTGAAAATTGGAATACTTTATACAACATCAGAAAACGAGTAACCCACTTTCTAACAATCATAACAAAAGAACTTTTTTTTTTCATCATCCTATAAAAATACTCTTGTATTTTCCGATTGGACGAATAATTTTCGATGCCTTCATAAAAACGGAAAGTCATCTAAAACGTTTATTGTACAGTGGAAGCGATAGAGATGACTTTTAACAATTTCACATTCTAAAACTTCGAAGGTCTTTTGAGCATTAACAAAAGATGCCCTAAGTATCCGTAATGGAGACTTTTTGATAAAACCTCTGTTTACAGTTGTACAGTCGGCGGCAGATCAACCTACCCAAATCTGTCAAATTTCTCTAATGAATATTGATCCTTATAACCAAACGATAAAGTTCAAAATTGATTGTAGAAATTTGACAGTTTTGGGTAGGTTGATCTGCCGCCGTGTGTACCTACGATGCCATCACATTTTTTGTTGTTTTTTGCTCGAAATATGAAATATTGTATGCTGAAGTTTATGCAAACACTAAAAATTTAAATTAGAGAGGCGACTGATCCCGGACCCCGTGCAGGGTTCGAAATGACTGGATTAAAATAATTATATGATATAAAATTTATTTGACACAAATTAATTCGTACAATTTTTTTCATTTCATTGTGACGTTTATTTTTGTTACACTTCTACACAAGAAAATAATACATTTAGAAATTAAAATAAACTATAGTAACATTTCTGTATTACTAACTAGTACATACAAAATTGCCGAGGTTGTCCCTTTGCTGGATTTTTTTAGAAAACCTAAAGGGAATTTCGAAATACCTGATTTAACTATTGGCTTTGTCATAAAAGGAGTTTGTCTACAAAATTTCATTTTTCTAGGTCCAGCAGTTTGGGCTGTACAAAGTTTCGTTTTCTTCAATCGGTCAGTCAGGATCTCTCTTTTTATTTGTTGATCACTACTAAAATAATAGTGATTTAGACTATTTAAAGAAAAGTAAAAAGACTACTAAAGAGTCATAATTTTTAAATTTATGACCTATATGAGGACCAATGAAAAATTGTTTTCGACGTTAAAGTAAATAAAAAAAATAAAAAAAAATATTTGGAACATTACAACACAAATTATAAATTTAGTGTTGTTCATGTTTATATAATTTTTAACGCTAATTTTGTTGCGAACAAATTACAAAAACACAAATGTTGTAAAATTTTTTTTTTAGTGTTGTTCGTTAATACTGCGTTTAGTTGTAGAAACTGTGTCGCAGCACCAACGCCCGTCTGCGGTGACAATAGGGATCGCGTTCCAATAAACTACTAAACAAACATCAAAAAAGAAAACACTACCACTTATAAAAATACTTACTTAAATACCTCAAATTTGGTGAAGTTGTGTTAATGTGTACATAAATGCGTAACTAACTATACAGAATACCAAACCCGGGGAGATACTCCAACCACTACTAATAGCCACGCGCCTCGTCGCATGCGCGTCAATAACCAAGTTGATACATAAAAAATATCGCAATACCATTAATATGACCACAGATTACTTCTTGTATGATTGTTTTCGTATGAAACGGGTGTTAACCTACCCATGTAAGTACACACGGCGGCAGATCAACCTACCCAAAACTGTCAAACTACAATCAATTTTGAACTTTATTGTTTAGTTATAAGGATCAATATTCATTGGAGAAATTTGACAGGTTTGGGTAGGTTGATCTGCCGCCGTATGTACATAGTTTGGCTCAAATCTACTTGAAAGACGATTCCAAATCCCAATACATCTGCTAACTACTGGACAGTTAGTACTTACCTACATTAAATTGTTAATGTATTAATTTCTTATGTTTTTAATAATGAATATTCTTTAAACACAAATAACCTAAAACCGTCCCACTGCTGGGCAAAGGCCTCCATCATTGAAATCAAGTCATCACTACAAATTGATAGGGAATTGCTTAATCACCACCTTATGTTAATGTTAATAAGGTCAAAATTATGGTGTCCAATATATCGACAGAGCCCTATAAAGGAGTAGCAGATCCAGAGTCGGCAAGCTCCCGATCCGATCCGAAACTATCGGAGAATGTAGTAAGGCACGGGAACACTAGTGCGTGATGCCGTTCCATCTAGAAAACCTCCGAAGGGGATTCGTTTCACACGGCTTGAGGAACCCTTTAAGTTTCTAGATGCCCCCAAACAAGCCCGGTGAAACAGAAAATGCCGTTTGGGACAATCAGCAAACTCTCATAAAAAAAAAAGAAAGACGGCACGGTTAGGTCGGCCATTGAGGCACTCCTGCTCCACCAGCTATCCTCGCATCTAGACTCTGCTTCTGCTTAAATAAAGTACACTCATTTGCTTACACTTCAATAAAACTAAATGAAGTAGTTTTTTTTCTTTAGCTAAGGGCATTTACGCCGCACACTAGCGCCCCCAATGAAAAAAAAACATATCTAGTAATTAGAGATAGAAAATCAAATTATGCTCAACAAATTATTTGAATGAAGAAATTTAGCATTTTTACGTCACCTAATGAACATCTGACATGTTATGGTTTAGTTAAGTACGGCGTTATAGTTAAAAGTGGGTTTTTAGTTGTGATATCTCTAATTACAAGATATGTTTTTTTTCATTGGCGGCGCTAGTGTGCGGCGTAAACGCTCTTAATGGCTTCGTGCGATTAGCACATTTAGCCAGTGTCAAAGTAATTTTTCTTACAAGTAATACATAAATAAACAATATTTCCTTCCTGTATGATGATGATGAATGATAATAGAAGTGGGAAGTGAGAAATGATATACCCCTCAACCCCTCGAGTATCTCAGTAAAGATGTGGGGCTATACTAAGTCCTCATGCGGACTTCTTGAGAGAATTTGAAAAGTGACGTTGCACTGTTTTGTTTCGTTAGCCAACACTTATGCACACTCACGAACACTTAACGGTTAATAATCTACCATTATTTCACATCAATATTCGACATAACACAAATTTTAGAAAATAAAACAAAACCGCAGACATGACTCTTCACTTTCCCGCCAAGAAGTCAAAATGAAGTAGTTAGTAGTGTATAATGTATTCATTTGTTTTGGCGGAGCTCAGTCGATTGCTTTTAACACTTCGGAAGGCTGTCCATAAATTACACACAATAATTTAAACTTTACTCCTGTGACATAGGGTCGAAAGCTCATTGAATATGCCAACAATGGTGTGTGTTTAACGGTTAATTGGTCACCGATTTGTGACTGAGGTCGGCTTGTCGGATGCAGTTGGGGTTACCGGTCACACCATAATGAACTAGAATACTAATGTAGAATTGTAATAAATATTACATGTTAAATTTTATAATAAGCTTTATAGAATATATAATTTATTTTAAAACTTTTGCAACATATATTACATGGCTAACTTAATGCCTGAGGCATTCTCTACCAATCAACCATAGGGTGGTGCAGAAATAACAAGGTAGGTGCAATTGGGTCATTGGGTTTTTGATGCATAGCCCGGGTTTGTGATCGCCAACCCGCATTTGGCAAGCGTGGCGATGAAGCCAATACCCATCAATTGTAGTGATGACTTGATTTTAATGATGGATGCTCAGCAATGGGACAATTATAGGCTGCTTACTTACTTACTTACTTACTTACAGCAGTGGGGACATAAAATGAGCTGGAGATGAGAAGGTCTATGTGTGTATTGCTTAAGTGCGTTTGTTTGACGCTTCTTTTCTGGGGTCTTCTTATTTTGTGATGGAGGGAAGAGCGTTGATGATCGTAACGGCATAAAAAATGTTAAAAACACTTTAGAAACAGTGATTTAGGAGAAGAATTGTTCTATTATTCAATGCAATGTGTCTAACATGAAACAAGCTCAAGGTTGAAAATTTCGGTTAAATAAAAAGGTAAGTAGGTAGGTCTAGAACACCTATAGCACAAAATAAGGAGAGCCAGAAGGAAAGCCTAATATATGTATTCGAGAAATAGAAATAGAAAAATATAAAAACAGCTCTAACAAGCAAGAAATAATATTGAAATCATATTATTAATTACCTAGATACGCATATCAGTTTTAAAGAAGGTCTATTCTGTCTATTCGGAAGTCGGGTGGTTGGTGGTCGGCTGGGGGACAATTTTGTTTCATTTAAACTTTTATAGTTGTTCCATTGTCTCCACTTCTTTATTGTAAAAGCCCCACCAGACTTCAGTAGACAATTTTTAAAACTGATATGCGTATCTAGGTAATTAATAATATGATTTCAATATTATTTCTTGCTATTTAGAGCTGTTTTTACTTTTTTAAGTTTCTTGTTTTTTAAAGTCGGTTTTTTTTTGTAAAAAAATGTTTTGTTTTACGATTTTTAGGGATGGGTAAACGTAGACCTAACAAGGATGCTTCTCGAATGAGGAAACGACCGCCTAGTAGGTAGTGGTATTATTTTTGTACGAACTAAACATTTTGGCATATTGATTCGTATGAAGTAAACCCAACAAAAGGTATCGTTAAGGAATTCTCTTGACTGTCTATGGTCTCCATCATCAGACTTGTAATGGCACTTATAATCCATATGGGTGCAAAGTTCTTATCAATAGAAATGAATTAAGACCAAACAAGGTAGCTACTGTAAAACGTTGAGGAGTTCCCTTACTGTCCTTCGTCTTCATCATCAGACCCCTAATGACAGTCACAACCCATCTATGTGTAAAGTTCTCATCAACACAAATTAATCAAGCCCAAACACCATGTAATTGCTGTAAATCGTTGAGGAGTCCCCTCGACTGTCTTTCGGCTCCATTATCAGATGGACTCCAGACCTTCATTAAATAGTAGTGCTTTAAAATTCTTAATGAAAACATTAACAAACGCACTAGTCGCCACTACGATTTTCGAAGGTTCCCCTCGATTTCTTTGGGTTTCCTTATTATGGTTTCCTTTGGATATCTTTTTTCCAACACAAAAAGAATCATCAAAATCGGTTTATAAACGACGAAGTTATCCGCGAACACACATAAAAAAATAAATATATATATTTATATACGGTCAAATTGAGAAACCTCCTCCTTTTTTGAAGTCGGTTAAAAAATATTTATTTGGTACAATCATAAATATACAAATACGAGCGCAGTATGCCGCTGAGGGTATGCAGACCCTCTCACCGACACGGAAACTCAAACCGTATTGAACCAGTTTGAGCCCAGATATTGTGAGATACCGTGGTCGTGAGAGGTTAAATAAATAAATAAAATAAAAAATTGTTTATTTGTCTCAAACGTACAATAAAAATAAAAAAAAATACAACGCACTTTGACCAACATAACTTGCCGTTAAGACAAAAAGGTCTGTGATTCTGTGTCTGCAGGGGACCCGCAGCCTCTATTATTCTGCCATAACCAATAACAATAACAATAATAATCGGCGAGTATATTACTTAATTATAAAAGACGAGGACGAGCATACGAAATTTGCACAAAAAATAAAAAACACATGTACACGAAAATCCACTTATTACATACAGGAGCCGGGTGGCTATGCAAATCAATGATAGACATATATTATTTTTAGACATATTTTAAAGGTTGTGTGTGCATTGCTCGAATGCGTTTGTATGAAGCCTACCTACTGCAGTCTCCTTATTTTGTGTCTATAGTACTTAAGTACACATACTAAGCTAAACACCGTTAAATATTCTGTTCAAGGACTAAATGTTGGTGAGTTGTCTAGCCGCGTAATGTGTGAGTAATAAGCGTGACAGAATAGTATTATAATAAGGATAGAATTCAACCAAAAATACATTGAGGATTTAAAACTATTGATTTAAAATCCTTTGTCGATTATTAATTAAATAATTATCTTAATTAATGGCTTCGCGTTTAGTATTTAGCTAATTTCAAGTGTTTTTAATATTAGTGGTAAAAGTGCTATTGTACGGTAGATATTAATTTTAGTGGAGTCTCACAACACGTGTTATTACGGGAAGTACTCGGGTGACACTCCGGTGTCGATTATTTGAACTACGAGTAGCGTTACAGCCCCCTGACTATGAGCTCTAATAGCAGTATTATTGCAGTTGTGGAAAAGAGACGCGAGTATATTCGCCGCTACACGCGTCTCGTTTACACAACTGCAATAATACTGCTATAAGAGCTCGTGGTTCCCCCCCAAGAATGGCATTGACAACAACATTACTTTCAGAATATTAAACGTTCTCGTATATTTATTTATTTATTTATTTATTAGGTACACAAAACAGATAGAAATTAAAAAATAACAAAATTGCATGATATATTATATAAGAGCTAAATTCCTATCTAAAACATGTGTACACAACACGATTAATAATAAGCGTCCGTGTTAAAGTTTACCTAATCTACAATATATAATTGAAATCACGTAACGGTTCCGTTAAACATTAACCATTTTTTTATTTGACCCTAAGCATAAATTTCTGTAACCTCAAATGTTATTAATAAACACTCAATTAACAGAACGAAATAGTGATGTTATAATTTGCCATTCCCATACAATTTCCGTTAAAAGAAACCATTTTGCCAGTTGTTTTAAAAAGTTTCTTTAATGGCCAATTCAACAGAACAAACCAACAAACCAATTATATTGCATTTTAAACTTACCGATCGGCTTTAAATAAAGTAAATAACACAATGTTACCTGTTTTTCCAAATTAAGGTTAATAAGTAGGTAATTTGTTCGCAACAGTATTTGAATAAAATTATATAGCCAGTTTTGTGGTGGCTATATAATCCTGGCTGAGATGATGATAATGATGATGATATATAACCATAATCATAACTATTTATATCTTATCTTATATCTTTCATTTTTTATTTATTTACGCTGTGTTCTGCATTATTGTGTCCCACCTTTAAACATTACCTACTAGACATAAATAAAGCTTTGAAGGAGGCCTTTGTCAAAAGACAAATTTTTAATCAAATACATTAAATTAACAACTTTAGCTCAAGTGGCAGTGGGCAGGGCACATTGCTCGCAGGACTGAGGGCCGCTGGGGCCGGATAGTCCTGGAGTGGCGACCGCATACCGGAAAGCGCAGTGTGGGCAGGCCTCCAACAAGGTGGACTGACGATCTGGTGAAGGTCGCGGGAAGCCGCTGGATGCAAGCAGCACAAAACCGTTCGTTGTGGAGATCCTTGGGGGAGGCCTTTGTCCAGCAGTGGACGTCTTTTGGCTGAGATTATGATGATGATGATGATGATGACATTAAATTTGGATAAGATTTTGTTAGAAACTGTGACTGTGACAGAAATAAAAGGCTTTATTTATTATAATTAGACATAAATAAATCTTAAGGCCAATTGGCCCAAGAGGTAGTAGTTAAATACGTAAATTAATAAAATTTAAATAAAAACGTTTTCGTACTAATGTTCGTGATAAAACAATTACAGTGATTGAAAATGACGGTCAAAAAGATGTAATCGTTTAAATGAACAAAGGCGTGGTGTAGCATGCGATAACTTAATTACCTACATAGATTATTAGTCTGATAAAATATCACGTAATAGGCGGCTTAATTAGCAACAAAACAGAATCGCAACTCGATTGCGCTGTGGTTAACTCAGTCTGCAAAAGTTAAGCAAATGGCGCAAAGGCCGGTCATCGGATGGGTGACCGAAAATGTATTATCTCAAGCTTTTCCGTGCTTCAAAAGACACGTACAGCCGATACTCCAGGCTGCATTAGCAGTCGTTAACAACCAATAATCTGCACTGGGCCCGCGTGATGGTTCATGGCCCGTTCTCCCTATCCATCTCATCATCATTTTGTCCTTATCTACTGACCCTGATAGATAGGGTATGGCAGTTGGAACTACGGGTCTGGCTGTCTTTTCAAGGGTACCACGGGAGTTCCGGATCCTAGGCCACCTGCCGGTTATGCCTTCGCGGGCATCTCCGGCAGACCCCGGACATGGGTTGGACTCGTGGTGCCATGTGGTTAGCTGTAGAAGTGGGAATGTTTGTCTGTTTGGTTGAGGTCTGGCCAGGCTTCCATTTCGTGCACAGCGAGCGGGTCTTAGTAGAGGTCCGGAGGGGGCCTGAAGCGAAAGGATCTGCGGTACACGTGAGTTGTCCATAGTTGGTTGTTCTGCTCGGTGGTTTTCATTGAGTAGTTCTCCAACATCTCCGGCACTAGTCTGGAGAACTAGTAGAGGAGCCCGCTAGATGCAAAAACCTCCGGTTGAATCAGCCGCGTAGGATTTTGGAATTGATCAGGTGCCTGGATGGGTACCGAGAAGTGGCTTACAACGAGGCCCACAACTCCGCCACCAAAGAGGACATTTGGTAGTCAGTCGACTTTACTTTTGAACATTGAGTTGACGACCCAAGCAGTGGTATCTGCGAATTGTACTCTTAGTGCAACGAGAAGTGAGCGAGCTTACAGCTCCGTTAGCCTATCTGGATATTAGGTAGTGGACTGTACGTGTCCACGGGGCAACTAGCTAGAGACACTAGTCTTAAAAGTACCGGATTAAGGATGCATACCGGCGTGTTCTGATCTGGCGTTATAACCTGACGTAGATGGTCCCTTGTGCTTGCCTAAGGGTGTCTGACACCTAAACTTTATAACCGTAAGGTTTGTGGGGGGTGTCAGTATAAACTTTAGAGTAGTGTGTAGCAGGGTGTCTCCCAATCCATCCATAGGAAAGGCTCGTGCCCCAGCAGTGGGAACATAAAATGAGCTGATGCAGAGCCAATTTCAATGTTAATGTACCCCCACTGGGTATGGAACCCGGGACGTCTAGCTCTAGAGCCTGTGATTTTACCATAATACCACGTAGACTGTTAAAACTCTATTCAAATTCAATTAATTAATGTAACTACTCGAATTCACCAATGTTTGTTATAATCTCTAATTTCCTGTGGGTCTTCCATTATCCCTTATCCCGATCCAAAGTTAGTTAATTGGACTCGTCCTATTGAACTAGTCCAGCGTTGGACTAGTTGGATCCCGATTCTGTCATTATAAACGCCCACAATTTTTTCTCAGTAGCGTGATTCTATTTTTTTTATATTAAAAATACAAATTTAAGCTACCGACATCCTATTAAAAAATATCTTATTCTATTGTATACTATTAAATTAACTACATAACTTAAGTTTTTGTACCTAGGCTAAGTTTTAAAGCAATAATTTATCTTATCTTATCTTATTGTTGAGTTAGCAGTCTCCAGGAACTAATAAAAAGCCTTTTAGGTATCTGGTATATCATTTTTGATTCGACTAACACCACTATTTTATCTACCGTTTTGTTCCATACCGAGGACACTTTTAATCCCAAAACAAACAAATAGATCTAAGAGAGATAATAGAAATGATTTAATAATATTTATGTATTCCATCGTTCCGTTTTATATACATACTAGTGGACCCGGCGGTCTTCGTACCGCTTTGACAGTTTCTATCAAGTGATTAAATTCTCTTTGGTTTCCATGACAACAAAACAAAGAAATCATTTTGTATTGGAAAATTAAAGTATATTTATGGTGTGAATAACGGGATAAAACTATCCTATGTGTTAATCCAGGTTATACACTATCTGTATGCCGAATTTCATCCAAATCCATCCATCCGTTGCAGCGTGAAGAAGGGACAAATATACACACATACACACAAACTTTCGCATTTATAATATTAGTGTGATATTATGACCAGCTCATTTTATGTCCCCACTGCTGGGGCACGAGCACTTCCTTATAAATGGAACACCACAGGAGATCGGCCTTTAAAACAACACGCGGGCCTAGTGCGGATTAGTAGTTGTTAACTACTACTAATGCAGCCCGATTTTCATACAACCAGCCGTCACCCGCCCAATTCGCTGGGCGAAAATTTGTAAATATTTTTTTTTAGCCTATCATTTGCACAATCTCATGTTCTTACTACATACAAATTTTCTTCAAGATCGGTCAAGCCGTTCTTGAGATATATATAGACAAAAATTACAAAAATCGTAGAATTGGTGTCAGTGAGTCATAAATTGAATATTTATCCCAAAATTTGTCAGAAAAATTGCATGTACAGACAGAGCTAGATTTATATAAGGTCACATATTATCAACTGCAAATATTTGGAGGATAAATTCAACAATATAAACTATTTTTATAAAAAAAACTTAAATTTTTATACGCTAGTTTTCAAGAAAAACGCCGATAGACATTTCGATTAAAAAGTAAAATAAATCACTTTCGGTAGTTTCAATTCAAAGGAGCCGAGAGAGAGGCCGCAATGCCTTCACCGCTTACACGTGCCCGTAGTTTCATTTAAAGGAGCCGACAGAGAGGCCGCTCTTAAAAATATTACAACTTTTGTGTCAGGAACAGTAAAAAAAACCAAGCCGATTTTTTTTTAATGCTAGGGCCTTATTTTTCTGATATAATTAGATATTTTGCAAAATATTTGCAGTTGATAAAATGTTACCTTATACAACGTTAGTCGGAACGGGGTAAAGTATACATAAGTAAATAACTTTTTTTATTTACTTTTTTTCTTTTTTAAAACTTTTTTTTTTTTTTTTAGTTATTTACATTTGATTGGTCTACAGAAATCTAGTAGTCTACGGTTTTGACGTAGGTTCTCAGCGAATAGGTTTACCTCTAATGTCAATGTACGTGCATTGTAAAGAGTCGAGTTTTCTCTCCATAATTGGACTAATGTATCCAATAATATTAACTTTTAATTTGCTTTTTTTGTGACCGCCCGGGCTACCACAGCGTAATTTCTTTTGAAATCTTAAAAAAGTTGTTAATCTAAAATTATAAATTTTAAAGTTCTTAGACAAAAGTTATTCACTATCATTAATACTTTACCCTCCTTTCAGCTAAGTACCCCTGTCCCGACTAACGTCGTATAGTAGTGTAGATAGTATAGATATTAAATTTTTTTTAGTAGTGCTATTGAAAAATGACTACGCTCTACCTGATGTTAGCAGAAGCAGAGTCCAGAAGGAGCAGGAGCAGAATTGCGCCTCACCAGCCGTCCCCACCTTGCTGGCCCGCAAGTTGCTTCTTCACACCCATTTACAGAACCCCGTGTTGTAGGAAGAAACAAAACAAAAAAAAAACGAAAAAAAACGTGTAATTTTTTTAAGGGTGCGCCAACCAAAAATGCCCAAAATGCAGTCACGGTTATGTTGATATAATTGAAAATACTATCGTATTGAATAAACAAAATATATATTTGGTATCAAAGGAAAAGTGTTTACAATTACGTAGTCCGATCTGTAAATTCATAACACACTATAGTTTTTTTCTACAATACCCTTAAATTTGGGTCAAAATCATGAAAACGAGTGGCTGTGTTTAGTTGATATCTTATAGTCTATCTAAATTATTGTACCTTTGATTTTGTCTAAACAATCACAAATGGTCTAAAACTACAAACCGTCCGTCTCACATTTTCGTTTTATCGAGCGGTTTTTTAAATTATTATTTTTCAAATTAATACGTTAAATTCCCCATACAAAATTAGTGTGGCCGCGCGGCATCAAATAAACACATTTTAAATAAAATATAATCACTTTTCACTTACGGACGGCGCACCCTTAAGTCTCCAATAAGTATTTATTTAATAAAAACTGCGGCACGAAATACAAGCATTTTTTTTTTACTTTAATATCTTACTGGTAAGTGTGTTTTAGATTTTTCGATGCATAGCCCAGGCTTGTGATCACCAACCCGCATTTGGCAAACGTGGTGAATAAGCCAATACACATCAACTGTAGCGATGACTTAATTTCAATGATGGAGGCCTTTGCCCAGCTGTGGGACAGTATATAGACTATTCACTTACTTTACTTACTTACTGGTAAGCACTTGGTCTTTAACTCACCTGATGTTAAGTGGTCATAAGACCGCATCAATGCTACAAACATCGTCTTTTTGTTTCAGTAATGGAACATTTGAGCTTCCAACCTACCGTAAATATACATTTAATTTAATGATTGAAGATGCCTTAAATTATGTGCGCAATAAAACATTACGTACGAGTTTACACAAAACGTCAAATTAGCAACACCAAATTAAGATTGTAGGTTTCGAACCGTATCTTCGCAAGGGTTTAATTACATTTTCTAATAACAAGAATTATATTGCAAAATGCGAGCTTGATATTAGTATTCGTCGAGAACGAAGCAAAAAAGTTAATTGCTGTGACCTCGTTGGAAAAGCTTCGGAAAGGTAGGATTTCGGTTAGCGAAAGGCGACATTCTCAAGAACGATTTCTATCTGATTATGACTTAGCTCCGGCTCCTGCTATAACTCGAATAGAAAGAAAATGTACGTACAACGTACTTCCTACAAGTATTTTTACGTTGAACTAAAAATGATGATAAGAAAATAATCAGAGCGAACGTCTGATGGTTGGCTTTTTATAAGATAACCAGATACCTATTTGTTTTTTTTCTTTTAGTTTTTATACCGCCTCGGTTCAATATCCGGAGGTCTTGAGTTCAATTACCAGGTTGGGCAAAGAATATTTTACAATTTGCGTATATATATATTTTTTTATATTAACGGGTAAGCACAGTGTCTTGATCTCACCTGATGTGATGATAAGGCCAATGATGGAAGCGCACTTCACCCGGGATCCTCAACTAGTGAGGCACTGGCTGTCTTATCTGTAGCTGCCGGACCACAACAACGCCACAAACATTGATGTTATGACGACATATTTAGATAAGATGGTGGTAGCTAGCCAGGCGAACAAACAAGCCCTACCACCAACCAAACCGAGTACACAAACATGTACCCCCCGCTGAGAATCGAACCCGGAACCCCTGGGACTAAACCGGTGGTCTTAGCCACTAGACCACAGAGTTAAAATATATAATACTAGCGACCCGCCCCGGCTTCGCACGGGTGCAATGCTGATACTAAAAACCTTCCTCTTGAATCACTCTATATATTTAAAAAAACGCATCAAAATCCGTTGCGTAGTTTTAAAGATCTGAGCATTCATACATAGGGACAGACAGACAGCGGGAAGCGACTTTGTTTTATACTATGTAGTGAAACACCATATTTACAAAGTAAATTAAACTACCTGCTTGTAACTAAACTCTTAAAACTAATTAACACAATTTATAAATAAAAAAATGGGCAAAGTGTGTTTCGGATAGTTTCAATTCAGTTTGTTATCACCAACCCGGATTTGGCAAGCGTGGTGATTAAGCCAGTTCCCATGAATTATAGCGATAGTTATATTCCAATGATGTAGGTCTGTGCCATCAATGGGACAGTATAGTATAGGTTGCCAAGGTTGCCTGGAAAAGATTACTTGTTAGCAATAAGGCCGCCTATTTTTGTTATAATATTAATATAAAAGTAAAATACAAAAGCACATACAAAACATAAAAATATTATAAAAAACCTAGCCTCCCTTTGCTAACCCTTACCGCCGGCAACGGGGCAGGGCTCAAGCTGCAGGTGGTTAGGCTGCAGAGACAGGAACCTTCGGACTATCCGCGAATTATTATAATTATTATTGAAGGCTATTTACTTTACTTTACTTATTTTAAGCAATTAGCAAAGATTAAAATCTGTCCCGTACTCGGGTGAATTTCAAATATTATCATATCGTTATGATTCGGTCGGATCCTTTGCATATATGTTAAAATAACGCGATTGGATCCACATGAAACCTTTCATTACAATCTTTGTAATTTAAAACTCTTTTTGTTTAATCTTATTTTTTATCTTGTGTGTATACTGTCTGCCTCTCCTTTTTTCTTTTTGTATTTAAGTGTGTTGTTAATAAAAGGTTTTCTTTCTTTCTTTTTAAAATCATAATATAAAAATTGTAAGAAATATAATAAAAAGGTACTTTAATTACTTAAATAAATGCGACGATGTATGTTACATATATTATTCTAATAATCAACAAGTGATATTTTTTATAAAGCATGTTGCTTACAAATACTATCTGTAAAAAGCAATTCTACATTTCAACATTAAAGTTCTTACAAATAAACTAAGAATAAGATCCGAATAGTAATTCCGTGTTTTGTCTCTTTTACTCTAATTTGAAATGACGTTTACATGACAGGAACAAAACACGGATTAACTATTCGGACCTTATTCTTTATTTATTTGTAAGGGGCTAAATGTTTTTTTTTTTTTTTTTTTTATTGTGACACGCCATAATGGCTTCACCCTGCCTGATGAAAAGCAGCCAGTGAAGCCCAAGAAGTGTGAAGAATGTTTTGTGTTCGCGTACATTTTAGAATTCTATTCCATAAATATCAAAAGCATATTGTTAGAGAAATAACCGTTATTATCATGGTCATTATCCTTCAGTATCTGTTATTTTTCTGTTTAATATTTATGAGTAGAAACATACATTACATGGACGAATTAGATTTTTCTTTACATTATTTGGACGAATGAGCGGATGATACACAACAGTGTATGTAATATTTATAACTTTAGTAGGTATATTTTTATTTAAAGCGACGCATTGGAAATTTACGTGGCGGGGATCTTGATTTTTCCCAACAATTACAAAACATACGAAAGTGATATTTGATGACATGATTTTTCATTTAATTGACTTCATTTTGCTAGTTGCAGAAACACGATTTGTCAACTTTTATAACAGAGAAAACCAGCTAACCGGACCGATTTAAGCATTTAAATTTTTTTTGTAGATTAGTCTTAACACACACTTAAAAATTGTAGTTCATGTTTTAAATATAATTTGAAGTTTTAATTTGAAGGAAAAAAACAGTTTTTTTATGGGCGCAAACGCTCGTATCATAACGTATGGGATTTATTGTTTAGCGGTGCGTCGCCTTAACCTAGATGTTTTGTCCAGTCATATTATTGAGAGCCCATACTTAGAAACTGTATTTATTTCCAAATACCTAGTTATTTATTACATTATAATATTAATAGCCTATAGTAATATACAGTCGCACTGCTGGGTAAAAGCCTCCATCATTGAGATTAAGTCATAGATAGCTACTTAATGGGTATAGATTAAATCACTTATGATGCCAAGTGCGGGTTGGTGATCACAAACCGGGTTATGCAACGGATATTGAAAAAATACGCTTTGCGCGTTCTAGGAATTCAACCTACGACCTCCAGTTTATCAAGCCAAGCGCAAAGCCCAAGGCGTTTCTTAAAGGTAAAAAAAAATTGTCTCATAAGTCGTCATATATTACAATAAGAAAAAAAATCGGTACGAGCGTTTATAATACTCAATAATTCATTTTCTAATTAGTTGCGATGCCAAATAACTATATGTTATGCAATTCCAAGTTACTTAGTACCGTAATTTTATTAAGGCTTCACGGATTGTATCTTAAGCAATGAAAAATTAAAAAAGATAGAATGTGAGTTTGGATCATGAAGCAGATAGATATTTTGGATTGGCGTTGACAGATTTCGGCCGCTCTTCTATCATTTTTGAAATTATTGAATGCGTTTGTGTCAAATACATGGTAGTGTGTGTAATGTTGGTTTTATTGATTTAATGTATTGTTTATGCATAATTTAAAAAAATATATTAATATACTGTACTCCTTCTCTATATAAACTACAAGTGTGCGAAATTTTATACTCCTCCGTCCGCGCAATTTTTGTAAAAAGGGGTACAAAGTTTTTACTTCACGTATTAATATATAGATAACATAACCTTAATAATCAATCCACTGCTGTACATACGTCTCTTCTGATACACGCCACTGCGGCAGAGCTCGATCTTCGTTTTTTTTAGGTTTTTAGATAGTAGATTTACATTTCATTCATATTAACCAACAACCGCTATAATCTTTTTAAGTTTTAAAAAAAATAAATAATGATCATCAGCCTATATCAGTCCACTGAGGAGGATCCGTGGCCACTCTCATCCAGCTCTTGACAGCTACCTTGCGAAGATATATGAAGAAACATTGTATAGTTATCATGACAGGTACCCTGAAAATCCTTGATTAAATAAAATATGTAATTACCTACCTATACCAGGAAACGCCGGCGAGGTGTTCCCTTGGCGTCAATTGAGTAATGTGTTCTTCCCATCACTGTTAATTATTAGCGTACATTTACTATGGCACAAGTCAAATCCACATCACCACAATTTGAAGACTTTTTAGAAATAAAAATATTCACTTAAAACCTCTCTACTGATATGCGATGTAATAAAACCTCGTCACGTCTTAAAATGGGAAAGTTTGGGAAGCAAAATCGCCTCCGTTCACAACACAACCGGCCAGCGCGAACGCTGAAGCCATACTGAAGACACAGTGCTACTGTGTACCAGTGATCGTTTTTTGTTTGGGAAAGCTTTCGTTATGTGTTGTTCACATTGCTTGTTCCATGTGGTGACAATACTGTGCTTAGACGTAATAAGCAGCAATGGTTAGTGCTTTCAAACACTTAGCCCTTTTTAATTGGACTTGACTCTACTATATCAGATGTGTGTGTCAAACGTTAAAATCTAAATTAATTAATATTCGATAATTTGTATATAAATTTAATAATATTTAATTGATCAAATCAGTGGCGTGCACTTTGAGAGGGGCAATTGTCTAGCATTGGACGTGTGTAGGCTGATGATGATGATGATCAAATCTTTTGACAAGACATATACAAGACCCTAGCCCAGTGTTTACAATAACAAAATGCCTTTCTGGATAAACGAGATCTGTACGATCCTATAAATTATCCTGATAACTAAAACTCGTAAAATTTTTAAAGCATATTTTTTAAAGCTCTTTACTTGATGGTTGACCAAATATAAAAGTGTACAACTGTTCATGATTTAAAAAGCACATTGATCCGTTGGCCTAGATGCTGTAAAAATTTACAGTCACTTACATCTACTAAGCCTGGCCTAATAGGCCAAAGCGAGGCGGTATGACTTTATTTCACTATGTAGATACCAAAAGCCTGTTTAAAAAAGGAACTTATGGCACTAAACAATTTTGGACACGACACGTACTGCCATGTTGATTTATCGTAGCATGACACATAGTCGTAGCCAAACTGTAGTCCGTAGCACCATCTCGTAGCTGTCGTAGAGCTCAGTTATCAAATACCTATTTAAAGTGTCATGAATCACACATTTTGTACACCGACTAGGAACATCATACATGTTTTTATTTTTGAAAACATCTTACCGCGCCGAAGGCGGTGTGTTTTTCTGTTATGGATAAAATCTCATGAATTGGAATGTCTATATTCATAGTGATTGAGAATTGGAGTTAAAACGCGCTACTACCTTTGACCTTATCTATATTTGACACTAGGTCAGCTAAAGGCTAAGCTCTTCAACGGTCGTCAAAGAAAAAAGAAAACGAAATCCATCCAGCCTAACATAACCTACACACAGAAGGCTTGTAAAAAATTATATGTTATTAAAATATGTATTTATTTTATTGATACAAACGATATATAAAAAAATAAAAATAAATAAAAATATAATACCTATATGTACAGCAATGTTTTCACTGTTTTTTTTTCATATTATTTTTTACGGTTGAGCGCTTGGTCTTCTCTCTCACATGTCTCATTGTGTCTCACATGATCTCACATAATTCTAGCTGTCCCGGCAAACCTGTTCTGCCCTATTTCTCTAAAACAAAGTTACATTGATGTTTTATGTTAAAAGCTGCCCCGACAGATTTCGTTCTGTTAAAAGTTATTGGCCTGTCGCAGTCTAATATAATAAAATTACATATTGTTTTCTAAAGTTTACGCGAACACTACACATTGAAATGAAACAACTTTTACGGATCTACTCGCGTTTATTTTGCACATTACTTATTTAATGTTTATCCTGACGTTTCAAACCCTTTGCAGGGTCCGTGGTCACAGGAAGACTGAGGTGTTCGTCGTCTCATAATTAGTTGGTAGCTTGTATACCCTCATTTAAATTTAATCAGATGCGTTCCGTTTTACGCAGAAAGAGTTTACAGTATCTTTTGGTCTGGCAGTATGGTGTCGGGAGTGGGATTTAATATTTTGTATGATGAAATCCCAGGCTGGTGGTAGATTTCAACCATCTTCTCTATTAAAATTAGGATGTTTTTTAATTTCAATAGCCTCGCGTATCATCCTAGGGATAATTCGTTGTTCTCTAGCGAGTATTTGTGGTTTATCAAATCTGATGTAATGGTCGGGCCCCTCTTTCCTCTTCTTTTGGAATGTTCGCATACTGCAGACTTATTTTCGCGCCTTTGCTTGACGTCAGCTATATGTTCTTTAACGCGGGTTCCTACACTTCTCTTTGTTTGCCCGATGTAAGAGAGCCCACAGTCGCAGTCCAGTTTGTACACGCCTGCATCTTGAAGGGGTATGTTGCACTTGACAGGTCGTAAAAATTGGTTGATCTTCTTCAGCGGCTTGAAGTAAGTGTTGATTGAAGCTCGCTTTAAGATATGTCTAATCTTGTCAGTGACACCTTTCATATATGGAAGTACAGCAGGTTAGCGCTCGACTGTGGTTGGTTTATTGCGTTTTCTGTGACAAAGCCGTGGTACTTTCAGTTTATTATCCTGTAGTACGTGCTTTACATGCTGAAGCTAAGCAGCCAGGTGTTGGGTGTCACAGATGCCGCGTGCTCTCTAAAACAAAGATTTCCCTACAGTAGCCAACTGTCTAGGAAGGTGGTGAGAATCACCATTCAGGTACCTATCTGTATGGGTTACTTTACGATACACAGTGTGACTCAAACTATGATCCGGATTCCTGATGATTAAAATATCCAAGAAAGCTAGCTTACTATTTGCCTCTAACTCCATTGTGAATTGTATTTTTGGATGTATGGAGTTAAAATGATCTAGAAAAGCAGATACTTTATCAGTTGGTAGGATAGTGAAAGTGTCATCTACGTACCGCTTATAGAACCTAGGGGTTACCGGTGCTGTGCTCAGGGCCCTCTCCTCGAAGTCTTCCATAAAGATATCGGCGACAACGGGAGAAACAGGGGAACCCATGGCAACACCCTCTACTTGCAGGTAGTAAATGTCATTCCACAAAAGGTAGCCAGATGTTAGACAATGCTCTAATAGTACTGCATATTCATTAGGCATATCTTGTTCCGCTAGACGTTTTTTGGTAATTTCAATGCAATCCTGTACTCATCATCATCTCAGCCAAAAGACGTCCATTGCTGGACAAAGGCCTCCCCCAAGGATCTCCACAACGACCGGTTTTGTGCTGCTCGCATCCAGCGGCTTCCCGCGACCTTCACCAGATCGTCGGTCCACCTTGTTGGAGGCCTGCCCACACTGCGCTTTCCGGTACGCGGTCACCACTCCAGGACTATCCCGCCCCAGCGGCCATCAGTCCTGCGAGCAATGTGACCTGCTCACTGCAACTTGAGCTTAGCAACTCTTCGGGCGATGTCGGTTACCTTTGTTCTTCTGCGGATCTCCTCATTTCTGATTCGATCACGCAGAGAAACCCCGAACATAGCCCTCTCCATTGCTCTTTGAGTGACCTTGAGCCTTTTTATGAGGCCCATAGTGAGCGACCACGTCTCAGTTCCGTATGTCATCACTGGCAACACACACTGGTCAAAGACTTTCGTCTTGAGACACTGCGGTATATCGGACGAGAAGATATTTCGTAGCTTACCGAACGCTGCCCAGTCTAATTGGATTCGACGATTGACCTCTTTGCTGAAGTTGGACCTACCTAGCTGGACCGTTTGTCCCAGGTAAACATAATTGTCCACAACTTCAAGGGCAGAGTCCCCAACCTTCAGAGGAGTGGTTACGACACGTGAGTTCGACATAACTTTCGTCTTCTCCATGTTCATTTTAAGGCCCACTTGTTGAGAGACTCTGTTGAGGTCACCGAGCATTGCGCCGAGGTCTTCCAGGGTGAGTGATGTATACGCCGTTGACGTTGATGCCGAGTCCTTTCCAGTCCAGAAGCTTGAAAACATCTTTCAGTGCAGCAGTAAACAGTTTCGGAGAAATCACATCTCCCTGTCTCACTCCTCGCTGCAACTGGATAGGTTTCGAGCTCTGGTCCTGAAGACGGACTGACATAGTGGCGCTTTCATGCAAACACCTCAACACTTCGATGTACCGATAGTCAATTTGGCACCGCTGGAGAGACTGTAGCACGGCCCATGTCTCAATTGAATTGAAGGCTTTTTCATAGTCCACAAACGCTAAGCAAAGAGGCTGGTTATACTCTTCGGTCTTTTGTATAACCTGCCGCAGCGTATGTATGTGGTCTATGGTGCTGAAGCCTTTTCGGAAACCGGCTTGTTCGATAGGCTGGAAATCATCAAACCTGCGTGCGAGACGATTCGTTATGACTCTCGAAAACAGCTTGTAGACGTGGCTTAGAAGAATAAGAATCCTGTACTGGTAGGCATGTAAATAAGGACTGCACATCAAAACTAACCATAGATTCATTGTCAGCGAGATGTAGGTCTTTGATATCGTTGACAAATTGGTAGGAATCCTTCACATAAGCTGTTGTGTTACCTCTAAGTGGTGAAAGAATCTTAGCCACATGCCGGGCCAGTTGGTAAGTTGGTGAATCGATCTGGCTTACAATAGGGCGTAGCGGAGCCTCGGGTTTGTGAATTTTCGGTAACCCATACAGTTTTGGTGGTTTAAGGCAGGAAGGAAATAAGTAATGTGCAGAATAAAATTACATTGAAAGGCTTTAGTAATATCTAATGTAATGATATTTTTATTGTAATGCCTTATAGTACACTATATTTTTGTTTGATTACTTGGAGCGTAAATAAATAAATCTGACCTCTAGTCAACTTGAAGCTCAGAACAATAACTAAAGCTATAGAAACCGGACTAAAATAGCAACACAAATTCATCAGTTCGCACTATTTTAACTAATGAACCTAGGTGGTGTATTGGAAAAAGATCGATTGTCCCTTTTCTTTCGTTATTTTGAAGTTGTCACCTGATTTGTGACGTCATATTTGAGGTAATGTAGTGACTTTATCGACTTTATTATCAATCTAAATAATTAAAAACAACAACATAGTATTTATTTTGTCACTATATTTATTAAACATAAATGTTAATTTGACAATAAATACACAATAATCCAACCCAAACCATCAATTGCACTATCACTCATTGAAAATAAACAATTTGAATGAATTTTAATAATGAAAGAAACAATACTCGCATAATACTAGTCTTTACATTTAACTGAAGATATAAAAAAATATTAATTAAATTAAAGTTAAACCTTAATAAAATTTTAGTGATATTTATTTAAATATGGGCTAGGGCCAGTATGTATACAGAAAAAGCTTAAATCATCATTGAAAAAACAATACGATATCAATTAAAAAAATATGATTTCGTAAATATTAACATTAATTTCAAAATTTGATTTTTTATAATCAAGTTCTAAATATGTCTGAGTCTTAGAGGAATGATTGGTCTCGCTGCGCTCGACTAGATACCGCGCTACCTATAAACAATAGCTCCGTGAATGCGGCAATTCAATATTGTAGTATGTGTAAGAACGGTGTCCTTCTTATTTCTTGTAGTATTATTTTTACACAGTTTAACTAGGTACGCAAACTGGCATTTTACTTCGGTTTATGACCAAAATTTAACAAAACATTCGGTACGCGTACCTCACACACAGTTTGCAACGCGACTGACAGCAGGCGACTGACTCGGGTACGCCGACTTCGGCGTAGTATTTTTTGCCGCATTTTACAAGTACGCCGGCGGTATCTAGTCGAGCGCAGCGAGACCAATCATTCATCTAAGGTCTGAGTATTTTGTCATCTGTGTCCATGACTATTTTCTTTTCGAGATTATTAGAAATTGCAGCCCCCAACTACAAAAGAAATGTTGCCACATAGACCAAACACTCACTATTTCTAGTAATCCAAAGCATTCGTGCAATCTAGACAGAAATACTATTAAAATCTGAAATAATTATGAGATACTAAGACAATGTTATTGTCCGAAGTTATTGACAGTCGATACGATTAATACGCGAACAAGTCAAATATATGTAAAACGAACTGTCAGCTTTTAAATCAATGAATTTGGCCGGGGCTTGGACGGGCAAAAGGACTCAAGGACTTATTTTTCTGATGACCGATGACATAACAATACAAAAAATAAAAACTAAGTGTCAACCATTTGTCGCACTCCAACCTCCTTTTCTAGCCATAAGATAGAACGGAACTAAACATAGTTGCACGTTTTTTATTTTAACCATCCTTCTATAGCTTTGGTTATTATTCTGAGACTGAGGCATACCAAAGATAATCCTAACGCGCTTTTATTTTGTTTTGATTGACGTCAATTATATGTTTGACAGCTGGGGACAGAGTAGTTTGTATGGGAAAAGAAAATTGTTGTTTTTCTATTTTCCTCGTATTTTTTACGTTTTTTTTCTCCATAAGAACCTTCCTCAGACTTCATCAAACACAACAAAAAGAAATCAGCCAAATCGGTTCAGCCGTTTTCGAGTTTTGCAACACATTTAGCATTAGCAACACATTTAGCGATTCATTTTTATTTATATAGATAATAAGCCCGAAAATGGAATTGCACTTCACCCGAAATCCTCAACTACTGAAGCACTGATTAATATTAGACACAGACCGAGATTAAATTAAATCAAATATAAATTAATTTCATTACATTCAGTGTAATTTGAAATACTAAACGCAATATCTGACTATAGAATTTAATCAGAATCCACAAACACAGTTATATCCCGTCGTAGGTACCTTAACACAGGGTTGCGACAATACGTTTTCATTTCTAAGTCCAAAGGCTACACAATGCGTTAGTGGAAACGTCGGAATTCCAACACTAGGGCGCAGTCCCATAGAAAGCTATTAACTAAAAGCTTTTTTTTTATTATACTTAGCACGGCAAATGACTCAATTTCACCTGATGTTAAGTGAATATGGAATCCAGATGCGATGATAACTGGTGCTGCGTGGAAACAACGCAGCATCAGTTACCCTCACTCTGCCAACCCACAAAGTGCCTCTTCACGCCTCGTTTGAAGGACCCCATATCATAGGAAGGAGGGAAAACGTGTGCTGGCAAACTATTCCATGTTTTGGAGGTGCGACAAAGAAACGAGTCACCAAATTTCTTAGTGCGCGATGGAATATTTGAGACAGTGAAGCGGTGACTCCGGAGAGCAGCACGTGTATTCCTATGGAGGAAGGGAGAAGGTGGGATGAGGTCAAAGAGCTCTTCAGAGCACTCGCCATGGTATAAGCGGTAAAACACGCTAAATGACGCAACATCTCTTTTGAAGTCCCAAGTATTTTGAAGTTCAAGAACACCTAAACTGTAATTTGATCTACAAGTGTTACGGAGTAAATACTTCTTTACATGTTTTATACTTTTTCTTTTGTTTTGGTGTAATTTTCTTTTGTTTTGCTTATACTTTTTGGATTGTCATCGTGGTTGCTGACGTGGTATGTTTTATTTTATTTTTTCTCTATCACACTAATATTATAAAGAGGAAAGCTTTGTATTTTTGTATGTTTGTAACAAATAAATTCAAAAACTACTGAACCAATTTAATAAATTCTTTCACCATTAGAATGCTAAATTAGCGCTGAGTAACATAGGTTATATAAAAAAAATGCCCACCCGTGCGAAGCCGGGACGGGCCGATAGTTAATTATAATTGTGCGTTTTACTTAGCCTCTTATTCCTAAACACAGACCATCTTTTCCATTTCGCCTCCTTCAGTTACAACAAGGTAAGACAGAAATGGCAATATAACAGCTAAGTATATATTTAAGTAAGGTCACATTATTAGCTACTACCATTCCAATTCAGCTTTATATATTTAAGTTTAGGTCTTATTCAACTATAATATAACTCAACATTTTTTTATAGCAAGGCAAGTGACTCCACTACACTTGATGTTATGTAAAAATGGAGTCAATACGCGAAGAAAGCTAGTGTAGCGTGAAAACGACGGCGACGCAGCATCAAAATATATTAACTAGTAGTAGCTAACGATACAAAATATCGTCTCGGTGCCAAGCGTTCGACCCGATATTCAATTCTTGGACGGGCAGTGTGTTCCGAATTTTTCGATGCATAGCCCGAGTTTGTTTTCACCAACCCGCATTTGGCAAGTGTGGTGGTTTTTTTTTTATGTTAAAAGGAGGCAAACGAACAGGCGGGTCACCTGATGGAAAGTAATCACCGTCACCCATGGACACCCGCATAACCAAAGTAAGATGCGCTGCCAGCCTTGAGGAAGGAGTTGGATCTTGAGGAGGGAGTAGGAATTGGGAGGGTAGAGGGGTGAGAGATTGGCCTCCGGTACTTTCACTCACCGGACGAAACACAACAGCAACGAGTGCCATTGTTTCACGCCGATATTCTGTGAGAGGGTGGTATTACGCCGGGCGAGCCGGCCCATTTCGTGCTGCAACGCAGCGTGGCTCTACCACTCAGACAGTGTCACTCATTTAGCACCACCCAGGGATCACGTGCAGGGTCTCAAGAGTAAACCTACGGACACGGGTAACTTTAACCCCCAAAAAATTAAGCCAATACCCATCAATTTGTAGCGAATGACTTGATTTCAATGCTGGAGGCCTTTGCTCAGCTGTGGAATAGTAGTGTTCTTGAGTGGAGACCGCGTATCGGCAAACGTAGTGAGGGACGCCCTCAGACTAGGTGGAACGACGATCTTCGCAAGGTGGCTGGCAAGAGCTGGACGAGAGTAGCCGCGGATCGTGCTCAGTGGCGTGCACTTGGAGAGGCCTATGTCCGGCAGTGGACGTGTGTAGGCTGATGATGATGATGATGATGAATAGTATATTAGGCTTTTTATTTTTAGTAACTACAAAATAGCTACTAGTTAGTAACTTTTAAATGGAATTGCGCCCGTTGTGTGTTTCTGTCCAATGGGGGTCTGACAGACCAGCACGCTTTATTGCGTTGTCTTATAAAGCTATTATTGCCATTTCTGTAAAACCTTGTAGATCAAATTGTAGTTTAGCTCTTCTTGAACTACGAAGTGGCTCAACAGCTTTACAAAATTTATAAACTAGTAGCTACAAGTTAAAAGCTCTCAATGGAACTGCGCCCTTACGATTTCATTGTGTGTTTCTGGTGAATGGGTCTGACAGACCAGCACGCAATTTTTTTAATATTTAAGGGTAAGCACAGTGCCTTGCCTATATGCCTATTAGACTGATGATGATGACGATGATGACAGTGCCTTGATCTCTTGATGTTAAGTGATGATAAAGCCAATTGGTGGAAGCGCACTTCACCCAGAATCCTCAACTAGTGAGGCACTGGCTATCTTATCTCTAGCTGCAGGAACACAACAATGCTACAAACATTGATGTTATGGCGACATATTTAGATAAGATGGTGGTAACTAGCCAGGCGGATAAACAAGTCCTACCACCAACCAAACCGAGTACACAAAGATGTACCCGCTGATCGCCGCCGGATCGAACCCGATTTAATAATACAATGCTATAGTAAATTTTACTTTTTATTTTTAAGTGCTAATTGCTGCACTGAAGCTGAATTAAATATTTATAAAATACAGTGAAAAATTAAATGCCCACCCGACCCAGCCAAGAATCGAACCAGGGTCTTCCGCAATCCGGGCGGCTGCACTGACCATTATGCTACCGGGAAGGCTGACGTAAGCACTGAATTTTTCACTGCTTTTTAGCGGCAGCAGTGCTTTTTCACTGTATTCTATGTTAATAGCAACAAAATAGCTACTAGTCAAAAGCTCTGAATGGAACTGCGCCCTTACAATTCCATTGTGCGTTTCTGGTCAATGGGGGTCTGACAGACCTGCACGCTTTATTGGGTTGTCAAATAAAGAGAATGGGCAGTGGAGCTATTTATGCAAAGTAGGGTCACGGGCTCACGGCACCTTTTTACCCCCATCCGTATCGGACGATCGTAAATCGGCTCGCATTATTACTTTTGGTGATTTACTGTGCAGATAGGCCGTTTTGGATTAACTAGTTTTTTTGTTAACATTTTTTTCTGCTTTAAATAAATTTGTACGAGGCTTTGTATTGAATCTCTTTGTTAAGGATGTACTTGAGTTACAAAATAAATTAGCTTAGTCTCGCCGGCACCGTAACTATGGAAAGGATCCGAGACATAGGTAAGAATAAATTAAATCAAAAAATAAACCCTAATAATTGTAGAAATGTAAAAAACCATCAAGTTACCTATTTGTTTGTTCATCATCATCATCATCATCTCAGCCAAAAGACTTCCACTGCTGGACAAAGGCCTCCCCCAAGGATATGAGGAGTATTTGCCGTAATCGCCACGCTTGGCAGGCAGGTTGATGATCGCAGTAAGTTGAGGGTAACCTCAGAGAGATGCTGCTGCCCATCCTCTGGAATTTGTTTGTCAGTTTTTTCTAAAGACTACAAACTTGCGACAACTGTGAACAATTAAGCCTTATTAGAAATAGTATAAACCTTATTTGGTCACTTATTAGATGTTGGGGCATTGCGTAATTTGCCTAACCTTCAAGATCGCAACCAGATAGCGCAAACTGCAACCTCCGCGCTATCTAACTTAAACTCCTCCTCGCATCGTATTCACCCTCATATCTGAGGGTTGTGCCCACCACCTCCCAGCAGCACCAACTTAACTTAAGTTTAATATTTATAAAAGTCGTCCGATAGTTTATCCGCATGAACGAACGTATCCGTGGTGGTGTTACTAACTTTGACACCTTCGCGGGCATACGCACATTAACAACGAATGTATTTTTCTTGTTACACACACAAGTCAACACATAAAACAAACAATATAGGTATGTTGCAATACATTGTGTTTTGTGTACTTGCACATGCTGAGCAAACCCACAGTCCTACCGGGTGTTATAAAAAACACCTCTAAAAGTAATAGATGTATACCCTAATATGATACATTTAAAGTTTCATTTAGAACCACACACAAACACCTGGTCGGTTTAAATGGGTGAAATAAAAAATTATAGATAAAATTGATGGATTGGTAACTAAATTATAATTTACTTTACAAAATACAAATCAATCAATCAATTGGAAGAGCACCTGACCCGGTATGTCAGAAGGGTGCAGGTTCAAACCCTGCTCGTGGAAATTTTTTCAACATTTGTGTTTTTGTAATTTGTTCGCAACAAAATTTGCGTTAAAAATTATATAAACATTTATAAATAGCTTGCCTACTTCTTAACTGATCATTAGTATTTGTAAAAATATTATGATCGGATGTTAATGACGGTAGTTGTTAACATTGAATGGGCGCCTTTGGCTTTCAAAGTAAAAAGTAAATAGTGTTGAATAATTTCGGCGGGCTGGTTAGAACCACGATAGCTCAATTGGAAGAGCACCTGACCCGGTATGTCAGAAGGGTGCGGGTTCAAACCCTGCTCGTGGAAATTTTTTCAACATTTGTGTTTTTTTTTTTTTTTTATACAAATCAATTTAAAATTAATATATTAAATAGTATTGGAACGCATACGGGACATAAAAGGAAAAATAATTTTATCACTTCGACATAAATACTTTTTAGTGTCAGTTAAACATATCTTTTTAATTTGATTTGTTTCTTCTATCAACCAGAAAACTGTCAGTTGCTTCTGTTGCATATCTTTGTGTCTTGTGTTATGTTAATTCTTGAAAATATAAATAAATCGAGACAGGTGATTACGTTGCGTTTACACAATTATGTTAAACATAAATAGGATTTTTATTATGGAAAATAAAAAGTCGTCCCTTTGAAAATTGCGCGATTATTGCTGAAATCAGGAGGGAGGGCAGCCAAAGGATAGTATCTCACTCTTGTGTGATCGTGTCTTCTTAGATAACTTTACTTATCTCAATCTTCGTCTTATTTGTCCGCTGTGTATGGTTTCATCTTCTATTCGGCTCGTTGGATCAATGGTCCTTGTTAGTAAATGATAGCTTTCAATAAAAGCTTTGGCCTATATGGTCAATAAGGGTTTTCACTTTCTTCTAGGCCATTCATGGTCCAATGTACTAGCAATTTCTTATTAGAAAAATTTGAAGAGATCGTTCTCTAAAAGAGTAATTTTGTACTTTCTGTGCAACTAATGTATTTTCGTTGTTAGGTACGCTCACAGAAATTAAATGCTAGATTTAACAACCGAGTCGCTATAAAAATGACGTAGACAGTTGTACCAAGTTAAAGCTCTGGAACGTAGGATTTATTGTGACATGGTTGTTATTTGAAAAAGGGTTCATTCAATTTTCTTGAACGTACCCTACATAAATGGGTCCGTGTTGTAGTTTGTCATTGATGATTACTTGATTGGGTTAGGCTGGATTTGGTTTGGCTTCAGAAAGAACAGTTGGTTTTTTTCGTATTGTTGTGAAGTTTATCTGAAAACGATGACCTGCCTTATTGAATAGGAAATCGTAGAAATACATTTGTCACTGCAATCTGAATTCTTTCTCAAAACTAGAAAGAAATAAGAAACATGCAGAATAATATAACAATAAAATATACAAAAAGAATAAACTAACGAATTTAAAATAATTGCTTAAAACAATTTACACATAAAAAATACAAACAAACTGAAATAACTAACACAAAAAAAAAATAACAAAAATTAATAAGGCTGTACTAGGCCAAAGATAAGGTATATATACCCCACCAAAAAAAATATTATAAAATAGCTTACAACAACGAAATTTTTTTCTGTCCTGATCAAAAAGTCTATGAATGCAAACCACCTAAAACGCAAAATGACTAAAAGCAGTTCGCCTAAAAAGCAAAAAATCTAAGTGGTCAGAAAGCCTAAATTGCAAAACGTCTATGAATGCAAACCACCTAAAACGCAAAATGACTAAAAGCAGTTCGCCTAAAAAGCAAAAAATCTAAGTGGTCAGAAAGCCTAAATTGCAAAACGTCTATGAATGCAAACCACCTAAAACGCAAAATGACTAAAAGCTGTTTGCCTAAAAAACAAAAAGTCTAAAAAATAACATTCTTTATAAAGACAAGCTTTTCGGTCAACTTGTAAAAAGCAGTATAATAAAAATTTAAAATATTGAAAACAAAATTATTTATTGCTAATTAAGTAGAGGTATGCAAACTGTGCCTGGGTATTAAAATAAAAGTAACTTCTTCATAAAAACCCCTTGAGTGTCGCAACGCCACCAGGTAGCATGTTTACTATATAAAATTATACTATGTTTTATAAAATTATAGTACATAATAACCTGTCCTTACTAAACTAATAGTAACTTCTTCATATTATACATGTTATCTAATTATAGTGATTGAATAAACGTTTCTTTATCTTCAGTTCTTAAAATGTAATGGGTGTTAAGGCTTTTTCGTTTAGCTTTTTAAGTTCATTCTTATTATCTTGTTGAATTACAATTCAGTTCAGTGTCAGGTTTCTTCCGGTTTTTTCATCAAACAAAGAATATTCCACATGGTGCGTCTGCTAGTCTGTCTCCTTTCTCAACTTTTGTAGGAAAAGAATTAAAGTTGGATTTAGTGGCACACGTGCATTGAGGAGTCGGTGCCACCCCTCAAGACCGTTGTTTGTTCGATGCGTCTCACCAGAGCAGCTTACAATCTTAGGTATCAACTTCTTCCATCTTAAAATATAGTATACACATATATAGTATATATATAGTATACAGTTTTTTAGCTAGCGCGGAGGGTAGCTGTCAATATTTGCTACCGCTGTAACCATCTAGATATCATTGTTAATGACAATAACTGTACTAAACATTGTGAATGGACAAATATAGTTACGTTAAGATAATGGCCGCGGTGTGATCACACCGCTTAGTCGTTGAGAGGTTGTGTAGTACTTGGACAATGTGTACTGTGAAATAAATAAAAATATAATTGAAAACGAGACATATTTTCGCTATTGTTATCATTTTGTACAATTGACATCCACCCCTCCGACAAATATTCTGTCGGAAGAAGTGGCAAACTTGCAGTGTTAGCGGTTAAGATTCGTCCTTACTCTGAAGCATAATAATGAAGAGAAGAATAATAATATTTTTGATCAATAAAAGCTAAAATGCCATTTACTAAAATATTCCCAACTAAAAACTGTTTATATGTTATTTATTATGTTTATGTTTTTTTTTTTTTGTTTTTTTTTTATTTGATTATCTTTTATTTTTATGTGTACATAATTATTATATAAAAATCATGTAAATAGTTTTTAGTGGTCATGGCAACGAGTTGGTGTCAGGTAACTCACACGGATTCTTATAGTTCGGTTTTTTTTTTCTGTTTTAAACGTTTTTGACGAGAATACTTTTTAAGCCAAATTTACCAGGGTTTATCGCATTTTGTTACAGTTTCAAATTATGAAATTGTGTATTTCAGCGTTTAGAACAAAACCCACATATCCCATAAACAACGAGGAATGTTCTTTCAAATCAAAATTCAGATGAAACAGACCTTCAAAGTAGCTGTAATTTAACATTTAGATAAAATGTTTGATTCACCAAAAAAACAGACCGCTCCTATCTCGAGTTTTTGCTCCTAATGAGTCGTTCGAAAAACAACAAAACATTACCCCACCCGTAACTGGGTCCAACGATTTAAACAATCATCCCACGTATGCCTCCTAGCTCGACCCTGAAACTTTGCGTAGCGTACGTTCCCAATACTAAAGTGAATACAAGTTTCTGCGACACGCCAACTTAAATCATTATTGCGACACACATTTAGTGATCCTGGTCCTGCTTTTGGATAATAAAGTTGAAGTTAGCAGTGCTAAGCAACGAGTGCAACTTGTGATTTGCTAAAAAAAACCTTCATCATCATCATCACCATCATCAGAATATACTAAACCTTAATAAAAGATGTAAATGTTGCTTTTTACGTTTCATTTTCTGAATTATCGTATTCAACGGAACGGTTGATTGGTTTATTCCCAGTTGTAAGGGAGCCCTGTGCCCATAGACCCTGTAAAGAGTTTAAAAAGTCAGGTGTCCAGGATTAAATAATATGTAAAATTTACAGTGAATGTATTTGTAAATAATGATGAATTTCAATGTCTAGTGATAGCAAAGAGCGTTTACGCCGCACACTAGCGACACTAATGACAAAAAAAACATATCTAGTAATTAGAGATAGAAAATCAAATTATGCTCAACAAACTATTTGAATGAAGTAATTTAGCATTTTTACGTCACCTAATGAACACCTGACATGTTATGGTTTAGTTAAATAAGGCGTTATAGTTAAAAGTGGCCGTAACGTCCACGACGACGAGCATAATTTGATTTTCTATCTCTAATTACTAGATATGTTTTTTTTTTCATTGGCGGCGCTAGTGTGCGGCGTAAACGCTCTTAACACTTTAGAAAATAATTTAAATTATTCCCAAAGTTGTGAGATTAGATCTGTTGTCAAAAAATATTTTGTAGTTACATTATTTTGAGTTCTGCGACAGAATTTGAAAAGGGTAATCTAATATGAGGAGCTCGATGGCGTAGTGGTTAACGCGCCCGGTCTGCGAGTGCTGAGATTAAGCAACTTTCACAAAGGCCGGTCCATCATCCGGCCGGTCATCGGATGGGTGACCAAAAATTTATTATCTCGAACTCTTCCGTGCTTCGGAAGGCACGTAAAGCCGTTAGTCCCAACTGCACTAACAGTCGTTAACAACCACCAATCTGCACTGGGCCCGCGTGGTGGTTTATGGCCCGTTCTCCCTATCTATCCATAGGGAAAGCTCGTGCCCCAGCAGTGGGGACGTACAAATGAGCTGATGATGAATCCAATATAATTGGGTATGAACTTAATTTAGTAGAAAAAGTTAAAGCTGATTGATTTAAGACTTCTTCAAAAAGAGAAATTAATTCAAAAAGCTTTTATTAATTACTAGCTGTCCCGTCGAACTTCGTACCGCCATATTTTTTTTCCTGAATATAGTACAAAAATAAAACTACAATTAAATAATTCGATCATAACTATTGTAATGCTTTGTAATGTACAATATTTTTCGTTTTTCCTTCTGGAGAGAATATAAATTGCGCAAATGGTTTTCCGACTCTCGACCACGCAACACAACACACTGTCCATGCAAAAAAACACGGTGATTCTTAGGAGGCCTTAGGACTTATTAATTGTCATTGCGAATGCAAGGCGCGCTGGAAACTGGACACGTTTAAATTGAAAAGGAAAGTCAGTTGGCATTAGTGGTATTCTTGGAATAAGTACATTCTCGCCTTTGAACTTTCCTATGATTATAGTAGCTTCAATCAAATTTTCATAATATTTGTAACAACGAGTCTTGTTCCGTTGCACAATTTTGGCTTATTCAGATTGCGTAACATAATTATCACAGATCCAACCTTGGGCTATAAATTTATAGGGCGGTAATCCTGGCAAATCTCATGAATTGAATAATTGGAATTCAATTGGATAATTGACTACTTCATTTGGATCATTAATGTAATCGATTGACTTAAATGAACGGATATTGACGCGGTGGCATTTTCTTTAAATCAATAACACTATATACTAGGATAAACCTTCAAACACACGAAACACCGATATTACTTTTGCAAAAGAAGCGGTAATTTTATTTGATTAATATTATGATATGACGTACCATGTCATACGATGTATTGTACGCTTGAAGTTGTCCAATGCTGGCTGAAGAATTGTACGTCATTCTGTCACATTCACTCACTCACTTTTCATATTATGATATTTTAAAAAATCATATTTTAGTAAAAATATCTTTTTTCTGTTTATTTTCTTCTGTACAAACCTTGTCCTGGCAACACAAAAAAAAGAATTATCCAATTTTGTGCAGTCGATCGGAAGTTATGCGCGTATATATATTTGAGTGATTCATTTTTATTTAAATAAATAAATAGATAGATAGATAAAAGAAGCGTAAAAAATAATAGGAGTGGGGCTGTTTTGAGAGAAAAGCAAATAAGAATGTATATTTTATACAATAGGAAATAAACTTAAAAATACACCAAGCCAATTGATGATAGAACGACGTTAAGTGAAAGCAAAACAATAAACAGTCCGTAACAGGAATTATTTATGTCCAGTTCTATAATATGACCGGTTTTTAAATGTCCAGGTATTGAAATGTCCAGTGTATCAAAATGTCCAGTTTCATGAAATGACAGGAGTATGATAAAAGTAGTTTATAAATAAAATTATGTTTTATAACTTATGGCTTTAATAGAATGAAACAATAAAACTTAAAAATACGCTCTCTCAGTATAACTTATTGATAAAAAATTGTTTGTGCACAAAAATAAATGTTTCAAAATTCATGACATTTATAAAGTAAGCTTAAAATACACAATTTTCCTTAAAAACTGAAAAGGTGATAATTCTTCGTTTTCAAGCTAATATAAATACTTTTTCTGTTTTTTTTGTCAAAATAAATGCGTCGTTTCTTCTGTTCTTTTGCAATGGTTTATATAAAACATTCACTATTTTATAATCATAATGTAGATTCCTTTAGTAAGCATTTTATAAAAAGGAATATGTTTGGCGTCTTTGGAATTCTAGGATTTACCCTTCTATGCCACCCTTCCAAACTATTAGTTGTGCGATGTTCGTCATAAGCACCAGAAACTATTCCTGTTAAAATAGAATACCACTGGCGATTGAAATATTTTTTGAACTTTTCTATTTCCATACTATTTGGTGAAATATTTAATATTGAAGACCAACCTTCTTGTATTAAATGTGACGGAAGTAGGGGCAAAAGGGAACACAGTGTTGCCAGATACGCGCTCTTTCTAATTCTCTTTCTAATGTTCAGCAGCTCGTAGTCACATTTTAGGTGTCCATTTTTACTTTCAGTTTCGGTTTTATTAATGTAAAGAAACAAATGTATGTTTTTTCTTGTTTATCGAGTAGTAGACCGAATATAATAGGAAATACAATAATTGAATTGATAGTGGATTGTAAGTTCAAATGTATAGAACACATTTGATAAAATGGTTTTGGACACGATTTGAAAGTGCAAAATCTCTGAAAAATTTATTATTTTTGTTGTTTTTAATAATTTTTCGACTTACTGCGGACGAAAATAATATTTTTTTATCACTGTTACCATCTTCACAAATAAAAAAAATGTTCGCTAACGATTCAGATTTACGTACATCATCTAAAGGTTCAAAATATAATTTTTCCGTTTTCAGAAATTTACTTTTTGCTCGATATAAAGTATTTTTACTGAGTAAAAATCCGTTATTTCCCAAACATAATTGGATCCCTTTTTTCGTAACGGTTCGAATGTGTCCTCAAAAATTTTCTGGATTGGTCGTAAATGTTCACAAACCGCTTTCTTGCACGAGGCTAAAGTCACTGCCACTTCATTTTTTATTGTTTGGGAATGACAAACATGATGATTCTCACGCATCACTGTAATTTTCTTTGCATCCAACGTAATGGTTGATGAACACACGTCTCAATGCACACATCTCCAAAGAGTAGTTTGGTTTTTGTTTTTAGTATGAAAATTGTATCGAAATCCTCCATGTATGACTGAGTCCTTTCCCTTTTGATTTTTAATTAGTATGAAGACATGCCTGACACTTGAAATATATCAACGAAAACAGGAAGGATAGTTAAGTGGCCAGTATGATTCATTTATTTGATAAAGTTTACACTAATAGTTACCACAGAGAATTGGACATTTTGACACTCCGGTCATTTTGTACAACTGGAATTATGAAACTCCGGTAATTTTGTGCAACTGGACATTTTGAAACTCCGGTCATTTTGTGCAACTAGACATTTTGAAACTTCGGTAGTTTTGTAGAACTTGACATTTTGATACTCCGGTCATTCTGACACATAGGACCTTATGGGCCGAAAGGACCTGCTTGTCTCTGTCTTTTATTGGTTTTTTTGTCTAAAATTGCCTGTGGTGTTATTTCTAGCAGAGATACATTATCATGACGTATCCAGTTTGTTGACGCATCTTCTTAAAAAATATGCAGTACATTATAGGGCTTTTCAAATGGGCTGATCCCCTTCACCGCCACCTCCTTGTTCCAAATAGTTTCTGCTTTAAATATTTCAGCAAATTGCTACATTACCCTGGTTGTACTAAAAATCGTGAGGTAATCGACAATCAGTTAATCAATCAAAACCCTTAACGCCTGAAATACAGCCTTTTAAAAAACGTATTGCCAACCCGTCTTTCTAGTATAACCATTGTGGCATTTCCATTTGATAGGGTAATCTATTACAGATGGATAAGACTTGACCCGATTTGTTAGAAGGTGCAAGTTCAAATCACATTCTTGGAAGTTTTTCCAACACCACTTCTGATTTATCATTTGTTCGAAATAAAATTTGTGATAAACTTATAAATCTGTTGTAAAAATATCTTTTCTTCTCACCCTTGCGTTTACTTCATGCTTTTGTGTTTGGGATCCATTAGTTAATTAAATTCACAAATTCTCATTAGGTACCATAATTTCATTCTTTTCTACAATATTCTTTATTATAAACAATCCATTGAAATAAAACACTTATAAAACTACATAATAAATAAACTTCAACCAAATCAATACAGCGATAAAACAATAATTATATTTTTTTCCTTTTTGACAATTACATGAAAATAATCAAACACATTCCAGACATCTATTACTTTTAACTTTTGAACTGAATGCCAGCCAGTAACTACTATAGATAAAATTCCTTTACCTATATTCCAACATCCCCTCTAAATTTCATCTTTATTACAATTAAGATAACAACTTAACTTTTAAAACTCCCATCAACTCCTTTAAAACCCAAGTTAACTAACCCACCTAATACTTAACACAACAAATAAACTTTTGAATTAATTAAGCTTAAGCCTCAAAAACTTTGTTTTGTCCAGCGGTTTAGTTAGAATATCTGCCAAATTCTTTTTAGTCGAACAATAATACATTTCTAATAAGTTTTTATAAATTTTTTCTTTAATAAAATTATACTTAACATCAACACAACATTATTATTTATTATTATATATATTTATTATTATAAATAAATAAATAAATATGTACTCCTTCTATTCAAAATTCCATATTTAATCAAATCATAAATCATACTCTGAATGTATAATAGATCTTTAATACATTCGGCTGCAGAAATATATTCAGCCTCAGTACTGGAAAGAGCGGTAACAGACTGTTTAAGTGAATATCAATGAATTGGAGCACCACCATATAATACTACAAAGCCAGTCGTACTTTTTCTATTATCAGGATCACCTGCAAAGTCTGCATCACAGTACCAACGCTTTTAAAGTTAAGTCGTTACCACGAACTTACTGTATACCGCCGCTAACTGTACTTTTAATATATCTAAAAAGGTACAACATAAAAAGCTAGATCTAATCTTGTTTTATTCAGCAAATACAACAACGAACCAATTAATTGCCTATTTCGATGCATATCATCAACTCCCACTTTCCCTTCTTAATGTGTATGGACCAAAATATCTAGATTACCACTATATTCTAAGTTTTCATTTTTAATTTTTTCTAAAATTTGATAACTCTTCTGATAAAGTTTTCTAAAATTTTCCTCTACTATAACATCAAACCCTAATAACTTTTCAGTTTTATCAAATTTCCGCATTTCGAATTTCATTTCTAATTGAATTTTTTCACTGTATTTTATAAATTTTATAAATATTTAATATAGCTTCAGTGCAGCAATTAGCACTTGAAAATAAAATGTAAAAAAAAATCTAATAATTGATTTATTATTTTATTTAAATCTATCTCATTTTTACCAATTAAAATACCATCATCTACATAAATAGCCAAGTATATTTCTATGTCTTTATTAACAAACACACATGGGTCTGATTTTAATTGTAAAAAACCCGATTTCTCCAAAAACTCCGTTAACCTCTTATTTCACAAAAGTGGCGCTTGTTTCAATCCATCCAAACTCTTCTTTAATTTACAAACTTTATTTTCTTTGTCTTTTAAATCATACCCTAAAGGTATTTCCATAAAAATCTCTTCATTTAGTTCTCCATATAAAAATGCTGTCTTTACATCAAATTGTTTTATTTTAAAACCTTTTTGAGTTGTAATCGCCAACAACAATCTAACACTTGTAGTATTTACCACTGGACTATGTCTCCTTATAATCAATATTATACTTTTGGAGAAAACCTCTTGCCACTAATCTAGGCTTATATCTTCCACCAGATTTTATAGTAAATATCTATTTAATTGAGATTATTTTTTTATTTCTTGCTTCCTGCCTATTAACAATTTCCCAAGTTTCGTTCCTCTCTAAAAGGTCTTTTTCCTCATTCATTGCTTATTTCCATTAATCTTAATCAAAACTATTACAATTATCTGTATAAGTTAAGAACGAACTCTCTAAATCATAATATTTCAGCCTATATGAAAATTTCCTCTCTTTATTCGGTAAAATCCTCAATCCACCATTATTAATTGTTTCAATTGCATCTTCAAACTCATTATTTTCTTCAACTATTGTATCTTCTCTAACTTCCCCTCATAAAGTAATATTCTCTTCAACGCTATCTTCAAAATTCTCATTATTTTCAACACCAACTTTAATATTTTCAACACTATTTTCAAATGTCTCAGTTTCTTCAGCACCAACTTCAACATCTTCAACGCTATCTTCAAAAACTTGATTCGTCCCCAGTAACTTCATCACTAATAACTTCACCATCAATAACTTCACCACCAACTATATCATCACTAACTTCATCACTAATATTAACACTCTAAGTTTCACTCTCCTATTACTCATTTTCAAAAAATCACTAACATCACTCTTATTATTATTAAACTTCACATCTCTTAAATAAACAATTCTTAAATTTAAAGGATCCCAAATCTTATAACCGTTGAGTATACCTTACTAAAAGCCCTTTGCTACTTCTGGAGTCAAGTTTATGTAACTGAAAATTATTTTTATAATATGTTAAAGATCCAATAATGTCTAAGTGTTTTAAATTTGGTATTCTATTAAACCTCATCTCAGCTGGTGTTTTAACCTTTTTATGTATTTGCACTTCTTATGTGGTAGCTGCATATCAAAAAGCAACGCTCTTATTCGTTCCATTATTGACCTGTTTAATTGTTCAGCTTTACCATTCAGCTGTGGAGTATAGGGAATAGTGTAATCAATATACCTTTGTTAATAAACCTTTGTTAATACAATACGTTTTAAATTGTTTGCTAGTGTATTCACTCCCATTATCACATCTGAATGTTTTAAATGTTGTGTTTAAAATGATTTTCCCCTAAATTTTAGTTTATAGTTTTAGTTTATAGTTTTAGAAAAAGCCTCGTTTTTCTTTCTGAATAGATTTTTTTTAACAAAACGTGTATAATCATCCAAATACGTGATAAAATATTTGTAGTCATCCCATGTTTTCATTTCAATAGAACCACAAATATCACTATGAATTATTTCTAATGGCCCTACTGTGTCTATTTGTTTTAAAAGGTTTTCTACATAATTTCGATTGTGTACAGACTTCACATATGTCAACTTCCTTCACTAGGTTTCTGTCTACCTCGAACAAGATTTTTCGTCTTGTTAATAGGTACATGACCTAATGCACGGGGCCAAAAAATCACATTTAATTGAAAAACATTGACTGACCTCGAAACTACGACTGAATTTGTCGTGTCCATTAAAACTTTTAAATAATAGAGACTATCCTCTTTGTAGTCACCGACCTCAATGCCTTCAGAGTTCTGATTTACGATTTGGCAGTTCCTTCTGTAAAATTTAAAAAAATAATTATCATCAGATAATCTAGATACAGATATCAAATTATTTTTGAGTTGGGGAACTCATAAAACTTTTAAAAAAATAATATTATCTGTATAAATATTTCCTCATGATAATGACATGATGTATATAACCATCTGCAGTCATGATTCTATAATTAATATTTTTTTATCTTTAAGATAGCTCTCAGATGTAACAATATGACTGCTGGTACCTGAATCAATAATGAACTCAACTTTTGCCTTTGATGAATAGAAATTACTTACATTTGGTTTTAGGCAGAACTTTGTATAACGCATTAACTCGCAAGTTATGCTTGCAATACATACAGTTCACTTGTTGATTACACTCTGTATGTCTTCTGCAATATCTCGCAATATAACCCTTTTTTCCCACACATAAAACAGCTTCTAACAAGAAATATGTTATCTATCTGTTTCTCATTCTCAAAAGAAGATGTTTGTTTTTGTTTTACCGTTGTTTCAACGCTTTCGTTCCTCGTCTTGAGCTCTAGATTAACTCTCGATATTAAACTATTAAGTCCTGTCAGCTAATGCGGTTGACTCCCATGGTGTTCTGAAATGTAGCAGTGTTTCTGGTAAGCTTGACAGAGTTTTTGTTATTATCTGTCTGACATCCAAATTGTATTCAAGTGCTCTTAACCTTGTAGCCTTATTTTTAATTTCTGAAATAAATTGAAAGAAATTAAGGAAAAACGTTAAACAGCGGCTGCACGTCCTCCCACTCAAAGTGCACCTCTCAAACATCCGAGGACTGCACTCAAATCTCGAACCTGTCCACCACCACCTTGAGACAGAAAAACCGCAGCTGTTATTCCTTACTGAGACGCAGATCAGATGTCCAGCTGACACGACGTACCTCAGCTACCCTGGGTATTCTCTGGAGCACAGGTTTATATCTCGTGCCGGAGTCTGTGTGTTTGCTCGTGATGACATCTGTATCAAGCGTCTCAAGAACCTTGAAACGTCCAGTCTCTCTGTCCTGTGACTCCTAGTGGACACAGGCCATAAACAAAACCTATATGCCTGTGTATACCGTTCGCATAGTGGAGACCATGAGACAACTCGATTGTGTGACCACCTTAGTCAAGCGGCAGATGCGGGTCGAGAGCGTTATCCATCAGCTCAGTTAGTCATCCTAGGGGACTTTAATGCCCACCATCAAGAGTGGCTGTTCCCATACCAGCTGACCGACCATGCTGGGAGAGAGGTGCGTAAATTAGCATTGTCACTAGATCTCACTCAGCTTGTAAACTGTGCGACGAGAGTGCCAGATGTCGACTCACACACTGCCAATTGCTTGGACCTTCTGCTGACCACAGATCCAGACAGATACTCAGTAACAGTTTCTGCTCCACTGGGTACTTCTGATCATTGTCTGGTTAAATCTGTATCCGTTTATTCCCCACCTGAAAATTGCCCTTGTGGCCCAAGACGGGTGTGGCGATACAGGTCAGCAGATTGGGATGAAATGCGTCACTTTTTCTCGTCCTACCCTTGGCGGAGGGTTTGCTTCAATTCAGGAGATCCGACGAGCTGTGCTGAAGCCGTTACCGCGGTGATACGGCAGGGTATGGAGTATTTTATACCGTACTCGGACGTAACATCACATGGCAAAGCTCGCCCGTGGTTTAATGCTGACTGTCGTAGTGCTGAGGCGCTGAAATTGTCTGCTTATTCCGCATGGGCTGAAGCTCGAGCACGCAAGTCTTCGAATACTCGTTTTCTGAAGAGAGCCTTTAACCAAGCCGCCAAGTCGTGTAAAAAGACACTACGCAGAGCTCGATTCAACCACATAAGCTGGATCGGGGCTAAATTAGCCTCTTACCCCCCAGGTAGTAAGGTTTTTTGGTCCCTGGCAAAAGCGGTTGAATCCAATTTCAGTCGGCCATCCCTACCACCATTGCTGAAGCCTGACGGTTCTCTTGTCCACTCTGCGGAAGAGAAAGCAAATTTATTTGTCTCTCTTTTTGCGGAGAATTCGCGTCTGGACTCTGCTGGGAAAACTCCACCAATCTCATCTCGTGCTGACTGCTATATGGCAGAAGTGCGCATTCACCAGAAAGAGATCCTAAAAATCCTGCAGACCCTGGACGTGAACAAGGCGAACGGACCTGATGGCATACCAGCAATAGTTCTGCGTTCATGTGCTCCCGAGTTGTCTCCACCCCTCACACGCCTGTACCGCCTCTCACTTGAAACAGGCATTGTACCGGAGTCATGGAAGCTTGCTAACGTGCAACCCGTGCCCAAAAAAGGCAGTTGAGCTGACCCTGCTAATTATCGACCCATCTCAGTCACGTCCATACTCTGTAAGATTATGGAACGTGCACTGAATAATAAACTCCTGGCTCATTTGGAAGGTAACGATCTCCTCAGCGACCGCCAATATGGATTCCGCCGAGGCCGCTCAACTGGGGACCTTCTAATATATGCCACACATCTATGGAGTGAGGCCATTGAGAAATACGGAGAGGCCCTTGCGGTGTCCCTCGATATCTCAAAGGCCTTTGACAGGGTTTGGCACGCGAGCCTTATAAGCAAGCTGCCATCATTTGGTCTTCCTGCTAACTTTTGCGCTTGGATATCTGATTTCCTGAAGGGAAGATCGATACGCGTTGTCCTCGACGGCTACTCATCGGACCAAAAGGCTATCGATGCCGGTGTGCCTCAGGGATCGGTTCTATCCGCAACCCTATTCCTGCTTCATATAAACGACCTGCTTGTGCCCGGTACCTTTGGGTACGCAGACGATAGCACCGTTGCGGATAGATACATGTCGAGTGCAGGGGCTGGCAGACAAGATGTCGACTCTTGTCGAGAGGCCATGGTTAGCCGCTTGAACGAAGCCCTCCAAGCAGTATCCGATTGGGGCGATGCCAATTTGGTCACATTCAACGCTGCCAAAACACAGGCTTGTTTGTTCTCAGCTAAGCGGAGCCCATTTCACCTGGCTCCGACTTTCCGGAATGTGACTGTAGCTATGACTGACAGCCTACAGCTCTTAGGTGTTGAGCTCTCGTCCAACCTCAACTTCGGGCAGTACATTGAGTCCAAAGCAAAGACTGCAGCAAAAAAACTGGGGGTTCTCTCTAAGGTCAGGCGGTACTTCACGCCAGAACAGCTGCTCCAACTTTATCAAGCACAAGTTCGTTCATGTATGGAGTACTGCTGCCACCTTTGGGATGGATCAGCCAAATACCATCTGGCTGCTTTGGACTCGATTGAAAAACGAGCTAAGAGACTCATTGGTGACCCTGCCCTGATAGACGCCAAGCTGCAAAATCTAGAACATCGGCGTAGGGTGGCTCGTCTGTCGGTCTTCTACAGGATTCATTTCGGGGAGTGCGCGAAGGAGTTGCACGACCTAATCCCACCATCCACTTTCCGCTATCGGAGCGCGAGGCGCGAGTTCCATCCCTATGTTGTAGTTATGCCACCTTGTCGCACGAGCCGATTCGGTTCAACTTTCTTAGTGCGTACAGCTAGGGAATGGAACGCGCTGCCTGCGAATGTGTTCCCTGAAAGGTATAATCTGGACCTCTTCAAGGCTAGAGTGAATAGGCTATTTCTAGGCAGGCATGTTCCATCCTCGACCGCACCGTCACTTAACATCAGGTGAGGTGTAGTCAAATGCCTGCCTATAACCAATAAAAAAAAAAAAAAAATATCTGACATGATATTTATATCGACAAATTTGGATTTATAATAACCTTCTAATAACTGACAAATTTGTTTCTCCTGGTGACCAAAAAATAGCATATTATCAAACTTCTCTAAAATATCTTTCGTTGTTTTGCAGTTGATTGCATAAACAACATATTTATCGCAAACCGAGCTTATAATTATAAATTTTGCTTTGGCATTTTTTTAACAAAATCTTTCTTGGAGTCTGCTCCTACCTCCAAAACAGAATCCAGTTCTTTCGCAGTCAATAACAAAATATGTTTCTGCTTCCAAAGCACTTATTCTGAATCCTTTGACAGCTTAGACAATCTATTTTCTTTCGTCATCGTAAATTTTTAAAACTTTACCTTGTACTCCAAAACATTTTCTCGGGCTTTTCACAAAACATTACGCAAGAATAAAAGATAAGAAGCCCATAACCTGATGTAAAAATATCATTTCTTCTCACCCTTGCGTTTACTTCATGCTTTTGTGTTTGGGATCCATTAGTTAATTAAATTCACAAATTCTCATTTGGTACTTTTATTTTTTTTCCACAATATTATTTATATAAACAATCCATTGAAAGACAACACTTATAAAACTACGTAATAAATAAACTTCAACTAAATCAATACAGCGATAAAACAATAATGAAAAAAAAAACTCTTTTTGACAATTACATGAAAATATTCAAACACATTCTAGACATCTATTACTTTTTAGTTTTAAACTGAATGCCAGCCAGTAACTACCATAGATAAAATTCCTCTACCTATAATCCAACAAAATCTTTATTATTTTTAATCATGGATATTTCCATTCGAGAATTTAAAAATAAGTCCTGAATCGTTTGTGCTATCAGGTCGTATGTAAACACACATCGAATACAGTAATCGTGCATGTACTACGCAGTTTCACATTAAAGCACATACATTTTATCCTCCATAACGAATGCAGTTCACGCGTCTGTATTGACACAATCTCTACTGGGAGCAACCATTTTTACAGCTACAATTCTTATTTAAGGTGGATTTGTTCGCAGATCTTTTCCTTTATCCCGTTTCACGATTGAATTATTTATGTGAATAGCTGATGCGTATGGATCTTTTAATTTTTTGATTTGCTTTACCTTTTAGGATTTCATTGAATGCATTTTTGGATTATCACTCACACAGTTAATAGTACATCAAAATTATTTTAAAACTATTGGCATTGAAAATATGAACCCTCAGTATATAACGGCCCTTGTGGTCCAACTAGTGGTCTCAGACCCAGAGGTCCCGGGTTCAATTCCCAGCGGCGGTACATGTTTGTATACACGGTTTGGTATGGCTTGGTGGTAGGCCTTGTTTGTCCGCCTAGCTATTACCATCTCATCTAAATATGTCACCATAACATCAATGTTTACAGCATCGTTGTGTTCCGGCAGCTAGAGATAAGATAGCCGGAATTATAGAGAGTTCCGGGTGAAGTGTGCTTCCACCGATCTTATCATCACTTAACATCAGGTGAGATGCTTACTCGACAGCAATAAAACAACTATCAAAGTCTTTGTGTAGCCTATAAACTTATCATTCTCAATTCTGGACTTCAACCTGCTCACATTGGGTCCGGCGGTCAATACCTACAAAGTAAAAAGCCTATGTCGACCAAAGCCCACGTCTTATATTTCCTACGTAATATTTGGACATCATCGTTAAAAGACATCGTAGTAAAGTGCCTACTTTTTCAAAGGTACAGTCGTTAAAAAAACATATTTATAGAAAGATAAAACTTTATAATAATTAACTGTCGGCGGTTCATACTCACAAAGTAAAAAGCAACATGTTATTACTGATCCATAGGAACATGAAAATTATAAAAAAACTAAAACTTCTACAACTATGATAATCGTAAGTATGAATGGAGATACCTATAATAAACTAAAAAAAATATTAAAACTGATTCTTCACATATGAAAAAATATTCAACATATTTACTAAATTGGTTCAACTTTGGTGAAGAATTTGTTTTCTGATTTTTACAATATTACTCAAAAAGTGCATGGCTGTAATGTTTCCTTCCATCAAAGACGTTACTTCATTTTTAAGCATCTTATCGAACTGTACATGTCTTCACAATCTACGTGCCCGGTTAAAATAATAATTTCTAATAGCCATATCCAGACGTGCCTCTTTGCGAAGGATGTACAGAAATAGAAGCAAAGCAGCTTTGTGCGGAATGCGGCAGTTGAGGCGTCTATGCCAGCTTTCCATACCAGCTTTCCATACCATTGTTGGTGCGATGCCTCTCTGTCGCACAACAGATTAACGAGAAAGACTTTTCCCAAAATATATACTTATCTATACATATATAAGAACGTAGGGATAAAAAAATCTGTAATTGCAAGATATAAAAAGAAAATTACACAGGATGCCTTAAAATCACTTACGGAACACGATAGAATAGTTTAAAAAAAATTGTTTGTTTGTTTGTTTGTTTGTTTGAACACGATAAACTCGAGAACTACTGAACGGATTTTGATCCGGTTTTTACCAAAATGCTAAGAAAATTCCGAAGAATAAGATAGGTATATAAATACTCGAAAAATACAGGGTGTCTCATTTAAATCGGTCAGTATGGGAAAGTCTGAAACTATAAGACATACGAAGATCTATTCTTAGGAACCATGTCATCGATTTTAATAAGAAGAAAAACTGCATTCATTCATTTTAAAAAAACCTGTACTCAGCTCGGGAATCGAACCCGGTTGTTTTAAAAAAAAAACTTACACTATTTCTATTTAGATATCGATTGTGTAGGTCTTAAGCAGTAAATGGCTTTATGAAACATGATGTCTAAAATGAATAAAATGCATTGTTTTCACGTACTTTAATTTATTTTATTAGGTGTTCGAAATGATATCTAAATAGAATTAGTGTAAGTTTATTTTTTTCAAAACAACCGGGTTCGATTCCCGAGCTGAGTACAGGTTTTTTTTAAATGTATGAATGCAGTTTTTCTTCTTATTAAAATCGATGACATGGTTCCTAAGAACAGATCTTCGTATGTCTTATAGTTTCAGACTTTCCCATACTGATCGATTTAAATGAGACACCCTGTATAATAAGAAAGTAGGGTTAAAAAAATCTGTAATTGCAAGATATCAAAAAAGAATTACACAGAGTGCCTTAAAATCACTTACGGAACACGATAGAATAGTTTAAAAAGAAATTGTTTGTTTGTTTGTTTGTTTATTTGTTTGTTTAAACACGATAAACTCGAGAACTACTAAACGGAATTTTGATCCGGTTTTACCGAAACGCTAAGAAAATTCCGGAGAATGACAGGCTACATAAATACTCAAAAATTGTAAAATTTTGATTTGGTCTGAACCGGGATTTAATCCTTGGTTGCTTGGCAACTGTTGTTTATTATGAAACATAGGGGATTTTTTTAATGAGTTTTACGGCTCTGGCTCTCTATTGCTATCGTGTTTTACGGCTCTGGGTTCTTTGCCCTTTTGAGCCTGTCATTGATAGTTGTTGCCATGAGAATACTGATTTTGATGCGGTTATCACCAAAATTCTTAGAAAATTTCGGAGAATAACATACAAATCGAAAAATGTTAAACAAATTTTAATATACGTATTTACGCGACCAACTGTTAGATAATTACGTTCGTTGAGTTATTATTTTAGAAAAGTTTTGTTACTCTCTAAGGTTACTGAAACGATCTCAAGTCGGGACCAAAGGATAAGAATAATTACTATAACTCATCCTGGCCACGGCACCAATTGTAACGATCTCACTTTGGACCAATTAAAGGATTATTAGACCAATAATAATGTATTTTAGGCATCCTGGTCACGGCTCTAATTGTGACGATCTCAAGTGGCCAAGGATATTTTTAGGAAAACAAAGATAGTCTTTGTTATTGGCATGTGAAGTCTAGGGTAGGACCATTCTACGTTGTGTAATTTTTTATAAATAAGTAACTCAAGATCTTTATTAGGCAGACAAACTCTAGTTTATATTGTTCTTTTACTAAATAATTAATTAAAAGGGTAATGCCGGAATTTGGCAATTTATTTGAGTCCTCGGGTGTGAGCACAACTCAGTTTCTAATAGAGGAGTAATGAAATTAAACTAAGCGCCCCCTCCTGACCTCCCTTGGACGCACCTATCCTGTTGCCTCTAGGTCAAACACCCGACCAGGCCCACAGGACCCAAAGAAACCTGGCCCTATTCTAATTCTATCTCTCAAACCATCATCATGAAGTTAGACATTTAACGCGAAAGGAAAGAACGATAACAAAAGACTTTGAATATCTTTTACTTAGTAACTTCATTTATACAGAGTGGTGCCAGCGTGACCCTGTAGAGTCCCGCCCCGTCTGCCCCGAAAGATGACAACACAGCCTCCAGAAATATAGTGGCTGATGCAATGAAAACCTTTTATGTGGACCTTTGTCCACATATATAATTCTGGAGCTCTCCTGGAGATGAACTAACAAAGCAAAAGAAAAACAAATAAAATAATATAAAGGGGACATTACAAACATTCATCTTTTCATACTTTTCCTATTTCTAATCCTATGAAAGAACGCGAGAGGCTTTTGAGGAATGAAATGAACACTGTATGGTTGGTTCGAACAGCGGGTAATCTACCAGCATGTGTCGGGGCTCTACCATTGAGCTATTGCCTTGCTTGAAGCAAGCCAAAGGGGAATCGAACCACCTATCACCGCGCACTACCCAGTAGACCCCACTGACGTGCATTTGTGCCTACATGGATTCAACCATACCTGAGCCCATAGGTCTCTAAGCCTCGGAAGTTGTCAGTATAAATTGTTAAATGGAATTGTGATTATGAAAACTTATACTGTTTACATACTTCCTTTCGAAAACAATTACTCTTTGAATTATTAAGTTGTAAATATTCTCAATCAAGATAAATCCCTAAATTTGTATTAATAAGATTTCTAATTTCTGTTGGATTTACGCGAGCTGTTTGGTGATTACGTTTATTAGATAGATTTGGGTTTGTAGATTGTAAACCTAATCACCAAAAGCTAATGCTTATCATCATTAAATAGTAAACGGAAGTGAGGAAGATAGCGTCAGATTTATGAAATGAATTCGACTGACTAATTATGTAATTAAAAGATTTCATTAAGGAAAGTATAATATAATATATTAATCTATTTAGAGTTTAAATTAAAAGAATAATTAGAAGAAAGGTAAAAAGGTTCAACATGATTGAATAGTTAGGTTTCTAAACTACGTTATTTGAATTTCAAAAGATTAAAAGGAAAGAATAAATCTTAGAATAATATTAAAGAAAGATTTCAAATTAAAAGTATTAATTTTGTTTAACAAGAAAAGAATTTAAACTATTGTTTGAATTTACATAATTAAAATAAATTATTTATTATTTGTAAAGGTATTATTAGAAATAGTTATATTATCAATTATAATTGTTTAACTCACAGATGTTCAATTCCAAAATTCCAGAGCTCCTTACTCTTCAGCTAACACCACTTGAGTGATCAAAACCTATCAATTTTGTTTTGTTTATTTATTTTTTTATTCCAATGTCAAATAGTATTCAAAAGGAACATTATGACTTTATTTTAAAATAGTTGAAAGTTGTCATTAAACTTCAAATCTCCCCCTTTTTCATATTCAAGAAATGTCATAATTTTTATAATAAAATGTCTATATCTTTATTATTAATAATTGAGATAAATGAGAAATGACCGTCCTTTAAATAGAGCGATAATCATTACACTTACCTAGATTGATGTTTGAAAGTTAACAAATATTGAGAAATCCTCCCAATAAATGTAACTCCAAAAGACACCCTGATTATAAATAATAAAATTGTACCAGCAAATCCTGACTCATGTTTACACCAGTCTCCAGACGTCAGCAACCCCGAAGTCTCCTGCTCGTAGAGTGGTTGATGAATAGCAGACCTTGTCACTCAGCAAACCCGTAGCACACATAAAGTTCCATGTAGACTCGAAGAGTGTGTCCCGTACAAAATAAAGTAATTAAGATTTGTTCAAGGTTCGGGTATCAAAGTTGATAAAGGAAAAGGTCATTAGAGGAAACCCGAAAAGAAAGTATTTATTAAATCAAATGAATATTATTGTCCTTACCATGTAATCTTTTATTATTTATTGTTCCTTGGTATTAGATTATATTTAAATTGGTCTCCAATCATTTCATTTGGTTAATTGAACCTCAAGAGACAAACAGAAACAAGGACACACAACAAAACTACTAAATATAATACCAGTTCCTGGGATATGAAATTCTGGTTCTCCTTCTTCATTTAATATAACTGTCCATGTCAAAGCCTCTTCCTTCCACTTAAAATATTATATAAATAGAATCTACTAATAAAATTGTATTATAAAACAGAAAGGTATTCCCAAACATTCAGAATTTGTATTAGCTTGTTCTCTATTATTTATCTCTTCTTGACATTAGCAAAGGGTTATTAAACTCAACTTGAAATACTTAATAAGTTCTAAAATTAATTATTAAATTAATCATTTATAAATATAAAGGCTTTAGGAACCCTTAAGTGATCCATTAGACCATAAAAGACACTTAAGGAGCCATAAGAAGGCCTACAATCCTCCATCCAGCAAACATGTTCTTTTCCATTTCACTTATTCTTTTAAGATGGCTGCTACCACCCTCATCTAATTTTCACGTAATTTTTACAACTTTTTTCATTCACCATTTTCCTCTGACTAAGTCAAAATCATATTTTATGACAGACTTTCAAAATTCATTTTCTCTATTTCTTTTTTTAAATATCTCATTTAATGTAAAGAGGTTTAACTAATAGAATTCCAAAATATAATGAGATTTTTACCAAGCAGTATTAAACTCTTTTTAACCGACTTCAAAAAAGGAGGAGGTTATCAATTCGACTGTATTTTTTTTTTTTATGTTTGTCACTACATCAGTTACTACACACACACACTACATCTGTTAGAGTTTTGTTTGGATTAGACGATTTTTATAGGAAATAATCAACATAATTTTTTTTTTTTACATTTTTGACATTTTGCTTCATTAAAATTCTTATATTTCTAAATATAAATCGATGGCCTATACTTTTTATAATTTTAAAAGCATTGTAAACATTCCTAAGCTATATTCATAAAAAACACGCATAATCCCGGGGAAAAATTTTTTTTTAGGAAGTTTTCAAAATTCTGCGTTGATTTTTAGTACAAGGAAATTTTATTTTTTAGTTTTATTTAATTAATTTTTAAATGAACCTGGTACTTAGGTCTGAAATATTAATATCACCATGAAGAGTATTTAATACTATATCAAATTTGTAAGAATGAGCAATTATAATTAAAAGATTAATAAAATATGTAATTTTAAAGACATGTCTAACCAGTCCCGGAAAAAAAAAAAATATATATTTTTAAAATTTACTACGTAAATATTATAAATGAAATAAATAAAATAATAACATCATTAAATACTGTATTTAATAGGCTTTCTAACAATGTATTACACTCTTCTTAACAGTAATACCAAAAAAATTATAAAACACATTACTTGGCACAACATACTATAACAATGACAGATGACAGGTGTCAGATTTCAAACGCTCTTGTATATTATATGGCGGACTGGATTGGAGTGTGTCTTTAAAATAAAAGGTTAGGAATTTAATACAGAATTATATAAAAGTTAAAGCAAACAAATCGAATGTTTATTTTAAAGATAAGAAGAACTTTTACGAACGCAAGATTGTTTGGTTACTATACTGCCCATGGCCGTTTTGAGCCATTTTGATTTGGTTACAAAAGTAACCAGTGGCCGTTTGAGCGGTTGAAAACCGTAGATGAGTCTGAAACGGTGATTATGAACCTAACATACACCATTAAAAATAAACAAATTTGTCCATACGTCTTTAATTAGAATTAAATATTTAAGTTAAATAATCTCCTCCCTAAGAATGACTAACAATCTATTTAATAAGTTACAATTAAATTATAAAATTCAATTCTACTAATTCGCTCTAATTATGAATAAGTAATTAAATTAACAAACAGTGAACCTGTACACTAATTTAGACATTCCTTAATTTTGAAATTATATTAATTAATTAAATATTAAGCATAAAATTACGCCCCAATAGACCAACAATCTTTAACCAAATATTTCCAAGTGGAAGCATATCATTGATATGCAGAAGGAACAGCGTGGGGGATAGAACGGACCCCTGAGGGACACCAGCGTTCACTGACATGAACCGCGAAGCACATCCGTCTGTGAGTACTCGGATTCTACACTCATGTAGGAAGCCAGCGACCCAGTTGCAGAACTGAGCAGGCAGACCGTATGCCGGGAGCTTGGACAGAAGGGCTTTGTGCCAGACCCGATCAAAAGCCTTGGCTATGTCAAGGCCAACAGCCACCGACTCGCCACGCTTATCAATAGCCTCACCCCAGAGATGTGTAACGAACGCTAGAAGATCACCCGTTGACCGTTTCGGCCGAAACCCGTATTGGCGATCGTGAATTAAGGGGTGTTCTTCTAGGTAGCGGATAAGCTGTTTATTTAGAATCCGCTCCATGACTTTACACAAAACTGAAGTAAGGGCTATTGGGCGGTAATTAGTCGGATCTGATCGATCTCCTTTTTTCGGAACCGGTTGCACATTAGCATCTCTCCAAGATTCCGGCACACAACCTGAAGAAAGCGAGAGACGGTATAGACGAGTTAAAACGGGGGACAACTCCGCTGCACACATTTTTAAAACTATTGCTGGGATGCCATCAGGGCCATTAGCTTTCCGAACATCGATTGACTGTAGCTCCGCACGTACATCACACTGTCTGATTTTAATATCAGGCATTGTGTGGCCACAGTGAGGAATTGTTGGTGGCTGTGCATTGCAGTCATCGATTCGGGAGTTAGCCGCAAAAAGTCCGGCCAGGAGATCGGCCTTCTCCTGCGGCTTGTGAGCTAAAGATCCGTCAGGACATCTCAGAGGTGGCAGCGAGGGTTGGCAGAAGTTAGATTGCACGGCTTTGGCAAGACGCCAGTAGCTACGGCTGCCCGTAGGATGCGTCAGTAATTCTTGGCCAACCCGTGCAACGCGCTGGGCATCCGCTCTTATGTAAGCCTTCTTGCAATTCTGGACTTGGTGGCATTGTTATAGGCTGCTTTCAGTGTGCTGGTCTCAGGATCTCCTTGGGCTGAACCTCTGATCCAAGCGCGGTATGCCGTCTGCCTGTTAACAACAGCGTTGGCACACTCGCGATTGAACCATCGGTTGCGCCTGCCTTTGCTGATGACATAGGAGTGCGGAATATAGTACTCCATTCCTAAGACTATCTCATCAGCAACTGCAGTCGCACTAGCTGTCGGGTCCTTCCCGCTGAAGCAGCGCTGCCCCCAAGGAACGGATGCGAAATAGTCCCGCATACCATCCCAATCTGCCGACGAGTAATGCCAAATCTGGCGTTTCGATACCGCTGAAGGCGGTAGCGGGGCCAGAGGCACTTTGCTGGATACCAAGCAGTGATCCGAGGATCCTAAAGGAGCTCGAACCTCCACTCGGTAGCCAGCTGGGCGACTCGTCAGCAGAAGGTCCAGCAAAGAGGGCGCGTGACCGACTATATCTGGGATCCTGGTGGGCTGGTTCACCAGTTGAGTCAGGTCGTACGTGAGAGCGAATGCGTGGGCAGTTCTACCAGCATGGTCAGTTTTGGAGGAACTTAACCACAACTCGTGGTGAGCATTGAAGTCCCCCAAAAACACCAATTCCGCCGATGGAAACCGCTCCTGCGCTTCATCTGCTACCCGACTAAGGTGTTCCATAAGTCGAGTTGTCTCCATGTCGCCATTATGGGATCGGTAGACGCAGACGTAGACACGGCTATGAGAGCCCAAGTCGACGTGTACCGCAAGGAGGGAAAAGGAAGGGTCCTCCAGACAGCGCAGACGGCGACAGCAAACATCCGTCCGAACGAACAAGCAAACTCCGGCTTTGGCTTTGAAGGACTCTTCAAGCACAAAGCCCGGATAGTGCAGGTAGCTGGTGTCGGCCGGACAGATTATTTGCGTCTCCGTCAAAAACAACATTGCTGGCCGCGCCGTCTCAAGATGGTGGTGGACGGCATTGAGGTTTACATGGAGTCCGCGGATGTTAGCGAACTCGACCTCAAACGGTAAGGTTGTGGTGGGGGTGTGCACCGCTGTAAGACCAGTTTTAGTGTTTGGCGCTGTCATGATGAAGAAAAGGAGGGAGGCGTGAAACGAGGGAATGCTACCGTGATGCAAATGGTTAAAGTGTGGCGGCCTGTTTCACCAGGGAGCAGCCTACAGATGAGTATCATTAACCCGCCGAACAAACTAAAACTAAAACATAAAAAAAAAATTATCCAGTTCTTGGATCTCTAGCACTGAAGAGAAGTTCAAAATGTCTGTACAGTCTCTCTCCCCTTTCGTGAAGCGTTATGAGAATTCTCCAAAGCTTATAGTTCTCTCTATCTAAAACTCCATTAATATATTGAGCTATTTTGACCATCCCTGGTCCCACGTCATCCCAACCTTTAATCAGCTGTTCCCTTGTTAAATTTAGAGGGTATGAATTTTTTTCCATAAATCTTATTTTGAAATCAAGAACAACCCATTCCTTTCTTATTTGTTGTTCTAAATCCCATCCTTGTTGTTCCTTTAATTTTCTTAAAACTGCCATACTCTTTGACAATACCCTGATAACAATGAATAAAATTCTTTCTTAATTTTCAGTCAAAATACTTAGCTAAATTTACAGTATTGAATAATCCACGAACTAATGTGGTATTAGGTCTTGTCAACAAATATACATTTTTAAAAGGACTCCCCGCAACGATAAATGGTCCCTCAAAAGTACGTTCAAACTTTTTACATCTTGTTGAATCTGTTCCCACTTTATTTAATTTCCGTATTTTAACCTGTTCTCCTATCTGAAATTCAGTTAGCTTATGGGAACGATTGAATTTATTTTGACGTATATTCGCAAATCTTCTAAAATTTTCTCGTGCTTGATCCCTTAGTAAACCTAAACCTCTCCGACAAAGTTTTGGTATTGAATTATCAAATGTGGTTTTAGGCCCTTTTCCAAACATCAAATAACACCTATGGAGGTGTAAAACCTGTACTTAAATGTATTGAATTATTATAAAGTTCTTCTATTTTAGGTAATAAAGAATCCCAATCTTGGTGATTTAATCCGCAGTACAATCGAAAATATTTTCCCAACTCTCGATTTACTCGTTCTACTGTATTAGGCCTAGGATTTCGAATAGTTGTGTATAAAGGTTTAACCCCTAATTTACCTAGCTCCTCTTTCCATAATTTAGAAATAAATTGTTTACCGTTATCTGTCATTATTGTTTTCGGTTTTAAAATATTAACAAACTCCATAAATTTTTCTAAGACTGCCTGTGAAGTAATTGAATTTAAAGCAAATAATTTTAAAAATTTTGTAAACGTGTCTTGTATAACAAATATATGGTCAGCTCCTGACCTTCCTTTAATAATAGGGCCATATAGATCAGCCATTACCATATCCCCTGGATCTTGTGTAACAATAGTTTGACATTCTCCCACAAATTTAACATTATCTGCTTTTGATAATTGACATTCTGGACATCTTTTGATTATTGATTTTACAATGACCCTCATTTTTACCCAGAAAAATCTTTTCTTCAAATACAAAATAGTTTTATAGACCCCCGAATGACCCATTTCTAAGTGTAACTGTTTCACCACTTCCTCACATAAACTTTTAGGTAAAAAGATTACCAAACTTGATTCTAGTGGATTGCTTAGATTAAATTTTACTAATCCTTGTTCAATTTTACATCTTTGAACTAATCTTCCCATTCTTCCCACTAAATTTATTGTGCCAAGTAATGCACCTTTAATTTCTCTAATAACTTGATCCTCATTTTGAAAATTCTCTAAATGTTCCAATCTAGCCAATAAATTTGAATTAGGTTTAATTCCCATATATAGGATCTCTGGTAATCGCACCTTATTTTTTTTAATACATCCATCACTTGGATATCGTGATAAAATATCAACCCCTTGATTGTCAACCCCTCTAACATGTTCTACTTTATATTTAAAATGTTGTAAATAAACAATCCAACGAGCAACTCGATTATTAACTAACTTTAACTTGTCAACAAATACTAAAGGTTTGTGATCGATTCTAATAATAACCTCAGCTCCTCTAAGATAAGTCTCAAATTTCCTAAGAGCATAAATAACAGCAAAAAATTCTTGCTCAGTTACTGTCCATCTTAACTCTGGTCCACGTAACCCTTTACTACAAAAAGCCAAAAGCCTAACTTCTCCCTCATCATCATATTGATAAAGAGCTCCAGCTATACCCACCCCTGAACTGTCTGTTTGAACATAATAAGGTTTTAAAAAATCAGGATGAGATAATTCAACTGTCTCTATAAAATTTTCTTTAATTTCTCTAAAAGCTTTTTGCATCTCTAAATCCCAAAGCCAAGTAACTCCCTTTTGTAATAGTTTAGTTAATGGAGCTATTAATTCACTATAACGTGGAATGAATTTCCTATAATAATTGCACAAGCCAAGAAAAGCCCTTAACTGTTTAATCTTTGTGGGCGCAGGAAAATCTCTAATAGAATCCAATTTTGCTGGATTAGTCTTAATCCCTTTTGTAGAAACAATATGACCTAACATCTTTACTGAATCACAAATGAATTTACATTTAGCAATATTACACGTCAAACCTGTCTTTTCTAATCTATCTAAAACCTTATTTATGTGCTCCAAATGGAGTTCCCATGACCCAACTGTCAAGATGGCTAAATCGTCTAGGTAATTAACACAGAATTCTCTAATCTCAACCCCCAAAACATAATCCATAGCTCTACTGAAACTGCCGACTGAAGTCTTTAATCCTTGAGGTAAAACGTTATAAACATAGGATTTTCCATTTAATGTGAACCCTGTATATTTTCTACTTTCTGGCGTAATAGGTATCTGAAAATACGCGTTAATTAAATCTAAAATCGTATTATATTTAACCCCATGAAAAGCATTAAGTACATCTATTTGAAAAGGAGGAGCTTCAGATTCAGCCACCATATACTTATTAATTTCTCTTGCATCTAATAAAACTCTAACTGAACCATCTGGCTTAATTGTGAATGTAAGAGGACTACTATATGGTGTAGAAGCCCGCGAAATTATACCAAGAGACTCCATCTCATCTAGTTTTTCTTCTACTTTACGTCTGTAATTGTAAGGAACAGGATAAGATCGACGTATCTCTGGAACATGAGGTTCCATAACGATTTCATGAGTGTAACAATTTGCTCTTCCTAAGGTGGTAGTAAACACCTTTCCATGTCTCTTTATAATACGATTTAAATCCGAAACCTGTACAGCAGTAAGTTCCATACCAATTTTAATCTGACTAATCATAGATTCGGATTCCTTATTAACCTTATCCTTTTCTGTAATAATTACATTAGGTTCTAATGTACAGACCTTCTCCTTAATAAGAGGTATCTTTATGTTTTTACCCAAATTTTTAATTGTGAGCGTTTTCACATCTTGTCCCAACTTAAGAGTTGCCTCATATGAGATCAGCCAATCTAATCCTAAAATGACTGGTCTAACTAAACGAGGAACCACTAATAAATTTCCATTTAGAATATTTTCACCCACTTTTAAGGTCAAATTAATTACTTGATGAACCCTTAAACTTCGTTGTCCTACCGCCCCACGTATATGAATAGGTTTAATGGGTAACAAAGGAACATGATTTACAGACTTTGCAATTATCTGATTAAATAAATCTTCCGAAACGCAGGTAATTTCACTACCAGTATCAATAAGACAACAAACAAGCAACCCTTCGATATTAATTTTGACCTCTGCCTTAGTAAAGTTTGTTTGTTCTAACTCATCTTCGCAAAAATCATCAAATAAAGATCCTACTAACGTCAATGTCTTTGGCATTTGATTATTCCAAAAATTACCTTCGCCCCCATTTAACTTAAATTCATTTTGCTTAACTGGTTTTACCTTTATGACATCATCTCATCTTTAAATCCTATTCCGAAAAATCTACCAGCTTTAGTTCGTCTAGCCAAGGAGACAGGGAAGAGTCTACCGTGCGCATCTTTCCCTAATCCTTTTCCTGGTATCCAACCCATCTTGATCATCATTCGCACGCCTGGTATAAAACGTAGCCCTCTATATTCTTCAACTAAAGTAAGGGCGTCTTCTTTAGTTGCCTCTAGTTTAAATTTTGTACTTCTCCTTCTTCTCCAAATGTCAGAGATTTAGGTTCTGTCTCCAAACAATTCACCTCCTTTCCAATCTTACGACGTTTTGCTGAGATTGCATATTCTCTTCCATGAGACTTAGATTTCCCCTCTTTAGATGACATATACGAACCAGTTTCGGACATAGTAGCGCCGATCTAATCTTCTATTGAATCAAATTTTCTTAAAAGTTCAGCTGCCTCAATTATGGTATTTCCTTTTCGTAAAACCCACATATATTGGATATTTTTAGGGAAGTGTCGCATTAAATCATTGACTAATTGTCCTTCTGGAGGTGGATTGGTCAACATCTTTGCTTGTCCCATAAAAACAAGGAAATGATCTAACATGGATTTTGTAATAGACGAATCCCAGTGTTCCGAAATTATCCTTCTTCGTAACACACTCTGTTCTGTCTCACTCCAATATGTCTGAAGAAAATCTTGTTTAAAATCCGAGAGTGTATTCCAACGTTGACGAAAAACACGTGCCCAATTTCTGACTTCTCCTTCTAAACAAGCCACAACATGATCTATGACATGTTCTTTAGATGAAAGTCTCCTTAAATAAACTTCTAGATCTTCAAGGAATGCAACCGGATGCATGCCTGTCTTTCCAGGGTACTTGGGACGATCTGTTTTATAATCCATAACAGCATATTGAATAGAAGCTGGAACTATGCTTTGCCCAGAATTAAATTGGAATGTTTTGAACAGAATTAAATTGGAATGTTTTGAACAGAATTAAATTAAAACACCTTATAAAATTTTAAAATAAAATAAAATAATCTAAATAAATACTTAATTAATAAAATACATTGGCTTACTTGTTTCTTTAAAACAAATCCGAAAGTGGAAAGAAAAGTCTTTGAATAAAATGGACTTAAGATTAGCATAAATAAAACAAATAAGAAATCCTTTATTAAATTAACATAGTTTTATAGTGTATATATATACATTATAATTTGTATAACTTAGTTATGTATAATTTAGTATTGCTCGAAACCAAGAGTCATTTACAAACACAACCCTTGCTCACGAATAAGTATCTTTAATAAAACTTTATAGTTTTTTTTTTTATAAATATAGTACAAATTTTGTTTTCAAAATCCAAATAAGAATTTTATTCAAACAAAACTCTTATTTAAAATTTTCTTTAGAAAAGTATAATTACCAATTTATTAAAATATTTAGAAAGAAATAAACCAAATTTATTTTATTTAACATCCATTCACACTAAACTAACAGAATACTAACGAGCGTAGGGAGATAAGGAGGGCGCGTAAAACTAGATCAAACTAAATTAGAAAAGTAATAAAACAAAATAATCAGAGTTTGTCATTTTTTCATTGGCCTAAATATCCTGGTCACGGCACCAATTGTAACGATCTCACTTTGGACCAATTAAAGGATTATTAGACCAATAATAATGTATATTAGGCATCCTGGTCACGGCACTAATTGTGACGATCTCAAGTGGCCAAGGATATTTTTAGGAAAACAAAGATAGTCTTTGTTATTGTCATGTGAAGCCTAGGGTAGGACCATTCTACGTTGTGTAATTTTTTATAAATAAGTAACTCAAGATCTTTATTAGGCAGACAAACTCTAGTTTATATTGTTCATTTACTAAATAATTAATTAAAAGGGTAATGCCGGAATTTGGAAATTTATTTGAGTCCTCGGGTGTGAGCACAACTCAGTTTCTAATAGAGGAGTAATGAAATTAAACTAAGCGCCCCCTCCTGACCTCCCTTGGACGCACCTATCCTGTTGCCTCTAGGTCAAACACCCGACCAGGCCCACAGGACCCAAACAAACCTGGCCCTATTCTAATTCTATCTCTCAAACCATCATCATGAAGGAAAGAACGATAACAAAAGACTTTGAATATCTTTTACTTAGTAACTTCATTTATACAGAGTGGTGCCAGCGTGACCCTGTAGAGTCCCGCCCCGTCTGCCCCAAAAGATGACAACACAGCCTCCAGAAATATAGTGGCTGATGCAATGAAAACCTTTTATGTGGACCTTTGTCCACATATATAATTCTGGAGCTCTCCTGGAGACGAACTAACAAAGCAAAAGATAAACAAATATAATAATATAAAGGGGACATTACAAACATTCATCTTTTCATACTTTTCCTATTTCTCATCCTATGAAAGAACGCGAGAGGCTTTTGAGGAATGAAATGAACACTGTATGGTTATCTCAAACAGCGGGTAATCTACCAGCATGTGTCGGGGCACTACCATTGAGCTATTGCCCTGCTTAAAGCAAGCCAAAGGGGAATCGAACCACCTATCACCGCGCACTACCCAGTAGACCCCACTGACATGTTACTGTCACTAACACGGATACAACCATACCTGAGCCCATAGGTCTCTAAGCCTCGGAAGTTGTCAGTATAAATTGTTAAATGGAATTGTGATTATGAAAACTTATACTGTTTACATACTTCCTTTCGAAAACAATTACTCTTTGAATTATTAAGTTGTAAATATTCTCAATCAAGATAAATCCCTAAATTTGTATTAATAAGATTTCTAATTTCTGTTGGATTTACGCGAGCTGTTTGGTGATTACGTTTATTAGATAGATTTGGGTTTGTAGATTGTAACCTAATCACCAAAAGCATTATATCATCATTAAATAGTAAACGGAAGTGAGGAAGATAGCGTCAGATTTATGAAATGAATTCGACTGACTAATTATGTAATTAAAAGATTTCTTTAAGGAAAGTATAATATAATATATTAATCTAGTTAGAGTTTAAATTAAAAGAATAATCAGAAGAAAGGTAAAAGGTTCAACATGATTGAATAGTTAGGTTTCTAAACTACGTTATTTGAATTTCAAAAGATTAAAAGGAAAGAATAAATCTTAGAATAATATTAAAGAAAGATTTCAAATTAAAAGTATTAATTTTGTTTAACAAGAAAAGAATTTAAACTATTGTTTGAATTTACATAATTAAAATAAATTATTTATTATTTGTAAAGGTATTATTAGAAATAGTTATATTATCAATTATAATTGTTTAACTCATCATCATCATCATCATCATCATCATCTCAGCCAAAAGACGTCCACTGCTGGACAAAGGCCTCCCCCAAGGATATGAGGGGTATTTGCCGTAATCGCCACGCTTGGCAGGCGGGTTGGCGATCGCAGTAGGTTGAGGGTAACCTCAGAGAGATGCTGCTGCCCATCCTCTGGAATAGTCCCTTAGTCGGCTTTTACGACACCCACGGGAAGAGAGGGGGTGGTGCAATTCTTTATCCCCGGCACCACACCGGCACACACATTGTTTAACTCACAGATGTTCAATTCCAAAATTCCAGAGCTCCTTACTCTTCAGCTAACACCACTTGAGTGATCAAAACCTATCAATTTTGTTTTGTTTATTTATTTTTTTATTCCAATGTCAAATAATATTCAAAAGGAACATTATGACTTTATTTTAAAATAGTTGAAAGTTGACATTAAACTTCAAATCTCCCCCTTTTTTATATTCAAGAAATGTCATAATTTTTATAATAAAATGTCTATATCTTTATTATTAATAATTGAGATAAATGAGAAATGACCGTCCTTTAAATAGAGCGATAATCATTACACTTACCTAGATTGATGTTTGAAAGTTAACAAATATTGAGAAATCCTCCCAATAAATGTAACTCTAAAAGACACCCTGATTATAAATAATAAAATTGTACCAGCAAATCCTGACTCATGTTTACACCAGTCTCCAGAAGTCAGCAACCCCGAAGTCTCCTGCTCGTAGAGTGGTTGATGAATAGCAGACCTTGTCACTCAGCAAACCCGTAGCACACATAAAGTTCCATGTAGACTCGAAGAGTGTGTCCCGTACAAAATAAAGTAATTAAGATTTGTTCAAGGTTCGGGTATCAAAGTTGATAAAGGAAAAGGTCATTAGAGGAAACCCGAAAAAAAAGTATTTATTAAATCAAATGAATATTATTGTCCTTACCATGTAATCTTTTATTATTTATTGTTCCTTGGTATTAGATTATATTTAAATTGGTCTCCAATCATTTCATTTGGTTAATTGAACCTAAAGAGACAAACAGAAACAAGGACACACAACAAAACTACTAAATATAATACTAGTTCCTGGGATATGAAATTCTGGTTCTCCTTCTTCATTTAATAACTGTCCATGTCAAAGCCTCTTCCTTCCACTTAAAATATTATATAAATAGAATCTACTAATAAAATTGTATTATAAAACAGAAAGGTATTCCCAAACATTCAGAATTTGTATTAGCTTGTTCTCTATTATTTATCTCTTCTTGACATTAGCAAAGGGTTATTAAACTCAACTTGAAATACTTAATAAGTTCTAAAATTAATTATTAAATTAATCATTTATAAATATAAAGGCTTTAGGAACCCTTCAGTGATCCATTAGACCATAAAAGACACTTAAGGAGCCATAAGAAGGCCTACAATCCTCCATCCAGCAAACATGTTCTTTTCCATTTCACTTATTCTTTTAAGATGGCTGATACCACCCTCATCTAATTTTCACGTAATTTTTACAACTTTTTTCATTCACCATTTTCCTCTGACTAAGTCAAAATCATATTTTATGACAGACTTTCAAAATTTATTTTCTCTATTTCTTTTTTTAAATATCTCATTTAATGTAAAGAGGTTTAACTAATAGAATTCCAAAATATAATGAGATTTTTACCAAGCAGTATTAAACTCTTTTCTATATTAATAATTAAGTAAATATAATTTATTAGAGAATACGAATTAAATTAATAATGTGTTTTCATACAATTTAGTATAAATAATAGAAAGGCTATCAAACTTCAGTTCGTTACATTACCTACCCTTTATAAATCTGTGAGGCACCTAAGCGAACTTTAGCACCGCAGTAGTAAAGCGACGAAAAATAAAAACAAGCTTGAACGCACGCACATCATTAAACTTGGCTGTACATACACCTTTTTGTTCATTTTCCAAAATAACCAATAATAATATGTCTATTTAGTCGCGCCTGCGGCGTGCGTCGCGGCGCTTATTGCAGTTTTCTAATACACAGAAATGTTAAAAGTTAAAACATTACCTATATTTGGCGGTATAAACCTCTGTGTCGTTGCCCAAAATAATGTCTCTTTTTTTAGTTATGTTAGAAATGTTACTCATTAAATTTGGCTGTATAAAACTTTGTATCATTGCCCAAAATCATGTCTCTATTGTTTTAAATATTGCACATAGAAGATATCTTGAATTACATAACTTGGCTGTATAAACCTTTGGGTCGTTGCCCAAAATACTAAATGTTATTTTTTTAAATCTATTTGATGAAAAAACGCGGGATGAGGAAAATTTAAAAAAAAGTAGGCGCTCATTTTTTGAAACGAACTGAAGGAAATTTTAATGTAATGCAATACCTATTTTTATTTTGTTAATAATTTTCGAATTATATTAATTAATCATTGTGTAAAAGTTTTATAGAACATTTGATGGAGGTACGTTAAATATTTCAGTACTTATTCAGTACTTATTAATTTTCAAATAAGATTTATTCATTGTGTAAAAGTTTTATGAAACATTTGATGCAGGTAAGTTAAAACACTTATTTCAGTACTTATTTTACATGTAAGCGGTTTCTTACTTTGGTTTCTTAACATGTTTATAGGATAAATCTGTTTTCAATGTTACAATATAAGTAAGTAAGTATCATAACAATTTTTATATCATAGAACCTATAAAGAATTAATTTTGAACCTACTTCTAGATTACAGAAAAATTGTTTTTACCATTCTTCTATCGCATAAGACGGTGGCTACCTCTGGTATCAGAGTTGCAAAAATGTTTAAATTTGCAGGGTACGACTGTATTAGAGGCACGGACTTCAGATTTTTTTTTATTAGAGGTCACTTTTCGTGTCCTGTGATCTACCTCTAAAAAGTTTCCTACCTAATAAGATGCTACGAAGAAGATCAAATTTATCGCAAGTATGTAACATAAAATATTATACTGTATTACCTAATAGACAATAATATAATCTATTACAGTTCTCAATTTACTGATATTTTGTATCTACGAATAAGAACATAGTAGGTAAATAGTTTTTTGTGCCTTCTGGCCGACAACCAATAATCCTGGACCGCTACCTATGCTAATCGATTTCCAGCTTCGGTGGACAAGGCAAAAAAATTTTGAAGTCCGTGGTTGGACAGTAAAACAGTAGACACATCTTAGCTAAGATACACCTGTGCCTCGGACGACTCTGGACGAGTACCTGTGCTGTAAAATACTAATTTTATTACATATAATTGAGCGTCAGTAAACCCATTTCAGGTTTGTATGACGTAGCAAATACGCGCAACCCACCGAGAAACGGTGTTGTATACTGAATGTATGTGAAGGGATAATTGAAACGGGAAACTGAGTGAGAATCTGTATGAACAGGACGATTCTGTGCTTCAAACTGAATATATGTATGTACATGGCAGAGATAATAGTCGAAAGAATAAGAGACAATGTATGAAAATAATGATGGACGTAAAGGAGGCACAGGAAGTATGCCAGAACCACACTAAATGGAGTTCGATTGTCTTTGTCATTCCCAGCTGAAAGGATATTAAGAGTGAGTAGATGTACGTATGTCGGTAAATACAATGTCAATTTTCTAAATTTCCGGTGCATATAATTTTATTATACCTTAATAAGCTTAAATAGATACCTACATAAAAATTAAACTGTACAGACTACAGCCTTTAGCTCACGCGGACGAAGTCGCGGGCAACAGCTAGTATAATAATATAATATATACTTCTCAAAATAATTAATATTTTTTTTAGTTTTTTCATCTTTAGCAGCTTGGTCCACTACAGCTTTTCAACCAGCTTTTATAAAGACAAGGGGCAACAGATGTAAAATAGCAACTAATCGGACGGTATTATTGCTGACCTTTAGATCTCTGCATTTCTTTCACAAAGCATGGTTTAAATGATAAAAACAGCCAGTGACCACTGCCCGAGGGAAAACAATTTTGAACGCATTCAGACGGGCTGGTTCATAGTCACATTTGAGTTTGCTGATATTAGGATTGGGTTTGTCTTTTATTAAAGCAAAAAGTCTTCGATATGTGACTTCAGTTTTGTTAAGTAGTAAAGCGTATATGACGGGAACGATATTAGTGAACTCTTGAGAACCGCTCAAATCCACATGAATGGAAAGTAATTGATAAAACGGTTTAGGACATCTTTTGAACGTCCCATTACCAAAGAAACATTTATTCGTTGAATATTTAATACATTTTCTTGCAGTTTTGGAAGAAAACAGCAATATTCTTTCCTCTTCTTCATCATCTGCGACTAAGAAGTCGGATGCCAGCATTTTCGGTAGTACCACATCTGCAAAATTTTTAAATTCTGTATGCATAACATCCAGCGCTTTTTTCCGAGCTCTATATAAGCTGTCTTTCTTTTCAGAATAACATGGCACTAATAACACTTTTATTGACGCATCTCCATAAACTTCCATTTTTGTTATCTTTTGCAAAGTTATATCGGTGGCCGTCATGTAGTAGAGCCTCTTTTCCTTTTTGATTGGTAGCTTATGAACTTTAGGTCTTTTATCCATTGTTTATTTAAATCAGAGAACAATGCCGATTACAAATCTGTATATAAACAAAAAGTTAAAATATTTAATCGCATACTTCATATTACATTTCCGATACATGTTATTTTTTCAGTGCTAGGTAGGTACCTAGCACGGGTTAGCATGGAGGTCCGTAAGTTGTAAGTGGCCAGTAACACAAGTACTACAATGAAGTTTTCTGCTTAACCCGTCAAGCGTCCAGCAGACAGACGTCTGTCTGTAAGCGAAAAGGTCCCATCGCGTCCTACAGACAGACGTCTGTCTGTAAGAAAGAACGTTACGGACGGGCGTTTGAATGTTTAAACCCAATCAGAGTTTACTGTTTTAAAATGTCAAGTCCTGACGACCAATTGAAAACGAGTGTTGAAATTAATAAAAAAATTTTAGTTTCATTCGGAAAAAAATGTCCGCCATTAGTAGATCCGACGCAGAAATCGTGTGCACTGTGTTGTTGCATTATGTCTCAAACATTTAAACGCTAAATGTTTATTACTAGAGTTATGTATGAAATTACTGGTAAATAAGTGTACAATGTATTTTTAGTATTTGTTTTACCCGTTTAACGAAATACTTTGGTGAAAAAAGCATCGAACTTTGTTTTGGCGTCATAATCGTTCAGTGCGACCCAGTTTATGTCCAAAATAGTAATAGGTGTTTTGTTCTAAATGTTGTGAACTAGTGATAGGTTTGTTGGAAATTTATTGAGGAATTTAATGGTACCATTAGACTCGTCCAGAGTTACTTACATATTGAGAAGTAGGTACCGGTAGGTACCTATTTTGGAAAAGTATGCATTTTGTTACGATGTCTTTTACCGATGATGTCCATATACTACGTATGAAATATAAGACGTGGGCTTTGGCCGACATAGCCTTTTTACTTTGTAGGTATTGACCGCCGGCCCCACACATTAACAATATCACACTATCTCATGGGGAAAGACCCGATCCGATCCGAACCCTACAGAAAATCTTGTAGTGATCCGAGACACGCTTGCGTGGTGCTGTTCCCTCTAGTAGCCGTCTGACGGTGTTTTTATTCTATGCTGGCTTGAGAACTACTTTAAGTTTCTCGCCGCCCTAAAAACAGTCCGGTGACGCTGCAAAGGCATTAGCGCTATAAAGGAAAATTATATTTTATTATTACTTTTTATTTATTTATTTATTTATGGGTAACCAACAAAGCAATAACACAAAATTATGCTGAAAACAAATATCACAATTTACAAAAAAATTGTAAGTAAGTAAGTTGGTATTCTGCTTAGCAGTAAGTGGTGGCCAATATTTGTTCTTGAAAGACTACTGACAAAAGGCGTATACTTTAAAAGACAAGGGAGTTTTAACGGCGCATTAATGTTTATTTTGGATATGAGAAGAGGGTTGTCGAAAATTCCATTGACTACTTTATATGTTTATAAAAATATGGGGAATTGACAATGTGATAGGTACTACGCTGACACAAAACCGGCTTTTAGGTCTAAACAACAATTAACCCTTTGACTGGTACAGCATAATAGATTTTTTATTGGTTGTCGATGCTATGGCAACCACATAAGGTTCAAATTATGGTGGCAACTATATTGCCACTACCAGTAAAAGGGTTAAGACCAACGGCTCAACCAATCTACCGAAGCACGATGGAACGGATGGACGACTCGACATTGCAAAAGTTGTGTTACCCAAACGCCCAATTCGTTATTTTACAATATTTTCAGAAAAGCTTTGTAAAAAGTAATTCTACAGTATATTGCTTTCTATAAAATAGTTTTTTGGCATTGATAGCATTTAACGCAATCTCTTCTGTGTGCTCGGATTCCGAATGAAGTGAGACAACACTCATCGGACAAGTAAACACTAGTAAATTGAAGCGTGCAATTGATTTCATGTTTGTTCCTCTGTTGGTATATGAGTTTAAATGATAAAGAAAACAGTTATGTGTTGGAAATTAATCACTTTTGTGTGGAGTTCTGTTGCTCATGGTTTCCTTGAAAAGGTATTAGATAGTTGCTTACTAAAGAGGATGGTAAAATTGAGCTTGTCGCTTTGATTTGTGAACTGGACTTCAGTACCATTTGTTTTTAGAAAAAACCTATTTCAAATTTATCTTAGTAAAAATATAAAATCAAGACCTAAAAGGTTGAAGCATTGGTCGTCAACACTTTTACACCATACAGATTTTAAATCGGTGTCTCTCTAGTGGTAGGAAAATCAAAATGGTTTCGTCGGTAGGAAGTGATCAGTTTTATCATAAAATTCATTTCGGGGAGTGCGCGAAGGAGTTACACGACCTAATCCTACCATCCACTTTCCGCTATCGGAGAGGCGCGAGTTCCATCCCTATGTTCTAGATATGCCACCTTGTCGTACGAGCCGATTCGGTTCAACTTTCTTAGTGCGTACAGCTAGGGAATGGAACGCGCTGCCTGCGAGTGTGTTCCCTGAAAGGTATAATCTAGACCTCTTCAAGGCCAGAGTGTATAGGCATTTTCTAGGCAGGCATGTTCAATCCTCGACCGCACCGTCACTTAACATCAGGTGAGGTGTAGTCAAATGCCTGTGAAAATAAAACGAATGCTTCTTTCTTGTCTTATTACCGCCTTTTGCTGGAGGGATTTTATTTTCTTGCTTGATAACAATAACGTAGTGGACTGTATTTTTCTATAGGCTGTAGGTTCTTCTTTGTTGATAGTGGACTGCAGGGTCTTCTTCTTCTTCTTCGGATTCTTCAGTTGCGTCTTCCTTGGAGTGAGCATGCCTTCTGCTTGTTGGATCCGTCTTTTATACAATATATACGCCCGCTGGCGTTCCTACGGCGTTGCCGGCGTTTAACCAATCAGAGCGCTCTATTGCTATGACTGAAATGGCGATATCGCTAGCCTTGTCTATTAAAGTAGCCCCTCTGATTGGTCGACCCTTTAGGCCAAATTAACATAATCATTAGTAATTATCGCGATGTTAATTACTTTTTATACCCTATCGTGATTACATTATAAAGATAATTAAGTGATTCTAAGATAACAAAACAATTACATTAATAGCTATCCTATAAAACAATTCTTATTATGATTCCTACTTATACATAAATTACATTGATTTTAATAGTGCGCTAGCTTACATTACGCGATAATTGATGATTACTTAGATCTATTTTATAATTAAAGTATTGTTGTGCAATATGATGTAAACATAATTATAGGTACTACGCGACGTTACGCGTCTAATTACAATACCCGCATATACATATACTAATACTTATTGATGTGGCGACACGAAATGTGTCCCACCTGTGATAATTGCGACACTTGTGTCTTAGCAACAATGGTTTACATGACATAGTACATGCATGATTCATTCCAATTAATAAAAATGTAATATAAACTTATAACTACATTTAAACGCTAAGTTACGAAACAATATAATAATAATGTGCTTATCTATTCCTACGCTAAAAATGATTCTTTATTAAAAATACCTAACTATCTATTTACTTAGGGCTAAGCGTAGTTTGTCCGTAACAGCCTGTCTATAACCAATAAAAAAAACCCTATCTCTGTCTCCTTTCAGGTTTTCAATACAGGAATTACTTCAGAAAAGTCGTAGTAAATGCTCTTTCTTTCGTGAACGGATAACTACTTCAAACTGCATTTTCTGCTATGTAAAACTATACAAGCTTCCGCAAAAATCTTTTAAATGTTACAAAAAATAAATTAACTATGTCCCATCCAGTCATTCCACATTCGCGCAGTAAATCTTTGTCATCAGTTTTGTTCTCTTCTTTTCTATCCTTAGACGAAATGCTAATTGAAACGCCACACTCAATTAAAACAATTATTATTCAAGGGCTGACAATCACACACCCCATATCCAATTGTGCACTGTTCGTTCAACAGCCCGAATTGTACTCAGCTCATCCGGCTCTAGGACCAACTCTTATTTCTTTGCAGCTAGATTCAAAATCGCTTGACGCGTACAAATGAATGCCGTTTTAGGTAAATCAGCGCTTAACCATGTCAATTTGGCTTTGACGAGATTAAACCCGATCTCATTATCGGCACTCTGGTTCGGTTTATACACGGTTTTTGTTTTGAACATCCATTCTATTTCGTTTATGGTTCCCTTTATTGTTATAGAATGTCTTTATTTACAAACAAAGCAATAGCAAGTAAATTAAAATACTTTAAATGAAACTTATAAAAACTATAAACTATAACTACTATTCACTATAAATAAAAAAATGCCCCAAATCATCCCCATCAGGCAGAGTGCCCAGTAAGCTAGCAGCATTGCCACGTTGGATAGCAATGCTTATACGCTGGCCCAAGTAGATGCTAGCTCTGAGCCACTCTGGGGTCCCGGGTGGTTTCTACTAATTTTATAGAAATATCTTTAAAAAGTTTATCTTTGTTGTTGTTGTTTTATTGTTTAATTAGTATCATGATGCATAATTAGCATGTTGTAGTATCTAGTAAGTACATATTCGTTGGTCGAGACTCTTCGCTATAAGGCCGTTTGCAGATACGACTATGGGGACAATGATCGTCGTATCCACATCCCACAAAGCGGTGACCTCGTGAGCCAAGTCAAGGTACTTAGTGAGCTTGTCCTTTTCGGCTTTCACAAGGTTCTCGTCATGCTGAATGGTGATATCGATGAGCATTGCCTGGCGCGTCGATCGATCTGTCAACACGATATCAGGCTTATTGGCAATAATAGCCCTGTCCGTGATAACTGATCAAACCTAGTAGAGCGTGGAATAACCATTTTCGAGAACTGGCGCCGGCATGTACATAAAGTACGGCACCTCAGATTCTACAAGACCATATTGAAGAGCAGCTACAAGGTTATGTCTGTGCAAGTACTCACCGTTAGCCAGGTGAGAACAACCGGAAATAATATGCCTGATTGACTCACCAGGCCGGCGGCATGCCCGAAAGATGTCGAGCGTACCGTCCCTCAGAATATATTTCCGGTAATTATTCGTCATCATTACTTCGTCTACAATTGCAAAGAAAAACCCCTCGGTTTCTCCAAAGAGGTCTCCGAATCGTAGCTAGTTTACCAGTGCGAGCAGATCCACATCGGGCCCTGTTAAGGCCCGGTAGAACCGCCCGTGGAGCGCCTTACCGTTCCATATGTTTCTGCGGTCTTTAGTGCTCAGCACCGTTGGTCTACGCTAGTTCTTGTTTGCCAAGGAGAGCGGGCGTGAGGCTCCTATCTACTGTCACAACGTGGCGGTGCATCCCACACTCATTGTTAGGGAAGTAATCCCTAACACTGCACACCTCGCGGTTATGGAGAGTATTGGCGTTGTAGTATTCACTTTTTATAACATGTTAATAAGATAGAGGATAGGGAAAGGTTTGTGTAAATACGAAAATACTTACGATTTTTATTGTTGCTAAGCATGTTTTTATATGTTTTTATCTCTTGTAGTCACATTATTTTTAGGTCCAGTTGTTTCCTTTTATCTTTCTATCAAAATTATTACATGTTGTCTTTATTTTCTTACAATACTTCTTTAGATATTATAAAATAACTTCCATTCAATGAAAATTTATAAACAAAGCCTTGACAACCATGTCAAATGTTTTGATGGCAAAGACAATATTTTCTTTTAAAAGTGCAATGTAAACTTTTTATGTAATTCTAAATTTGTATAAATTTAAATTAAATTGTGTTCTACGGGAAGGGTATATAAGCGTCCTGTCCTGCGGTCAAAGGCCAGTCTAATTACGAGTTCTGACCAAGGAGAACCTAATTACGGAACCTCTGGCTGACTATAGAACCTCTGGCTGACTATAGAACCTCTGGCTGTCTGCGGAACCTCTGGCTGACTTCGGAACCACTGTCTGACTGCGGAACCTCTACCTGGCCTGACCTCTACCGGTCTGACCTCTACCGGTCTGACCTCTACCAGTCTGACCTCTGCCGGTCTGACCTCTACCGGTCTGACCACTGCCGGTCTGACTTCTGCTGGCCTGGCCTCTGCCGGCCTGACCACTAACGGTCTGACCCCAGGATCCTGTGTGGTGCTGCTGAGCCAGTGTGACCCCGAGTTCCTGTATAGTGCTGCTGAGCCAGTCCTTCGCCCAAGTATTGCTGAGGTAGCGCCATCTGGCGCTGATAGATTCCTCATCATCAACATCATCGGCCTATCTTAGTCCACTGCTGGACATAGGTCTCCCCATATTAGCTGTTAGATTATTGTATATAAATTGTTTTGTATAGATATTTTGTAAATATTTTGTTATTATTAAATTTCATTTATTTTTCTTTCTTTTAATTAAAAAGTTGCTTCATAACAGCGTTTAAAAAGCCACGACCTCCACACTAACGCGGGATATACAGTCTCATAACAGATGAGCGTGGGTGAAACATGCAATGCATTGTGAGCTGTTGACGAACTCTCCTATCCAGAGCGTCTAACTCAGTCTGAGTCCATCTTAGTATGCTAAAGGAGTACGTGAGTAGGGGCATCGCCCAAGCGTTGAAGGCGCGCACCTTATTGCCCCCCGACAAAAGTCTTTTAAGTTCTTTTGTTAAACGACAGAAGAAGCGCTTATTCATCACCTGCTTTATGTCCACATCCGCAATAGTCAGAGACTGTGACATACCAAGATATTTGTAAGGTTCCGCCTCCGTGAGAGACCTGAGAGCCATTGTCTCAGAAAGTTATAAATTTGTTGAATTTACAACTTTCCCCCGATATACAAGAATAACCGCACATTTGTTTACACTGAACTCCATCCTGATTGAACTACTGAAATCTTCTGTGATTGATAGGCCTTCTTGTAGTCAATCCAGGCAGTAGAGAGGGCTGCCTTGTTCCGTTGGACTTGCTTGCACATAGTCATGTCCATGAGGAGCTCTTTAGTACCAAGGGACCCAACCCTACATCCATTTTGAAAAGGAGTTATAATGTTATTTGCAATAATATGCGTATTGATTATTGCTCTTAAAATGGATGCAAGGAGCTTGTAGAGTGTTTGTAAGCATGTTAAGGGTCTATAGTTTTTAGGATCCGTGGTACTACCAGAATTGTAGAGCAGGAAGGTGACACCTGTAGTGAGGAAAGATAAAAGAGAACAAAATTCCAGGGCTTGTTGGAAATGTGTTGCCAAGTCGTGTAAGCTTCGAATCCACTTTATTCAAAAACTGTGCAATCCAATCTTGCACAAGACTTTTCCAGTTCTGTGCCATACGAATCGCACAACTTATGTCATCGGGGCTGATTGTTATAGCCTCCACAGATTCGATGGTCTCACACTCACGCTCAATCACCCTCATCCAACCACCCTCGGTGTGTTCGACTAGCACTGACCAAATACTCCGCCAGAAATTAATCGTAGCAGTCGAATCTGGCAGTTGCCTGTCGGTCACAGTTTGGTCAGTTCCCTCCCACTTTCTATACATTTTCTTCAGTCTACTTGGAAGAGGCGAGTCGTTTAATCCGTACTTGCCATACGGGGGCATCACCAGTGGGCCGAGGTATACGGTAAGTGTCCGGGAACTTCACACGAGTAACACGGCTTGCCGCGATTCAATTCTACTAATTCGCTCAAACTATTAATAAAGTAATTAAATTAACAAACAGCTAACCAATACATTCATTTAGACATTCCTTAATTTTGAATCAAATGCACTAAACATAGATTCGAACATTTTCATAACAACATTAAATTATATTAATTAATTAAATATTAAACATAAAACTACGCCCCAACAGGCCAACAACCTTCCCTTTCTCTTAAGATAAACAAACTAAAGATAAACATCAAACAAAAAAAAATTATCCAGTTCTTGGATCCCTGGCACTGAAGAGAAGTTCATAGTGTCTGTACAATCTCTCTCCCCTTTCGTAGAGCGTTATCAGTATTCGCCATAATTTGAAGTTTTCTCTGTCTAAAACATCATTAATGTAATGGGCAATTTTGACCATTCCTGGTCCCACGTCATACCAACCTTTAATCAGCTTTTCCCTTGTTAAATTAAGGGAGTATGAATTTTTTTCCATATATCTTATTTTAAACTCAAGATCAACCCATTCCTTTTTTATTTGTTGTTCCAAATCCCATTCACGTTGTCCTTTCAATGTTCTTAATTCTGCCATATTCCTCGACAACTCCCTGATAACAATAAATAAAATATTCTTTCTTAAACTTCAGTCAAAATATTTAGCTAAATTTACTGTATTGATTAATCCACGAACTAATGTGGTATTAGGTCTTGTCAACAAATACACATTTTTAAAAGGACTCCCCGCAACGATAAATGGTCCCTCAAAAGCACGCTCAAACTTTCTACATCTTGTTGAGTCTGTTCCCACTTTATTTAATTTCCGTATTTTAACCCGTTCTCCTATCTGCAATTCTATTAATTTATGAGACCGATTAAATTTACTTTGACGCATATTTGCAAATCTTCTAAGATTTTCTCTCGCTTGATCCCTTAGTAAACCTAAACCTCTCTGACAAGATTTTGGTATTGAATTATCAAATGTGGTTTTAGACCCTTTTCCAAACATCAATTCCATAGGTGTAAAACCTGTACTTAAATGTATTTAATTATTATAAAGTTCCTCTATTTTAGGCAATAAAGAATCCCAATCTTGGTGATTTAATCCACAATACAATCGAAAATATTTACCCAACTCCCGATTTACTCGTTCTACTGTATTAGACCTGGGGTTTCGAATAGTTGTGTATAAGGGTTTAACCCCTAATTTACCTAGCTCCTCTTTCCATAATTTAGAAATAAATTGTTTACCGTTATCTGTCATTATGGTTTTCGGTTTTAAAATATTAACAAACTCCTTAAACCTTTCTAAGTCTGTCTGTGAAGTAATTGAATTTAAAGCAAATAATTTTAGAAATTTTGTAAACGTATCCTGTATAACAAATATATGGTCAGCTCCTGACCTTCCTTTAATAATAGGGCCATATAAATCAGCCATTACCATATCCACTGGATCTTGTGTAAGAATAGATTGGCATTCTCCCACAAATTTAACATTATCTGATTTTGATAATTGACATTCTGGACATCTCTTGATTATTGATCTTACAGTGACCCCCATTTTTACCCAGAAAAACCTTTTCCTCAAATACAAAATGGTCTTATAGACCCCCGAATGACCCATTTCTAAATGTTACTCTTTTACCACTTCCTTACATAAACTTTTAGGTAAAATGATTACCCAACTTGATCCTAGTGGATTGCTTTGATTAAATTTTACTAGTTCTTGCTCAATTTTACATCTTTGACCCATTCTACCCACTAAATCTATTTTCTAGACTGCTCTAAAATATGTAGTTTCATTAAATTTTTGAAATCAAAATAAATATTTATATGAAATTCGGAAAACGGAGATAACATTGGCCTTTTAGTGTTGCCAGCTATTCTATTCTATTTCCGTTATTATTATTATCACTTTATTTATCTTTTTTCTTAGCCTAGGTTTGTTATAATACTAATATATAAGTAAAACACAAAAGCACATACAAAACATAAAAATATTATAAAAACCTAGCCTAGGGTGCCGCCGGCAACGGGGCAGGGCTCAAGCTGCCGGTAGTTAGGGCTGCAGAGACAGGAACCTTCGGACTATCTGCGCCGTGTTCAAGAGTAACGCCTTCTGTATCTGACCCTTGATCCAACCATTGAGCGAGAGTTTCTTAAGGTGTTGGTCGAGACTTTTCGTTACCAGACCGTTCGCAGACACGACTATCGGTACAATGATTGTCGAGTCCATATCCCACATGGCGGTTACCTCGTGAGCCAAGTTAAGGTACTTGCTGACCTTGTCCTTCTCGGCCTTTACAAGGTTCTCGTCATGTGGGATTGTGACGTCGACAAGCACTGCCCAGCGTTGCGATCGATCTATCAGCACAATATCAGGCCTATTAGCTAGAATAGTCCTGTCCGTGATGACAGCTCGATCCCAATAGAGCGTGGCACGGCCGTTTTCGAGAACCGGCGCAGGTGTACCTGTAGTACGGCACTTCGTAGTCCACAAGACCGTATAGAATAGCAAGTTGCTGGTGAATAATCCTAGCTACCAGGTTATGTCTCTGTGCAAATACTCGCCGTTAGCAAGATGAGAATAACCGGAGATAATGTGCCTGAGTGATTCCCCTGGACGGCGCGGCGGCATGCCCGACAAATGTCGACCGTACCGTCCTTCAGGATATATCTCCGTCATGATAACTTCGTCCGCAATTGCACAGACAAAACCTTCGGTTTCTCCAAAGAGGTCCCCGAATCGTAGCCCGTTCACCGATGCGAGCAAATCGACATCGGGGCCCGTGAGCACCTTGTAGAACCGCCCGTGTAGCTCCTTGCTCCTCCATATCGCCTTGCGGTCCTCTGTGCTAAGTATCACTGGCCTGCGCCAGTTCTCATTTGCCAAGGAGAGCGGGGTAAGGCCCCTGTCCATTGCTACCACATCCCGATGCATCCTACTCTCGTTGTTGAGGAAATAGTCCCTAAGATTGCACACCTCGCGGTTGTGGAGGCTTTCGGCATTTAAAAAGCCGCGACCACCACACCTTCGCGGTATCTACAATCTCATAACAGACGAGCGTGGGTGTAGCATCCGTCGTGTGGTGAGCAATGCACGGACCTTGCGATCCAGGGCATCCAGCTCAGTCTGGGTCCACCTTAGTATGCCAAAGGAGTATATGAGTAGAGGCATCACCCAGGCGTTGAAAGCACGTACCTTATTACCCCCTGACAAAAGGCTGTTAAGCACTTTTGTCAAGCGGCAGCAGAAGCCCTCCTTCACCGTCTGTTTAATGCGCCCTTCCTGCAAAACTTAAAGACTGTGACATACCAAGGTACTTGTAGGTTTCTGCTTCAGAGATCGACTTGAGGAACATTGTCTCAGAAAGACATTATTATTATTATTATGATGTTACTACAAGTATCAGATATATATATTATATACGATAAGTAGTGTCGCTCTAAGTCAAATATTGTTTAGCTATAACTAGAGACTTCAGGACTGTGGTGTTCCGATTTTGCATTTGACCCACGTGGCTAGCTTCTAGGCCGGAAAGATATAAGAAAGACACGTTAACAAGAAGAAGTAGCAACATAACGCCCTGTAATATCCTCTCCTCTCCTCTTGTAATATATAGTTATCTAGTGCCAACAATGTTCGGGCTATAATTAATTTATTCGATGCTGCCACATGCTGTTTTGAAATTAAGGTTGTAAATATATATATATAATAAAAAACAAAATTAACTCTGGATATTTCTTTTGCCCTGACTGTCCGTTAATAGGCTGATGATAATAAGATTCGTTTGTAGAAACATCCTTTTTGTCCAATGTTGTTAATTATTCTTATCGAGTATAGATTTGTTAGATTAACCTGGTGACAAAGAGTTCGAGTCGCGCAAGCCTCTAACACGACTTCGCCTCTTATGTGTACGCCAACAAATGTGATGTTTGTTCCGTACACAGAAACACAAACCTATTATCCAAAGACAGCGGTGACAGCTGTAAACAACAATGACGATGGGAACACTACACTACATCAATTTCAGAGTCTTACCATGTTAACTCACACCTCTTTCACTTGTGATACATCGAACGTCGAGCGCGAGCGAGTCCCATTTTACCCGCAGATTAGGATGCGTTTACACCGGAGCAGTGGAAGTTAGAGAAATAGAACGCGTTAATATCCAATAGTATTTTTTTATTCATTTTCCGTGCCCCACTTAGAAGTTTTAAAATTAAGTGATTCTATTGGTTGATTTTTCCTCGCGCACCGCTTAGGTGCCTCGCACAGCACCAGTGTAAGCTCTTAGGCTTGTTTCACACGTTCCACAACCACACCAGAATCACAATCACAACACGAGGGCGGGCGCTAATTTGTATGAAAATTAATAGTGAAATTCACACGGGCCATATTTTGCCATCATTATTGACCGTGTGTTTGATACCGACTACATCGCAGCCACGTCGAAACCACAACGCAACCACCAGCGACACCGCGAACTAGCGGCCGGCCATATTGCAAACATTTTGTAGGTAACACAACGTAACCGCAAGAAACCGCAGCGACACTATTCACACGTATCCACAGCTTGACTACCTTGTCGCGACGGTGTGGTGTAGTTGTGGTACGTGAAACAAGCCTTAAGGTTGATTTACACGTACGCGGAAGTCACTGGCGTAAAACATAAACGTGGGCTCTTTTCCGTTACAGCATCACTGGCATTTAAGGCTGGACTGGCAAAAAAATTGTTTATATGGCCAGTACCTTGACAGCGCTGGCGCAGTAGTGAGGCTGGCGTCAGAAACTGGATAAGTGTCAATCAGCCTTTAGGGTGCGTCTTCACCAAAGCTATGGAAGCTAGTTATGGAGTTATACTCAACAACAAAAATCTCTAATAACATTACTTCATCTCACACCGCACTGGAAAGGCAACTGAAATAAGCATAATAGTCTACAGCTATATACGAGTACTACACAGCGCTAGTGGAAAGACACCTTTAACCATCCCTGGCCCGCGGGAATGCTCCACGCTTTTTCCCCTGTCAAAAAAAGGTTTGATTGTTTAAAAAAAAAATATCTAGTGAACATAATCTAATAAGGATTTTGACGCCAACAACAATTTGCTCCGAACCACAGTTTAAGTAATAGTTAGCCCTAACAATTAAAAGTGTAAATTTAAATAAAAATACGACTATAATATCACTAAATAGTTTTTTAAGAGCCACGTCTGATAATCGGTGACCGAATTTTTAGTCGGTGAAAATTAAACGTATGGAATTCTATGTTGCAACGCAATCGTCCTACAAAATGTCGGCTACAAAATAAGTGATAGTCGAAATGAAACAGCTTTTACGAATCTACTCGCGTTTATTTTACACATTACTTATTTAATGTTTATCCTGACGTTTCGAAAAAAAAAAAAAAAAAAAAAAAACCCTTTGCAGGGTTCGTGGTCACAGGGAGACTGAGGTGTTGGTCATCTCATAATTAGTTGGTAGCTTGTATACCCTCATTTAAATTTAATCAGGTGCGTTCCGTTTTACGCAGAAAGAGCTTACAGTATCTTTTGGTCTGGCAGTATGGTGTCGGGGCTGGGATTTAATATTTTGTATGATGGTGGGATCCCATATTTAGATTTAGCTGGTGGTAGATTCCAACCATCTTCTCTATTAAAATTAGGATGTTTTTTAATTTCAATAGCCTCGCGTATCATCCTAGGGATGAATCGTTGTTCTTTAACGAGTATTTGTGGTTTATCAAATCTGATGTAATGGTTGGGCCCCTCTAGGGAATGTTCGCATACTGCAGACTTATTTTCGCGCCTATGCTTGACGTCAGCTATATGTTCTTTAACACGGGTTCCTATACTTCTCTTTGTTTGCCCGATGTAAGAGAGCCCACAGTCGCAGTCCAGTTTGTACACGCCTGCATCTCGAAGGGGTATGTTGCACTTGACAGGTCGTAAAAATTGGTTGATCTTCTTCGGCGGCTTGAAGTAAGTGTTGATTGAAGCTCGCTTTAAGATATGTCCAATCTTGTCAGTGACACCTTTCATATATGGAAGTACAGCAGGTTGGCGCTCGACTGTGGTTGGTTTATTGCGTTTTCTGTGACAAAGCCGTGGTACTTTCAGTTTATTATCCTGTAGTACGTGCTTGACATGCTAAAGCTCAGCAGCCAGGTGTTGGGTGTCACAGATGCCGCGTGCTCTCTGAAACAAAGATTTCCCTACAGTAGCCAACTGTCTAGGATGGTAGTGAGAATCACCATTGAGATACCTATCTGTATGGGTTACTTTACGATACACAGTGTGACTCAAACTATGATCCGGATTCCTGATAATTAAAATATCCAAGAAAGCTAGCTTACTATCTGCCTCTAACTCCATTGTAAATTGTATTTTTGGATGTATGGAGTTAAGATGATCTGGAAAAGCAGATACTTTATCAGTTGGTAGGATAGTGAAAGTGTCATCTACGTACCGCTTGTAGAACCTAGGGGTTACCGGTGCTATGCTCAGGGCCCTCTCCTCGAAGTCTTCCATAAAGATATCGGCGACAACGGGCGAAACAGGGGAACCCATGGCAACACCCTCTACTTGCAGGTAGTAAATGTCATTCCACAAAAGGTAGCCAGATGTTAGACAATGCTCTAATAGTACTGCATATTCATCAGGCATATCTTGTTCCGCTAGACGTTTTTTGGTAATTTCAATGCAATCCTGAACTGGTAGGCATGTAAATAAGGACTGCACATCAAAACTAACCATAGTTTCATTGTCAGCGAAATGTAGGTCTTTGATATCGTTGACAAATTGGTAGGAATCCTTCACATAAGCTGTTGTGTTACCTCTAAGTGGTGAAAGAATCTTAGCTATATGCCGGGCCAGTCGGTAAGTTGGTGAATCAATCTGGCTTACAATAGGGCGTAGCGGAGCCTCGGGTTTGTGAATTTTCGGTAACCCAAACAAGAAGAAGAAGATCAACCAATTTTTACGACCTGTCAAGTGCAACATACCCCTTCAAGATGCAGGCGTGTACAAACTGGACTGCGACTGTGGGCTCTCTTACATCGGGCAAACAAAGAGAAGTATAGGAACCCGTGTTAAAGAACATATAGCTGACGTCAAGCATAGGCGCGAAAATAAGTCTGCAGTATGCGAACATTCCCTAGAGGGGCCCAACCATTACATCAGATTTGATAAACCACAAATACTCGTTAAAGAACAACGATTCATCCCTAGGATGATACGCGAGGCTATTGAAATTAAAAAACATCCTAATTTTAATAGAGAAGATGGTTGGAATCTACCACCAGCCTGGGATCCCATCATACAAAATATTAAATCCCAGCCCCGACACCATACTGCCAGACCAAAAGATACTGTAAGCTCTTTCTGCGTAAAACGGAACGCACCTGATTAAATTTAAATGAGGGTATACAAGCTACCAACTAATTATGAGATGACCAACACCTCAGTCTCCCTGTGACCACGAACCCTGCAAAGGGTTCGAAACGTCAGGATAAACATTAAATAAGTAATGTGTAAAATAAACGCGAGTAGATCCGTAAAAGTTGTTTCATTTCAATGTGTAGTGTTCGCGTAAACTTTAGAAAACAATGAGTGATAGTCGGTCCGATTAGTCCTATAGTAATTTTTTGATTTGACTTAAACTCGATAATACAACCTATTCGAAAGTTATTTAAAAGCTAGTAGATGCACATAATACAGTGACTTTCACATTCCTGTTTCATTTTTGTAAAAGAGTATCGTTTAAGCAGTAGGTGCTAAAAAATATATTTACTTACGTATTTTTTTTCGATATGTTTATAATATGATTTTGGTATTTGTTATTATTTATAGTTACCATAGGTGCGTTAACTGTTAAAAACTTAGGAGTTAGATTTGGTCGTTTAGTTGAAAACATATTTTCTTATAATTTCTTTACTGTTTTCCCAGTTTTAGCGTCTTTTTCTTATACAGCTCGTAATAAGCATTTTATAGGGATCTAGTCGCGTTTATTTTACACATTGTTTTAGCTAGACGTTATCTTTATGCTACCTTCCATATCTTTAATAGGGCGCTTTCCGTTTTATGCAAAATAAGCTCACGCTATTATTTAGTCATCATACATGGACTGAAATTAAAAAATATACGATTGAGAGAAAGGTAGGTATTAATTTCAAATCATTTTGTTTTAATAGCTTTAGTAGTACATAAGTCGGAAAAGTTTCCACCCCCACGACCCGGTCAATCCCAGCTGAGGTAGCATTGAATAACATTCTAGAAATGAAACATAGTTCTTTAGGAGTTTTAGAAAATCGACAAATTATAATAATAGTAGGGGCCTTTAAGGGCATGTTCGCACACTGTAGATTTATTTTCGAGACCATGCTGATGGTTCAGTTCCTTCTTTGACTTGTAATTTCATTGGATCGCTTTCTCTCTCTTTTTTTCATTTCTCCTTCTCCATACCAGAATACAGCATTGGGTGGCCGTGACTCTGCATTCTAGAATCCTACTACCTGGCGCCATAGCCCTTCACGTTTGCATGTTGAAAAGGAATATTGTTCTTGATATAATTGTCTCGTCTCTTCGATAGCTTGGACTGATTTAATTGAATCTCTTGAACATAATAGTTTGTGGAAAAAAACTGTAGTCGTTACTATGCAGCATGTGATTAACATGCAGCTCAGCAGTAGCATAATGGGCTGGTCTGCATTGAAATCGAGTGAAAATTTTGGGGAAAAAAGTACTGTGTGCCAATAAATGTATTTCTTTATTTTCTTTCTTTACTTTGAGGTCGTTTAAAATATAATATTTAATTATATTTCATATAATATAATTTAAAAAATAAATAAATGTCAGATGTTACATACGTTAGGCGTGCGAGATCTAGATAACAACAGAACTGTTATTTACATTTCATATCTTTACGTCCTTTGTTTAAGTTTGGACCTTCGCAAATCCTTGAATATATTAATTCTATGTAAATACTCTCGTCCAAATAAAACACATTTTAACGGATTACAAACTTATTAACCGTGCTTAGGAGATGAATTATTGGATCTTGAATAGATTTCGCTTTTAATTTAACATTTTATAACGGCCATTGAACCGCTCGTACCTACTTATTAGAATTTCAAAGTCTATTGATTTATCGGAATCATTACATACTGTAGTGAAACAAAATAAATAAAACACTGGATCACACTTTCTCACGTTAAAATTTTGGTTTATTGTAAAGAAGACAGGTCATAAATACAAACAAATATTACAAAAAAAATAACATCACACTAGTTTTACTGTTTAAATAATCTTTAAAATATAAAAAAAGGTTTCATGAATTTAACACCGATACAGCACGGATTGATACGAAAATTGAACGCGGCACAGGTGAGATAAAAAAAAGGTGAGTATGCGATGCGATGATTAGGTGATTCGGCCGGGTTAATTTAAGTTCAAAACTACGCAGTGGCCCGACAAAAGGGTTTTAGAATTTAGGGATTTTCTTTCAACTTTCAACATCAAAACCAACAACATCAAACCAACAACACCAAAACCAACAACACCAAAACCAACAACACCAAAACCAACAACACCAAAACCAACAACACCAAAACCAACAACACCAAAACCAACAACACCAAAACCAACAACACCAAAACCAACAACACCAAAACCAACAACACCAAAACCAACAGACAACAACATCAACAAACAACAACAGAACCCCAAAATAAAAACATCAACATCAACTAGATTAATGCCAACAACGTCAATGAAGTTCCGTTTCAAACCCAAGCATAGGGAATAGGAAAAATAAAATAATAATAAACCTCTGGGAATATGACAAAAGGACAATCGCTTTTTTTTTTTGGAATTTAGGGAAATATGGAATAAATAAACCACCAAGAATATGACAAAAGGACAAACGCTTTTTTTTGGAATTTAGGGATATATGGAAAAAATAAACCACCAAGAATATGACAAAAGGACAAACGCTTTTTTTGGAATTTAGGGATTTATGGAAAAAAATAAACCACCAAGAATATGACAAAAGGACAAACGCTTTTTTTGGAATTTAGGGATTTATGGAAGGTTAGAACAAAACCTTAAAAAGGGAAATTCATTCAGACAAAAAAAAATGATACGTGCCCACGTGTTTAGTATCCGCATCGGTTAAAACATATACCTGTGGTGAAACACGATCAACAACCCTACACTGCACAAAGCGTGGTGCAAACTTGCCTCCCCTAAACGTGTCAGAAGTTCCTCTCTGAAAGTTCCTACGCCAAACGACTTGTCCAACATCGAACCTAACTGTTCTACGGTTCGCGTTATACTTCCTAGCGTTAAGATGGAAAGCTAAAACCATCGAATCCGTGACCCTTTCATAGACTTCGCGAAGCGTACGAAGATTAGAACCTGGCTAACCACACGCTGACGAATCATCGTCAACTCGCGTCCATACATAAGGAAATTCGGAGTATAGGAAGTAGCCAAATTAATGCAAGAATTTAGATAGAGAGCAACTCGTCGCAAATTATCTACCCAGTTGCGCTGATCGTTGCCGGCTAAAATGCTAAGTGTGGTAACCACCACTTGATTATATCTCTCTACGACGTTCGCTTGTGGAGAGTAATACGGCGTATAACATGGATTAGGGATATCGTAGCTTGTTAAGAAATTTAAAAATTGCGCGCTGTGGAAAACCGTGGCGTTATCGCACAGGATATTGGCTGGGACGCCGTAACGCAGGATAATCTCAGACTCCAAAGCTGCCGAAATGGTTGCCGCGTTCACCCTTTGGAGTGGAGACAGCCACACAAATTTGGTGAAAACGTCTACCATCGTAAGGATGTATCGGAAACCATTGCGACTATCAGGCAATGGACCTATCAAATCAATCGACAGCAAATCCATTGGGGCGATGACAAGGCGTGGATATAGCCGCTGACCGCGCGGCTGCGAATTAGCGATCTTATAAGCTTTGCAGACCTGACACTCAGAAAGAAATCTGGCGACATCCCGGTACATATACGGCCAATAATATAGGTCCCGAGCTTTCAGATACGTCTTCATAATCCCAGGGTGCACATTGGGGAAACCGTTATGGATTTCAGCAATTGCCTCTCTGGTCTTTGACGCAGGTAAAACAATACGCCACGAGTTGGGTACCAAGGGGTTCTCAACTGCTACCTTCCTCATTAAAACATCACCGCGCAAAGCAAACGCTGAGAACATTTGGGGAGAATCCCTTACGCCGTTAAAAATACGTTCGAACCTGGGGTCCCCAGAAGATTCAGCACCACGTTCAAAAGAAATAAGCCCAACCTGAGCACGAGACAAAGCATCAGGAACAACATTTAGAGCACCCTTCCGGTGTTCGATCTCAAAATTATATTGAGAAATCAAAGTCGCCCACCGGGCCAAACGTCCAGTGGGATTATCGAGAGTGATCAACCACTTAAGGGCGATGTGATCAGTCACGATTTTAAATTTCATGCCATCGAGATAACCGCGAAAGTGCGTGATGGATTCGAGAACCGCCAGAAGCTCGTGTTCAGTAGTGCTATAATTACGTTTAGCCTTAGAGAACAAACGAGAATAATAAGCGATCGGTTGTTCGATGCCATCAAATTCCTGTGCAGAACCAAGACCAACTTGGCTAGCATCGCATTGGAGGATGAATGGCTTCAAAAATCGGGGCAGGCCATAAGCGGAGAGTTCATCAAAGCATCCTTCAACTTCGCAAAAGCCGCCGCAGCACTGTGGTTCCAATCGATGGGATCACGTTCTTTCCTTTTTCCAATCAAAGCAGTAAGAGGTGCAATAATCGAGGAGAAACCATCTACAAATCGTCGATAATATGAGCACATGCCGATAAATGCGCAGAGGGACTTGGCACTTGTGGGTGTCGGATAATCCCTTATCGCCTCGAGTTTCTTCGGATATGTAGCCAAGGTATCTTAACTCCGATTTACAAAACTTCTTCAGATTAACTGTAAGGCCAGCCTCCTTTAACCTATCACGAACCTTGCGGATAAGTCGAAGATGACTGTCAAAATCCCGAGAAACCAAAATCAAATCGTCCACGTAACCAAAAATAAAGTCATCGGACTCGGGGGAACATTCATAATTAACAATCATGTCAGTGAGCCTCTGCATTTCGGAAGCTGCGTTCGTTAGGCCAAAAGGAAGGCGTACGAACTCAAACAGACCTCTTTGCGGCACGATAAAAGCCGTTTTTTCGCAACTGGCCTTGTCTGCCAATGGGATCTGCCAAAAAGAACTTCTAAAATCTAGTGACGTCAGATATTTAGTACCTCGAAGGTTATCTAAGATATCCTGTACGCGGGGGAGAGGATAAGAGTCACGTACAGTAACGCTATTCAATTTCCGACTGTCCACGCAAAATCGGATGCTACCATCTTTCTTGGTCCCTCACATCACAACGGGCGAAGCCCAAGGAGATCGCGATGGGCGTATAACTCCTATCCTACCTATTGAGAGCCTTAAGTTTGACGGGCGAAAGCTGATAGTATCGTTGGCGAATGGGAGAACCAACAGTCTCAATCTTATGAGAAAGCCACGAGGTACAACCTAAACCGGCCTTCTCAGAAGAAAGTTTCTCGAACTCGCCAATAACAGCCTGAAGCCTTACCTCTTGGTTCGTTGAAAGCACCGTACGCGGATGAACATAACGTACCTCGCCAACCACTGGAGGTTCCACCCCAGGGTGACCAGGTGGCGGGACAAAAAGTTTCCCAGACCGAACATTCGCGAACGCGTCTTTCAAGACGTCCGTAAGACCAGAAAAATTCCAAAACTCAATCCCTAAAATAAATGAAGTTGGTAAATTACAACTGACAAGGCAAGAATGTAAAACACGGGAACCGTTAAAAACAATTGGTATATCCAATCCACACAAAATATCGATTGGAGAATTATCGGCAGAAACGACCGACGGACGGATGTCGCTAAAATATGCTAAACCGAGTTCCGTTAAAAGGGAAACGTCGATCAGTGAAATCTGGGCACCAGAGTCCAAAAGAGCCTTGACAGGGCAAACAGCAATACTAACTTCAATAAATAATCTGTTATCCTGCGATTTGTTCAAAACAACGGGCGACACCGATGGACCCCTCAATGCGCCGTTGTCCCGTTTTTTGACGATGTAGGATTACACCGTGGACAATCGCGGGTAATAGCTCCAATCCGCTTACATTTAAAGCAAACAGCTTCAGAAATGTTGGGACAGTTGCGATAGTTGTGTCCCGACGCATCACATTTCATGCATACCAAAGGAGGCCGTGACCCGGTATTGTTGACAACAACGGCATTGACAGGTGCTATCGCCAAACGCGCCGGTCGTGAACTTTGAAAAGTCAATATCTCTCACGATGTTCGTGGCGAGACAAGGATGGTATCTTGGATTCATGCCGTATTTCACTATATTGAACAAACTCTCTTCCGATACCGGAGTGCGGAGTTTTGCGTTCAAATCGCGGGCCTGAATAACAAAATCAACCACCGATTGGTTGGCCTTCTGAGACAATGCGCGGAGTCGGCTCTCAACTTTAAAATCGTAGTCCGCTACGTCAAAAGTTTTTAAAAAAGAGGCTTTAAGATCTGCGTATAAAAAACCCGGGTGTCTTATTGACCTAAAATATATTAGAGCGCTACCTGTCAATAACTCGTGGTAACGCCTGACAACATAAGATCCTCTCCCCCCCGGATCGCGAAAGCGTTTGGACGTGTCCACTGTGTTGAGTGCTGTCAGAAAATCAAATGTTTTAACTTAAAAATATATTTTTGAATTTGTGAATTTTTTCGTGGATTCGAACCTGTGTTGCTGGGATCCGGAGTGTTGCTGCTGACCGTTGAGCCAAATACGTGAGCGACGGCACGGCGAAATTGTGAGCTGAGTTCAACGGATAACGTAGGAGAAGCTACGCTACGACACTCAAATCTCGCTACGAAGTTGGCTACGCGTTGCTACGAACTACTACGACTGCCTACATACGGCGGGTGCGTGTGGGTTTTGTACGACAATTTTTAAGCAAATCTGGTCTTTGTGTGTGGAGCATTTATGCCTAATATGCAGCAACCCCTCCTCCTACCACTACTGCGTTGTCCGGCTCCCGCTCTGAATCAGATCTGTCGAAGGTTAGTGCCATTATTACTAAAAGTGATACTAATATTTCCACGCGTACTAAACGTCAGAAAATGGAAACTTCACCTCATAATTCGTCAACACAATCTACATCTCACACCGGAGACCTAAGAACAGATTTATTGGATATGCTAACAAATTGGAAAGAGGATCAAGACCGGCGTTTAAACGAATGGAAAACAGACCCTAACGACACCCTGTCTAAACTGGTAAATGAGGTAACTAACCTGAAAAAAGAATGCCATAACTTAAAAAAATCAAATGCCGAGATAGAAAAAGGCATGGAATTCATAAATAAAAGCCATGAAGAACAGCAAATAAAGTACTGGAAATTGAGAAAGAAAAAATACCAATACTGATGCCATAAAAAGAATGGAAACCCAAATTCAAGATCTTCATTTTCAGACCAGACAGGCAACTATCGAGATACGAAACATACCTTATTCGGAAAATGAAAATTATGAAAAGCTCCTGGCCATTATTTCAAGTATCGGAAAAGCAATGGAAGTTGATATAAACTCAAAGGATATACGAGACATATAAAGACTACCTGGGAAACCTGGAATAACAAGACCTATCGTAGCAGAGTTTGTCTGTGTTTATGCAAAGAACGAATTAGTGTCCAGAGTGCGACGATTCAATAAAGAAAAACCAGTCATTGAAAAGCTAAATACTCAAACAATTGGACTACCAGGAGTAAAGAAGCCGATCTATGTTGATGAACATCTTGCACCATCGCAGAGGAAACTAATGTTTGAAGCCCGCCAATTCGCCAAGAAGCACAATTACTCTTGCTGGCATTCAAATGGAAGAATACTTTTACGTATGGATTCAACTGGCAAGCCGATTCAAATCAAATCTGAGAAGTGCCTCTCTGAAATTGAAAAAAAAATAATATTTATCGGTGATTCTTTGTTCTGCTGTCTATAGTTTCGTTAACTTGCTATTCATTTTTTTGAGTTTTACTTAAGCATGTGCAATTTGTACCTAGTCGTGCCATAAATTCTGTCCCTCATATAAACATGTCCAGTGTAGAAAAAAAAAATTTAGAGAAATTTTAAAAGCATGTATTTTAAACGTTTAATTATATAGATTATTATAAATGTTAAAACTATTCAAAATGACCACCTTTGGCTTTTACACATTTCTCCAAACGTCCTGGCCATTCATCTATGGCCGCACGTACCACATATAATGGTATCGAGGCAGCCGCCTTCACTAAATCTGCCTTTAGCGACTCAATATTTGGATGGTTGTTTTGAGCAGGCCTTCTCCTCTAAAATATTCCATAAGCAATAATCCAAAGGATTAAGATCAGGACTGGCAGGGGGCCAATCTTCAAAGGCGATGAAATCCGTTAAATTCAGGTCTAACCAGCGCTGGGTTGATTCCCTTTGTGCGCTGGTGCTGAGTCTTGTTGAAATATCCATTGTTTACCAGCAAATACAGTGTTACTTAGTGGCTTAACTACCTTCTCTAAAACATCGCTTTGGTAGTTAATTGCTCGTGTCTTCACCCCTTGTTCACAAAAATGGAGCTTTGTCACCTCTTCGTATGACACGCCCCACCAAACCATCACAGATGCTGGATGGTGGCCTCTTTCGACCTTCGGAATTATCTCGTTAGCTTCTTGGGAGCTGGTGTGCATAGACCCTGTTGTTATGACGATTAAATTTCTCTTCAACCGTGAAAATTTTCTCATCAGTAAAAAGAATTTTCCGATGGCCACCATCTGCGTGTCTTTGCAACAACTTCTTCGCTTTCGTAGTTCGTTTGAAACGAAGGGCTGCAGTCAACAGCTGACCTGTCCTCCTTCGATAAGCCCTAAGCTTATCGTCTTCTTTTAAGATACGAGACATAGACCTAGGGGAATTTTCATTTCCCTAGCCATGATTTTCTGCTTACGGGTCGGGTTTCTTCGGATTCTCTCTCTGACGGCTTTGATAGCTGCTGATTTTCTTGGCTTGACCGGCCCTTGGCCTATCATTGACAGAAGAAAGCTCATTGTAACGCTTGATGGTCCGGTAAACAAATTTCTGCGTTATTTTCAATGGTTTTAACAAGTTGAAAATCTTGACTGATGTTTTGTTACATTTGTGTAAGGCAATCACTGCGATTCGATTATCTGTGACACTCCACTCCATGTTTATAGCTATGATAGATAGATAGATAGATAACGTCTTTATTTGGACACTATAGACACACACAATATACAATCGTAAATAAAAAAAACAACAATTACACTAAACATAATTTCATAAGGTAAGGTCTATTGTAATTACTAACAATCTATGGAATTATTCTGAAATAAATACTTATTATTATTATTATTATAACACAAGTATTAAAAATACAAAAATGTTTGTGTGCCGCAGCATCTCAAAAGGGTCGTTGCTCAGCGTGGTATTCACTCGCATAGCTAGTGAATCGCTGATTTTCAGCAACAACCAGGAGTGACCACAAGGACGGTGCCCGTAACAATTATCAGTAAAGTGCCCATGAGCGTAGCCTTGACCGTGTTGTAAAAAAATATTAAAATTTGTAAATAAAGATTTTTAATGTATAAGCTGTGCAGTGTATATTATGTTTATAATTGACATTAAATTGGATAAGGGTATAATAATATATAAGTAAAATGCAAAGTAAAATAAAAATTAAATAAAAAAAATAAATAAATAACTAAAATATATATATATATATATATAATAAGTGTGCTACCTAGTTCGCATTTGTTACCACGCCACCTACAAAAATCGTTTAGGAATACCTAACTTCTGTTCGGCGAGCAGATGAGACTAAAGTTGTTTTTTAAAAGAGAACTTAGAATGCAACCGCCTTATTGGGGGAGGGATGTTGTTCCAACACTTAGTTGCATGATACCGAAAACTTCCAGTGAAGGCAACAGTCCAATGTTGTTGAACCCTAAGTGGCGGACGTGTAGACCTAGGTGCATGATCAAAATATTTTACAGAGCTGTTAAAATTCAATTTTGAAAATAAATATTCTGGACTTTTAAAGCGAGTAATATCAAACAATAGAGATGCTAAATGTAGGTTCCTGCGCGCTTCCATGTTCAGTATTGACTCGTTATTAAGAAAGCTATGTGTTATATTGAAATGAATAGTATAAAACTTACTTATTAAAATGACATCAAATAATAGTAATAAATTCATATTACTTTTTTTTAAATACCCTCGTATAAGTTGGGACAGAACTTATGGCAAGACTATGTATAATCACTTATCTAGTTATATTTGTTAAACTTTGGCTCTTAATAGAGAGTTATAAAATCTCTCCTTTTGCTACTTTTAAAAAACACACACACACTCACTTACACACTAAACTTTTTAAAATCATCTTTATCTCTTTTACCATAGTTCCTTTAAATCAATCTCATATGATGCAAAATAACAGCTCATTGAAACTGCTACTGAAACTGTTATTACAAAATTCAACGAAACAAATATATTATTAAACAATATTGACAATTTTAATATTTCACAATGCTATGTTTGTGAACCTGAGCAATGCCTGTCCTATTTAAAAAACCCGAATTTATTTTTTAAAATAATGCAACAAAATATACGTAGCATTAACCGTAATTTTAGTAATTTCTGTGTACTGTTACATCGTATTGGTATTGTTTGCAATGTTATAGTGTTAACAGAGTGCTGGCTATCCAGTGTAAGTTCTTTACCTGCTCTAGATGGATACGACATTCACAGCACCACGGATAATTATAACCAGAACGATGGAGTAGTAGTATTGGTTAACAGTAAAGTGTCATGTCGAGTTGAAGAGCCACATTTGCTGGAAGCAAACTGTTTAACAATTAAACTGGGCATTGAAACTGTAATAATTGCAATATATCGTCCACATTGTTTCAAAAATATTGAAAATTTCATTAACTCGCTACAATCCCTTCTGGGCCAACTCTCGACTTTTAAGAATATTATTATTGTAGGAGACATTAATATTAATTTATCAAACTCAGGTTCTCCAGTAACAACTAATTATCTAGAAAGTCTAGCGTACTATGGTCTCTTACCTGCATACGATATCCCAACTCGAGCATCCAATTGTCTGGACCATGTTATAGTGAAGTCAAAGTTGACATCGATATCTCTGGTGTTAGACACAGCCGTAACTGATCATAAAGCGGTACTTTTTAGTTTAGGGCATAAAGGACGTATTTTGCTAAGCAAAAACAAGTACATATCAAAAATAAACTATGAAGGTGTTTTACTAGATTGTCAGTCAATTGATTTCAAGGATGTGTATAGTAACAGTGACTTAAATTGCGCGACTAATATTTTTATCGATCATTACAAAATATTATTTCCGAAAATACATTAAAAATTAGAATATCTAGAGCTCGATTGCCTCTGAAGCCCTGGATTACACCAGGTTTAATTAGGTGCATAAGGAACAGAGACAGGATGCATGCTAAAATAAGAAAAGATCCTTTGAATGAAACTTTAAAACTAACCTATAGAAGGTATAGAAACTATTGTAACAATATTCTCAAAAGGGTCAAGCAGCAATACGAAAGAGATAAAATTAACTTAGCAAAGGGCAATAATAAGCAGTTGTGGAAAGCGATTAAGAATGTAGTTAACTTACAAAATAAGGTACCTGCTAATGAGCTTCTTTCTAATAGCATGAACAGCCTTGAAACTTTAAATAATATAAATACATTTTTTGCAACGATGTGGTCGGAATTATGCAAGAAAAATCCCGAAAACGTTGCTCCTCTTTCTTCATGTTCAAATCGAGATCCTAAAGATTCTTTTGCTATGTACGAAACAACTACAGAGGAAGTCGAGAGAATAATAGTAGCTTTAAAATCAGACTGTTCCGCGGGGTGGGACGGAGTGCCAACAAAGGTTTTGAAAGTTGTTAAGCATGTAATTGTTCCTATTCTTACTGACTTACTGAACCGATGCATCACAAATGGTATTTTTCCTGATGCAATGAAAAAATCGATAGTGATTTCAATCCATAAGGGAGGAAAGCGTGACTGTGTCAATAATTATCGCCCGATCTCCCTTCTTCCAATACTGTCAAAAATATTTGAAAAGGTTATCAACAAAAGGTTAATGCAATATCTAGAGAAATGTAAACTATTGTCTAGGACGCAGTATGGTTTTAGGTCGGGAAAATCGACAAATGAAGCGGTTCATGATATCACAGACTTTATAGTAGATAAATTGGATAACAAACAAAAATGCTTGACAGTCTTTATTGATTTAGCGAAGGCTTTTGACACAGTCTCATTCTCAAGGCTTTTGCAGAAGTTGGAATGCAGTTTTGGGGTTCGAGGAGCACCATTGCAACTTCTGAAAGATTACCTTCAGAATCGCAAGCAATGTGTCAAAATAAATGACCTAATAAGTCCTGAAAATCCAATTACTTGCGGCGTTCTCCAAGGTAGCATATTAGGCCCCACACTGTTTCTTTGTTACATTAACGATTTGTGCAACCTCGAGATCCAGAATTGTAAAATAATATCCTATGCAGACGATACGGCTCTTACTTTTTATGGACACTCTTGGCCGGAAGTATTAGAACTAGCACAAAACGGTTTTAACATGGTATGCCATTGGCTAGCCTCTAATTCCTTAACACTAAACATTAGCAAAACCAAATTATATCACTTTTTCTATTAAAAACAACATCATGCCCGCTGATATAAATCTTAAAATTATAGCTCATTCTTGTGCATTTCCACCTTTGTCATCATGCGATTGCCCCTCATTGAATCGAACTAGTTCAATAAGATATCTGGGAGTGATCGTTGATAGCGGGCTGAAATTTGAATCACATATTCTAAGCCTTGCTCAAAGAGTTCGTAAATTAACTTACGTGTTTAAACAATTAAGGGAGGTTGTTGATACGGTTCTTATAAGAAATATTTACTTGGTACTTTGTCACTCAATTATATCTTATTGTATTACTGTATGGGGAGGTGCAGCAAAGTCACATTTGATGGTATTAGAAAGAGCCCAAAGGTTGATATTAAAAGTCAGTAATAGTAAACCTCGTCTATACCCTACAAAGGAGTTGTACAGAGAATGCAAAGTTTTAACAATTCGACAAACATATCTGCTCGCCCTTATTATGAGACAACACTCTCTTGTACAGTTCCGCAGAGACCACCCACTTGCTAACAAAAGAAGACACTATGCAGTATGTAAAGTAGTATCATGTAGAACCATGCTAGGTAGGAGATTTTCCAAGTACCAGGGAGATATACAATACAACATAGCAAATAAGCATCATAACATTATATGCTCTTAATAAATTTAAATGTAAAAATATAATCCAAAACTGGCTGCAGTCAATGGACTATTACGAGACAGAGACTATGATTGCAATATAAACAAAACACAAACACACACACACACCCTAACATACACTCACACACACACACCCTTACATACACTCACACACACACACCCTTACATACACACATACACATACACCCTCACACACGCACACGGACACCTCACACTCACGTTCGCTTTCATTGTATAAATGTTACTATTTTATGTCTTCTTGTGCCTTTAGGCAGGGATGAGACCTGGTGTCCTACGCACAGGGTTTACTTAGTTAGGGCACCAGTCTCCTATATTATTTGACGCTAAAATATAAATAGTTGTAAGATTACTGTGTAATAGGAGAAAATAAATATTTTTATTATTATTATTATTACGATGGGTTGACATTGCGCGCGACTCCTTCTTCCTCAACCCGAAAAAAGAACTCGCGAACGCAAGTCTCACCAGAAAAACTCAAGTTCCACTTGGTAAGGGACTCGTCTCTCAAAGGAACTGGCGGATAGCAAACAGGATCACGAACTGCCTGAACCCGGGGTATGGAATCTACATGTTGTTCCACATCGCTGTGCTGCGGATCTAAAATCCGAGGGGGGAGTGCATTCGACCCAGAAGGCAAGCGAGGAGTTTCATCAATGGAACCCTCAAAACTATATTGCGACATGGTGGTATACACAACAGTTTAGACGTCAGGTAAAGGTTAAGTTTGAGTTAATTCGAGTTGAATTCGAGTAATACAAATAACAATCGTAAAAAATCCGGGATGGGGTGACCGAATTTATTAATTCAACTTCACCGAGTTCGTGTCTCTCTTTTAAAAAGAAATCAGAAAAAACAATCATGAAATTCAAGGACAAGTACAGTCCAGCAACAAAGTTTAAAATTTAAATTAACAAGTTTAAAATTCAATTCTTATAATGTCGAATAATTGGTTCGCACGGAATTCGATATTTAAGAATAACAAAAAAATACGAGAGAGGTATTTAAACCGTAAATAACAATACACATAAAACAAACAAGACAAAACTAAATTAAGGGTTATAAAGAGCGATAGCGAAACCGGGACCGTAACTAAAACATGACAATTGTGGCAGCCACAGGAACCCTTGAGAAACACATCGACACACAGACAAACAATTGCAAAATAAAAAAAAGGATTAAAACACATTAAAATCTATATCTAAATTAAAGGACCTAAACTACCAAATAAATAACTCGGGGTACGTTTTTGGGAATTAAATAAGAAATGTATTAAGATTAAAAGAAATTTTCATTTGTAAAACAATAAATTAAAGTATTATAATTTAATTTCTTCACTGTACTGAAGACGGTGACAGCGGTTGTGACAGATGGTTGACCGTCAAGGTGGCTAGAACAGTAACAAAATTAAAAAGCGACCGTTATCGGTCACCATCTACCAACTGACAAAAAATAAAAAAATCACACAATCAAATATAAAAATTCAAGCAACAATAAATCAAAACAACTTACATTTGTTCGGGCGCCATTTTTGTAGTGAAACAAAATAAATAAAACACTGGATCACACTTTCTCACGTTAAAATTTTGGTTTATTGTAAAGAAGAATGGTCATAAATACACAAATATTACAAAAAAAATAACATCACACTAGTTTTACTGTTTAAATACTCTTTAAAATATAAAAAAAGGTTTCATGAATTTAACACCGATACAGCAAGGATTGATACGAAAATTGAACGCGTCACAGGTGATATAAAAAAAAGGTGAGTATGCGATGCGATGATTAGGTGATTCGGCCGGGTTAATTTAAGTTCAAAACTACGCAGTGGCCCGACAAAGGGGTTTTAGAATTAAGGGATTATTTTTTTTTTTTTACCATAGAGGTTCTAAAACGCAAAAGAAACATTCGCGACACCTGGTACTATTTTCTTTGCACGATATTAAATAATGGGAATGTGGCAATTCGACAAACTAGCAGCGGATAAAATATTTAACGCTACAATTCATACATGTAAGAAGATATTTATAAATCTCTAAGCATTTAGTACATCTATATTCTCACAAATCCTACCACGCCATGGATATAAACGTCAAAAGGCGACATTTTTGAATATACCGGTGTGATCAAAAAAATACCCTATCTAATAAAATCATATTTTTTTATTAAGGTACTGTGGCGATCTCAAGTGTCCAAGGATATGAATTCAACTTGTATACTATTAACTGTAAAGCAACAAAAAGAATAAACCATAATAAGGTTTTAGGGTTTTACTTTATTAGGCAGACAGACTTTGATAACATTATCCTAACACTTTATAAATAATTAAAGGGACAATGCCGAAATTTGGCATTTTATTTGAGTCCTCGGGTGTGAGCGCGACTCTGTGTCTAATAAGGGGCGTTATGATTTTAAACTAAGCGTTCCCTCCTGGCCTCTCTTGGATGCACCTATCCTGCTGCCTCTAGGTCAAACACCCTACCAGGCCTACAGGACCCAAACAAACCTGGCCCTATTCTAATTCTATCTCTCAAGTTAGACATTTAACGCGAAAGGAAAGAACGATAACAAAAGACTGATTATCCTTTACTCAGTAAGTTCATTCATACAGAGTAGGTGCCAGCGTGACCCTGTAGAGTCCCGCCCCGTCTGCCCCGAAAGACGACAACACCAGCTTCCAGATATATAGTGGGGTGACGCAGTGAAAGGGCCCACATATAATACTCTGGAGCTCTCCTGGAGATGAACTAACATAAGCAGAAGATAAGCAAATTAAATTAAATAAAAGGGACATTACAAACATTTATCTTTTCATACTTTTCCTATTTCTAAACCTAAGAAAGAACGCGGGAGACTTTTGAGGAATGAAATGAACAGTGGTATGATTAGTTCAAACAGTGGGTATTCTACCGGCATGTGTCGGGGCTCTTCCTTTGAGCTATTGCCTTGCTTGTTGCAAGCCAAAGGGGAATCGAACCACCTATCACCGCGTACTACCTAGTAGGTCCCACTGACATGTCACTGCCACTGACACGGACCCAACCATACCAGTGCACATAGGTCTCTAAGCCTCGGAAGTTGTCAGTATAAATTGTAAATATTCTCAATCAAGATAAATCCCTAAATTTGTATTAATAAGATTTACGCGAGCTGTTTGGTGATTACGTCTATTAGATAGATTTGGTTTTGTAGATTGTAACCTAATGGAAGATATCGCTATTAGTGATAAGACCGCCCTTTGTACGACTCCAATTTTAATTTTTTAAATTCTTTGTCTTGTATATGTTTTTATGTGTACAATAAAGTATTTTATTCTATTCTATTCTATTCTATTCTAATCACCAAAAGCATTATTTCATCATTAAATGGTAATCGGAAGTGAGGAAGATAGCGTCAGATTTATTAAATAAATTTGACTGACTAATTATGTAATTAAAAGATTTCTTTAAGGAAAGTATAATATAATGTATTAATCTATACAGAGCTTAAATTAAGATAATAATCAGAAGAAAGGTAAAAGGTTCAGTATGAATGAATGGTTAAGTTTCTAAACTACGTTATTTGAATTTTTAAAGATCAAAAGAAAAGAATAAATCTTAGAATAATATTAAAGGAAGATTTCAAACTAAAGGTATTAATTTTGTTTAGCAAGAAAATAATTTAAACTATTGTTTGAATTTACATAATTAAAATAAATTATTTATTATTTGTAAAGGTATTATTAGAATTAGTTATATTATTAATTATAGTTGTTTAACTCACAGATGTTCGATTCCAATACTCCAGAGCTCTTTACTCTTCAGCAACCACCACTTGAGTGATCAAGACAATCGAATTTTGTTTTGTTTATTTATTTTTTATTCCAATGTCAAACAATATTCAAAAGGAACACTATGACTTTTATTTGAAAATAGTTGATAACTGACATAAGACTTCAAATCTCCGTCGAAATCAATCTCAGTTGTATTAGTTTGTTCTACGTTGTTCACTATTACTCTCCTTTTGACATTAGTAAAGGGCTATTAAACGCAACTTGAAATACTTAATAAATTCTAAAATTAACTATTAAATATAAAGGCCTTAGGAACCCTTCAGTGATCCATTAGACCATAAAAGACACTTAAGGAGCCTTATGGAAGTCTTAAATCTTGAATTTTAAAAGCCATTTTCCTCTCTGACTTCCTTATGATTTCAATATGGCTATCATCTCCTCTGTTTAAATTTTTCACGTTCCTTGATTCGCAACCTCCCTCCGACTGTGTCAAAATAATCTCTCAATGACAGTTTTCAAAACTCATTTTCTCCTTTTCTTTTAAATATCTCTTTTAATGTAAAGAGGTTTAACAGATAGAATTCCAAAATATAAGGAGATTTTTACCAAATAGTATTAGAATCTTTTTTTATATTAATAGTTAAGTAAATATATTTTTTTTAGAGAATATGAATTAAATTAATAATGTGTTCTCATATATTTTAGTATAAATAATTAAAAGGCTATCAAACTTCAGTTCGTTACAATCGCCCCTGTATAATTGAAAACCGTAGACGAGTCTGAAACAGTGATTATGAACCTAACATGACGAAGTGAAGGTTAGAGATTATACATCATATCGCTCCCCGGCAAGAAAAGTGTCACAATGCAAAAATAGTAGTTTCGAGAAAATGTAACTTTAATGATTTTTTGTTCATTTATTCGTCAATAGTTTAAAAACTATAATAGTCAGATTGCTGAAATGTCATATGTAGATAGCTTATTTATTTACTAATTAATGGGCGCAAAATTTAATAACAAAATTGTATTTTTTTCAAAGTAATTTTTAAGAAATTCTTAATTAGGTGAATTTTATGACTCTTTTCTCGATAAAAATTTCTGGAGTTTCAAAAATAATACACATTATAATGTATCGAATCACCGTTACTTTTATTATAAAAAGATCCTAAATATTAATTAAAGAAAAAGTAACCACAAATTACAAACTTCTCATTAAAATTATATAAAATAATCTCGAAAACAAACTTCTTAATATTAATTTACTAGTTTTGCCCTAATGAACAATCAGTCTTACATCTTTGGCCATTAATAAAATAAAAATGTAATCTTAGAACTTACATGACATACGTCTTAGTACAACCACAGTCATTATTACTTATATTAGTAAGCTCTCTTTACTTATGAAACTGTACCTTATACAGTAAGAAAAAATAACTAAAAAAAAATTCTTTAACATGTTTTTAAAATAATGAAAATTAACAAAAACTAATTTCTTTATAGGTAATAACATTTTTAGGTGAACTTACAATCAACTATAAAAAGGTAAATTGCTTACTTAAGAGACTTATAAAAAGACTCATAAAAATGGGGAATATGATTATGTTGTAACAAATCCAATAGATCCTTTATTTTATTTTCTTTAAGTTTCGGTTTACATCTGTACGCAAGTTTGAGAGATATTGAATTAAGATTTTTTTTTCGCGTTAAAACTGTTTCGGAAAACTCATCTTTATAAGAGTTTTTAAACAACAGCTTCGTAGGATCGTCCTGTAACAGTTTGAAAATTTTCACCTCAGATATTTTAAAAGATTTTGCTGTAGTAAACCCAATATCTTCGGACAGACGCTTCAGTGAATAAAAATCACTGTTTGACATTTCTGTCACGGTATATGGATTGCCCTTTTTCTTAGCGCATTTAATAGCTTCAACGTATTGACTGGGTACATAAAGTGGACCTGACTTTAGTCTTCTTTGTATTTGCTTTTCTATTGTTGAATGGACAGAGTCAGCCTCATTTTGAGTATGTCCAGTAATAAGGTACTTGTGTGTTATAGACTTTAATTTAGGGAATTTTAATAACGCATACAAATAAATAGAAATTATGAATCTATTTTTGTTCTGACCGCAACAGTTATCAGAGAAAAATATTAGATCTAGGCCTGGTCCATCGTAATGAATTACAATATTTTCAATAAACTTGAACAGACAAGATTCAATTTCATCAGCACCGCGGTTTGCTTCTCCTTCATGCCAATAGAAACAATCGGTTTTATCATCACCGATTTGAGACACAGTAAAATTTAAGGTGTTGAGTTTGGATTTGTAATAAAAAATAGAGGTATTGCCTCGCGGAAGTTGCAAGACTGCTTGCAGGTCATAAATTGCAATAATTTTATTTGGACCAGAGGTTTTTTTATCAGCGTCTTTTTCAAGTCGAGACAGGTTCTTCTCTTCAATGTGTGTAAAATACTGGACTTCTAAGTCTTTCTTTGCATCACCTTCGGCGTTCTCATAACGTACACAAAGTTCGCACCTATCTTTTTTCGGTTTGAAGAAACTGATGTTGAATTCACTATTAAACATTCTTGAATACAATGTTTCGTTTGCATAGGGCACGTTGTTTGACTCGCACAAGGTTTTATAGTCTCTATAAAGATCACTGAGAGATTTTCCTCCATCAATATATTCCCGTGACGATTTTTTTCTGATGTAGTGAGATTCCATTCGTGGTATTGAATCGATATGATCTCTGACACTCTGGCGAATAGATTCTGCAACTTTGCTATGATTACCGTGTTTGCCCCTCTTGTCTTGTTCAAGAAAACCTTGTTTAGATTTTTCAATAACTGTTCTGATGACGCGGTCATTAATATCTAGTGTTGCTCTGAAAAAAGTTTTGCATACTCGAATGGGCTTGTCATCAATTTGGAAATAAAAGCTATGGTTAAGTTTTCTTGGTTGAGTTTTTCCGGTAAATCTAAACGCAGGAATAATCGCTTTCATGCTCTTATGAATAAAATTACGCTGTAAAGCCAGGTCTCCTAATTGCCAATATTTATTAAATATTTCAGTTCTATTACCATTATTTATATTTTCAGTACATTTAAATTTGCATTTTTCACCACACGGAGGTTTCAAACACCTCTTAGACATTGTTTTCTGTGACTTAGAACGAGAAGTGTATGATTTTCCGGAATTCCTCAATATTTTTGCTTTATTTGACAGCCATTCGTCCACACAAGATTTACGTTTTTTGCTAGATTTACGTACTGGACTCGTAACTTGCTCAGGAATATTATTGTTAAGTACGTTACTTTCTTGATTGCATGGCAAAGAAACTACGTCATTAGAACTACAGTGACTTTTAGGTGACATAGACTTAGAAATAGCACTGCTGCTGCTGCTACTACTGTTTGACGAGGAATTCGATGAAGAGGAATCAGAAGATATGGACCGCTTGCGCTGTGGATTATTTTTAGAAGTAGAAGGAGTCACAGTCAAATTATCTGTTGCAGCAATATTTACGTAAGGTTCGGTTTCATTCTTCTCTTCCGATAGCCTTTGTGAATTCCGTTTAACAAGCTTTTTTTTAGTCGGCTGGCCAACACTACTGCCTGAGGACGAACTCTTATATCCACCGTCAATATTAAAAGTTGGGTCTTTAACACTATCATCACTGTCCCAAAAACAAAAATTTTCTTTACCTGATGTTGGATTTTCATCGGTACAAAAAGGTTCTTTTGCAACAATGCTTGGACTTGTACTATATTGAGTATCCATAATATTGTGATCTTTCATAGCATTTTCTTCGTTTCTTTTCTCGCTAGCCAGTTGTAGTATAAATGCTGCCCGACTATTATTATTCATGATGATCCTGAAAAAAATACACTGTTAATAAAAAAATGTTTTCAATTGCACATAAAAAAAGACCGAACACAACATAAGGAGTTATAATAACTGGTGATAATTGTAATAATTCACAACAAAAATGACTTTACATGTGTTGCGCTTTTATTTCATTCGTTAAAACGTGAATATCATATCAGAATGAGTGATAAAAGAGACCCTATACATGTTATGATTGTTTTTTTGTATGGTGCGGCAATATTTACAATGCTTTTTCGTCAACAATACAGTCACAACATAGAATGTGTCACCTTTTTCGTAATAAATCTAATATTTAAATGTAAAACTTACCGATAAAGAGTCTCATCACAAGTTAAAACGCTTTTCTGGCGATACTGTACACGTACACTCTGTACTAACACAAGTGTGACACTGTTCACGCCGGTGACCGGAGCGAAACGGCTCCGTGAAAAAGAGAACTTAGTGCCATCTAGCGGCAACCACGCGCAACATAAATACGACACTACTACAGCCGAACAAATGAAATACGTGCAATCTAATGCTGCGATTATGTCATTTCGTACCTAAAATGTATTGTGACACTTTTCTTGCCGGGGAGCGATATACAAAAAAAAAACAAATTTGTCCATGCATTTTTAATTAATTTCTACTTTCTAATTAAAATAAAATATTTAAGTTAAGTAATCCCCTCTCTAAGAATGACTCTAAAATCTAGTTAATAAGTTACAATTAAATTATTAAAAAAATCAATTCTACTAATTCGCTCAAATTATTAATAAGTAATTAAATTAGCAAACAGCTTACCAGTACACTAATTTAGACATTCCTTAATTTTGAAATTATATTAATTAATTAAATATTAAACATAAAATAACGCCCAACAGACCAACAACCTTCCCTTTCTCCTTAGGTAAATAACTAAAAATAAACAACAAAAAAAATATTATCCAGTTCTTGGATCTCTGGCACTGAAGAAAAGCTTAAAATGCCTGTACAGTCTATCTCCCCTTTCGTGAAGTGTTATTAGTATTCGCCATAGTTTAAATTTTCTCTATTTAATACTTCATTAATGTATTGGGCAATTTTGACCATTCCAGGTCCCACGTCATCCCAACCTTTAATCAGCTGTTCCCTTGTTAAATTTAGAGGGTATGAATTTTTTTCTATAAATCTTATTTTAAAATCAAGAACAACCCATTTCTTTTTTTAATTGTTGTTCTAAATCCCATCCTTGTTGCTCCTTTAATTTTCTTAAAGCTGCCATACTCTTTGACAACACCCTGATAACAATGAATAAAAATTCTTTCTTAAACTTCAGTTAAAATATTAAGCTAAATTTACAGTATTAAATAATCCACGAACTAATGTGGTATTAGGTCTTGTCAACAAATATACATTTTTAAAAGGACTCCCCGCAACGATAAATGGTCCCTCAAAAGTACGTTCAAACTTTCTACATCTTGTTGAATCTGTTCCCGCTTTCCGACAAAGTTTTGGTATTGAATTATCAAATGTGGTTTTAGACCCTTTGCCAAACGTCATTTCCATAGGTGTAAAACCTGTACTTAAATGTATTGAATTATTATAAAGTTCTTCTACTTTAGGCAATAAAGAATCCCAATCTTGGTGATTTAATCCACAATACAATCGAAAATATTTTCCCAACTCTCGATTTACTCGTTCTTCTGTATAAGGCCTGGGGTTTCGAATAGTTGTGTATAAAGGTTTAACCCCTAATTTACCTAGCTCTTCTTTCCATAATTTGGAAATAAATTGTTTACCGTTATCTGTCATTATGGTTTTCAGTTTTAAAATATTAACAAACTCCATAAACCTTTCTAAGATTGTCTGTGAAGTAATTAAATTCAAAGCAAATAATTTTAGAAATTTTGTAAACGTGTCTTGTATAACAAATATATGGTCAGCTCCTGACCTTCCTTTAATAATAGGGCCATATAAATCAGCCATTACCATATCCCCTGGATCTTGTGTAACAATAGATTGGCATTCTCAAATACAAAATAGTTTTATAGACCCCCGAATGACCCATTTCTAAGTGTAAATGTTTCACCACTTCCTCACATAAACTTTTAGGTAAAAAGATTACCCAACTTGATCCTAGTGGATTACTTTGATTAAATTTTACTAGTCCTTGCTCAATTTTACATCTTTGAACCAATCTTCCCATTCTACCCACTAAATTTATTATGCCAAGTAATCCACCTTTAATTTCTCTAATAACTTGATCCTCATCTTGTAAATTTTTTAAACGCCCCAGTCTAGCCAATAAATTTGACTTAGGTTTAATTCCTATTTATAGGATCTCTGGTAATCGCACCTTATTTTCTTGGACACATCCATCACTTGGATATCGTGATAAAATATCAACCCCTTGATTGTCAACCCCTTTAACATGTTCTACTCTATATTTAAAATGTTGTAAATAAACGAGCAACTCGATTATTAACTAATTTTAACTTGTCAACAAATACTAAAGCTTTGTCATCGGCTCTAATAATAACCTCAGCTCCTCTAAGATAAGTCTCAAATTTCCTAAGAGCATAAATAACAGCAAAAATTCTTGTTCAGTTACTGTCCATCTTAACTCAGGTCCACGTAACCCTTTACTACAAAAGCCAAAAGCCTAACTTCTCCCTCATCATCATATTGATAAAGAGCTCCAGCTATACCCACCCCTGAACTGTCTGTTTGAACATAATAAGGTTTTGAAAAATCAAGATGAGATAGCTCAACTGTCTCTACAAAATTTTCTTTAATTTCCCTAAAAGCTTTTTGCATCTCTAAATCCCAAAGCCAAGTAACTCCCTTAAGCTTTTTGCATCTCTAAATCCCAAACCCAAGTAACTCCCTTTTGTAATAGTTTAGTTAAACGACGTTATTTATTCACTATAACGTGGAATAAATTTCCTATAATAGTTGCACAAATCTTTGTGGGCGCAGGAAAATCTCTAATAGAATCCAATTTCGCTGGATTAGTCCTAATCCTTTTTGTAGAAACAATATCACCTAACATCTTTACTGAATCACAAATGAATTTACATTTAGCAATATTACACGTCAAACCTGTCTTTTCTAATCTATCTAAAACCTTATTTATGTGCTCCAAATGGAGTTCCCATGATCCAACTGTCAAGATTGCAGAATTCTCTAACCTCAACCCCCAAAACATCTTTAATCCTTGAGGTAAAACGTTATAAATATAAGATTTTCCATTTAATGTGAACCCTTTATATTTTTTACTTTCTGGCGTGATAGGTATCTGAAAATACGCGTTATTTAAATCTAAAATCGTAATATATTTAACCCCATGAAAAGCATTAAGTACATCTAATTGAAAAGGAGGAGCTTCAGATTCAGCCACCATATATTTATTAATTTCTCTTGCATCTGATAAAACTCTAACTGAACCATCTGGCTTAATCGCGAATGTAAGAGGACTACTATACGGTGTAGAAGCCCGCAAAATTATACTAAGAGACTCCATCTCATCAAGTTTTTCTTCTACTTTACGTCTGTAATTATAAGGAACAGAATAATGAGGTTTTATAACGATTTCATGAGTGTAACAGTTTGCCCTTCCTAAGGTGGTAGTAATAGTAGTTTATGCAACTGTCATATAATGAAGGGTATTAAAACACGAGTGTGAGTTTATGAAACGAGCGCAGCGAGTTTCATAATAGTAACGAGTGTTTTAATACCCGTGTTATATGCAGTTGCATACACTACTTTATCTTCACTAATGCAATTAGTCAAACAACAAAAGTAAAAGCTGACAATAGTTTATTTATAATAATTGTTCAAATTTGGGATGGTACAATTTTGAAAGTTAATGTTAATTATTGATCCAGCAGCTGTAGCGGTCGCGGGGCAAGCAGTAGAGCTCGTAGACGGAGTTGGAATATTTATAATTACTTCATTCGTCTTGTTTTCTATACTGTTCAAGATCGTATTTGAGACTTGAATTTTATTCATTAAAGACTCATGTAGCTTTCAGTCACAGTAGAAGACTTCCACCCCCCGTGTCGTTTCAGTGCGGTCAAATCACCACCGCTATCTATGAGAAGGGTCGCCGAGGTGCGCCGGAAGCAATGCCCCGTGTACAACGCTGGGTTAGGCAGATTCAAAAAACTTGCGATAGTTTTTCCCAGAGCACCAAATTTATTAATACCAGTTCTTTGATCGACGCACTTCCCCGATCTATAGCTCAAGAAAAAGGCAGGGTTTCGACAGGGGGTGGGTCGAAGTTCCATGTATTTTTTACATACGGCATAGCAGTTGCCCGTCACAACGAAAGAACGATCTATTTTCGTTTTTGTTTTCGAAACTTTCACCATGATTGTACTGTCGTCTATGTTAGAGACTTCATCGAACTGGATGTTGTATAGCTCTTGCCTTCGGCATGCCCCCATTATGCCGAAGATTAGTGCAACCTGTAACAATAAACGATATAATAAGCTTGAGGTACATAGCCAAGGCAAAAACTATGATTTATGAAGTAGTAAAGTGTAGGTACCTACTACCTAATTATACACAAAACGCTTAAACGGAGTGTCTAGATAACTTGCGTGTGTAGTATGTAAGTACTAGGTAGATTAAATAACAGAACTAAAATACACTTACCTTTTCAAAAAGATACAAAATATCTGGTGAATCTTTCAGGAACATCTTTATTTGACCTGATGTAAACGTCAAGGACTTTTTTTCCTTGTGTCCTTCTGAACTGCGTTTCAGGAACGCTATGACTTTTGAATACTTCGTGATATCAATATTGTTGTAGATACTCAGTGTGGACTTGAGCATAGAATATTTAGCCCACATAGAAGATGGCTTGAATTTGTCGGAGAGGTCTTTGAGATACACAAGAATGACATTTTCAGAAAATGATGTAGTTTTCTTTTCGATCTTCCATGCCAAAAAGTTATTATATTCTTTTTCATATAATTTTCCAGATTTTTCTGGCAAAAGATTATGAGTTACTTTTGTTGCCAATTCTAGAATATCCGGAGGCGTACAAATATCATCGTCGCTGTCCATTTTTAACTTTTAATTTGTATTTTAAAAACAAAACACATTGCGAAACATTAAATTCACGCGTACGTGTATTGTCACAGTGAACTTGCCGCCATTAAAATCTAACCAATGAGAGCGCAGCTGCGCGCGCAGGGCCAATCAGGAGCGAGCGCGCGCTGTTCTTTTTTTATTTAATTGGCACAAGATCTTACCAAAGAGTTTTGTGTATGTAAGTTTAGTAGTTTCGACGAAGTTTTCACGTATAACCCAACTGTTTTCAAAAGCCAGCCTAATATCAAAAATTTATACAACTTGTATGAGGATTTTGACATAAGGCTCGCCAGGTTAATTGGTCGCGTTTTATTGATGTTATAATGAGATTTTACGATATCGATGTGGATATTATACCATCATGTGAAATTGCTTAAATTGAGTGTTTTGTTGTCTGCGCTATAACAGTAGTAATTATAAGTCAAGTATTGGAAACATAAGTAGAATGTTACAACATTAGTGTAGATAAACACCTTTTCATGTTTCTCTATAATACTATTTAAATCCAAAACCTGTACAGCAGTAAGCTCCATACCAATTTTATTCTGACTAATCATCGATTTGGACTCCTTATTAACCTTATCCTTTTCTGTAACGATTACATTAGATTCTAGTGTACAGACCTTCTCCTTAATAAGAAGTGTTCACATCTTGTCCTAACTTAAGAGTTGCCTCATATGAGATCAGCCAATCTAATCCCAATATGACTGGCCTAACTAAATGAGGAACCACTAAGAAATTTTCATTTAGAATATTTTTACCTACTTTTAAGGTCAAATTAATTACTTGATGAATCCTTAAACTTCGTTGTCCTACCGCCCCACGTATATGAATAGGTTTAATGGGTAACAAAGGAACATGATTTACAGATTTTGCAATTATCTGATTAAATAAATCTTCCGAAACGCAAGTAATTTCACTACCAGTGTCAATAAGACAACAAACAAGTAACCCTTCGATATTAACTTCAATTTCTGCCTTAGTTAAATTTGTTCGTTCTAACTCATCTTCGCGAAAGTCATCAAATAAAGATCCTACTAACGTCAGTGTCTTTGGCATTTGATTATTCCAAAAACTACCTTCGCCCCCATTTAACTTAAATTCGCTTTGCTCAACTGGTTTTACCTTAGTGACATCGTCTTTAAACCCTATTCCTAAAAATCTACCCGATTTAGTTCGTCTAGCCAAGGAGACAGGGAAGAGTCTACCGTGCGCACCTTTCCCTAGTCCTTTTCCTGGTATCCAACCCATCTTGATGATCATTCGCACCCCTGGCATAAAACGTAGCCTCTATATTCTTCAACTAAAGTAGAGGCGTCTTCTTTAGTTGCCTCTAGTTTAAATTTTGTACTTCTTCTTCTTCTCCAAATGTCAGAGATTTAGGTTCTGTCTCCAAACAATTCACCTCCTTTCCAATCTTACGACGTTTTGCTGAGATTGCATATTCTCTTCCATGAGACTTAGATTTCCCCTCTTTAGATGACATATACGAACCAGTTTCAGACGTGGTAGCGCCAATCTGATCTTCTATTGAGTCAAATTTTCTTAAAATTTCAGCTGCCTCAATTATGGTATTTCCTTTTCGTTAAACCTACATATATTGAATATTTTTTGGGAAGTGTCGCATTAAATCATTGACTAGTTGTCCTTCTGGAGGTGGGTTGGTCAACATCTTTGCTTGTCCCATAAAAACAAGGAAATAATCTAACATGGATTTTGTAATGGACGAGTCCCAGTGTTCCGAAATTATCCTTCTTCGTAAAACACTCTGTTCTGTCTCACTCCAATATGTCTGAAGAAAATCTTGTTTAAAATCCGAGAGTCTATTCCAACGTTGACGGAAAACACTAGCCCAATTTCAGACTTCTCCTTCTAAACAAGCTACAACATGATCAATGACATGTTTTTTAGATGAAAGTCTTCTTAAATAAACCTCTAAATCTTCAAGGAATGTAACCGGATGCATGCTTGTCTTTCCTGGGTACTTGGGATGATCTGTTTTATAATCCATATCAGCATATTGAGTAGAAGCTAGAACTATGTTTTGTCCATTAGTTTCATCTATCTTAGTTGAAGAGCTAGACTCTGTTAATTTAGTCTCTAGATCCCCTATCTTCCGATTTAAAATTCCAATCGTACGTCTCAATTGTCTAAATCTGACTGATTCTATATTTGGCGCAACGGTTCTAGGTTGATTCCCTTCTACTGGTCTTTTCTCAGTTGATGCAGGAATAGGCGATGTAGGAATAGGTGATGTTCTTTTAGGAGGCATTTTTAAGTTTATTTAGTCGGAAACAATATTTAATCCAGAAGTGAGTTTACTATACTCTTTTTAATTTGTTCAAATTTCGGTTTTAATTCTATTTCCGAAAGATTTGCATTAATAGTGAGGATCCTAGCCCCTGAGTCCAAACATTTATCTTTCTTTAACCAGACCTCATGCAGATCGTGCAATTTTCTCAAATAGGCTCACTCAATGATTGCCTCTTATTTCCGACCTCTAGTAAGAATTCGCTGATAGGCTATCTCCGAATCAACTTGCAAATATATTAGTAGGTCTAGACCCACCGCAAAATTTTCCTGAATAAATTTATGCCAACTTTCCAACAAGGCAATATGAACTGGGTGTAGAATCCCTTCCTCAAATAGGCGTTTAATAAAACAGTGTCGAGTACTAAATATAGATCTTTCCATCACTTGGACGGGAGTGGAAATTTTAGCCAAATGATTCTCAAGAAGTGTCTGTTGAACTAAACTTTGGAAAGAGTAAGCCCACTGCAATGGTTCTTTTTTAGATAAATCGAATAAATTTGTTCCATGGAAATCTGTCCACCTCTCTACCGGTTCCGGAAAGACTGTCATTGAGACCTCTCCGCGGAAATAATTTAGAAACGTGCTCTTCCCAGCTCCAATATTGCCTTCGAGTGAAACCGCAATGCTCCTTTTAAAATTAGACATTTTAACGTCTGTAACAATGTACATCATGTGTCAGTTGATGTCAAATTATGAAGGTCTATAGACCTTTACCCCCCCCACTTTTAAAAAAAAAGTTCGGACATTTTTTTTATATTATAAAATTGTAAAATAAAGTAAAATTAACTAAATAAAAAACTCAAGTGTATGGCATTGGCTTACTTGTTGCTTTAAAACAAATCTGGAAGTGGAAAGAAAAGTCTTTAAATAAAATTGACTTAAGGTTAGCATAATTTAAACGAATAAGAAATCCTTTATATAATCTACATAGTTTTATAGTGTTTATATATACTTTATAATTTGTATAACTTGATTATGTATAATTTAGTATTGCTCGAAACCAAGAGTCATTTACAAACACAACCCTTGCTCACAAGCAAGTATCTTTATAAAAACTTTATAGTTTTTTATTTATATAGAACTTGAAATAACGGCATTCAAAACCAAAACCCTTATTTCAGTACTAAAAGTTTTGTTTTCAAAATCCAAATAAGAATTTTAATCAAACAAAACTCTTACTTAAATTTTCTTTAGCATAGAATAATTACCAATTTATTAAAATATTTAGAAAGAAATTAACCAAATTTGTTTTATTTAACATCCATTCACACTAAACTAAAAGAATACTAACGAGCGTAGGGAGGTAAGGAGGGCGCGTAAAATAGACCAAACTAAATTAGAAAAGTAATAGGACAAAACAATCAGAGCCTGACATTTTTTCGTTAGCCTAAATATCCTGGTCACGGCACCAATTGTGACGATCTCAAGTGTCCAAGGATAAGAAAATTTATCTTATTATAACTCATCCTGGTCACGGCACCAATTGTGACGATCTCAAGTCGTGGCCAAAGATAAGAATTCAACTTGTATACTAAGTCAGTTTATTATTAACTGTAAAGCAACAAGAAGAATAAATTTTTTTGTAGTGAAACAAATAAAATAAAACACTGGATCACACTTTCTCACGTTATAATTTTTGGTTTATTGTGGCGAATGGTTAAAAATTAAAAACAAATATTACAAAGAAAAAATAACGTTACACTAGTTTTATTGTTTAAATACACTTTAACATAAAAAATATTTTTGTATTGAAACAAATAAACAAAACACTCGATCACACTTTCTCACGTTATAATTTTTGGTTTATTGTGGCGAATGGTTAAAAATTAAAAATAAATATTACAAAGAAAAAAATAACGTTACACTAGTTTTATTGTTTAAATACACTTGAAAATAAAAAAAGATTTGACGAATTTAACACCGAAAGTAAGGAATGATACAAAATATAACGCGGCACAGGTGAGATAAAAAAGGTGAGAATGAGATGCGATGATTGGGTGATTCGGCCGGGTTAATTTTAGTTCAAACCTACGCAATGGCCCGATAGAGGGGTTTTAAGGTAAACAAAAGGCAAGTGGAGTCTATGGTAGGACCGCTCTACGTTGTGTAATTTTTTTAATGTTTAGTAACCTCAAGAACTTTATTAAGCAGACAGACTTTGATAACATTATCCTAACACTTTATAAATAATTAAAGGGACAATGCCGGAATTTGGCATTTTATTTGAGTGCTCGGGTGTGAGCGCGACTCTGTGTCTAATAAGGGACATTACAATTTTAAACTAAGCGCCCCCTCCTGGCCTCCCTTGAACGCACCTATCCTGCTGCCTCTAGGTCAAACACCCGACCAGGCCTACAGGACCCAAACAAACCTGGCCCTATTCTAATTCTATCTCTCAAACCATCATCATGAAGTTAGAAATTTAACGTGAAAGGAAAGAACGATAACAAAAGACTTTGATTATCCTTTACTCAGTGAGTTCATTCGTACAGAGTATGTGCCAGCGTGACCCTGTAGAGTCCCGCCCCGTCTGCCCCGAAAGACGACAACACCAGCTTCCAGATATATAGTGGGGTGACGCAGTGAAAGGGCCCACATATAATACTCTGGAGCTCTCCTGGAGATGAACTAACATAAGCAGAAGATAAGCAAATTAAATTAAATAAAAGGGACATTACAAACATTCATCTTTTCATACTTTTCCTATTTCTAAACCTAAGAAAGAACGCGGGAGGCTTTTGAGGAATGAAATGAACAGTGGTATGATTAGTTCAAACAGTGGGTATTCTACCGGCATGTGTCGGGGCTCTTCCTTTGAGCTATTGCCTTGCTTGTTGCAAGCCAAAGGGGAATCGAACCACCTATCACCGCGCACTACCCAGTAGGTTCCACTGACATGTTACTGCCACTGACACGGACCCAACCATACCAGTGCACATAGGTCTCTAAGCCTCGGAAGTTGTCAGTATAAATTGTAAATATTCTCAATCAAGATAAATCCCTAAATTTGTATTAATAAGATTTACGCGAGCTGTTTGGTGATTACGTTTATTAGATAGATTTGGTTTTGTAGATTGTAACCTAATCACCTAAAGCATTATTTCATCATTAAATGGTAAACGGAAGTGAGGAAGATAGCGTCAGATTTATGATATAAATTCGACTGACTAATTATGTAATTAAAAGATTTCTTTAAGGAAAGTATAATATAATGTATTAATCTATTCAGAGCTTAAATTAAGATAATAATCAGAAGAAAGGTAAAAGGTTCAGTATGAATGAATGGTTAAATTTCTAAACTACGCGATTTGAATTTTAAAAGATCAAAAGAAAAGAATAAATCTTAGAATAATATTAAAGGAAGATTTCAAACTAAAGGTATTAATTTTGTTTAGCAAGAAAATAATTTAAACTGTTGTTTGAATTTACATAATTAAAATAAATTTTTATTATTTGTAAAGGTATTATTAGAATTAGTTATATTATTAATTATAGTTGTTTAACTCACAGATGTTCGATTCCAATACTCCAGAGCTCTTTACTCTTCAGCAACCACCACTTGAGTGATCAAGACAATCGAATTTTGTTTTGTTTATTTATTTTTTATTCCAATGTCAAACAATATTCAAAAGGAACACTATGACTTTTATTTGAAAGTAGTTGATAACTGACATTAGATTTCAAATCTCCTTTTTTATATTTAAGAAATGTCATGAAAAGGAAAGAATTAATTAAATCAAATGAATATTATTGTCCTTACCATGTAATCTTTCATGATATTTGCTGTTCCTTTTGAGCATTGACATTAAATTATATTTAAAATGGTCTCCAATCGTTTCATTTAGTTAATTGGACCTAAAGAGACAAACAGAAATAAAGACACACAACAAAACTACAAAATATAATACCAGTTCCTGAGATTTGAAGAACCGATTTTGTTTTCCTTCATTCAATTGAATAGTCCATGCCACAGCTTCCTCTTTCCACTTTGAATATTAAATAAATAAAATCTACTAATGAATTGTATTATAATAAAGAAAGGCATTCCCCAACATTCAGAAGTTGTATTAGTTTGTTTTACGTTGTTCACTATTACTCTCCTTTTGACATTAGTAAAAGGCTATTAAACGTAACTTGAAATACTTAATAAATTCTAAAATTAACTATTTAATAATTATATATAAATATAAAGGCCTTAGGAACCCTTCAGTGATCCATTAGACCATAAAAGACACTTAAGGAGCCTTATGGAAGCCTTAAATCTTGAATTTTAAAAGCCATTTTCCACTCTGACTTCCTTATGATTTCAATATGGCTATCATCTCCTCTGTTTAAATTTTTCACGTTCCTTGATTCGCAACCTCCCTCCGACTGTGTCAAAATAATCTCTCAATGACAGTTTTCAAAACTCATTTTCTCCTTTTCTTTTAAATATCTCTTTTAATGTAAAGAGGTTTAACAGATAGAATTCCAAAATATAAGGAGATTTTTACCAAATAGTATTAGAATCTTTTTTTATATTAATAGTTAAGTAAATATATTTTTTTTAGAGAATATGAATTAAATTAATAATGTGTTCTCATATATTTTAGTATAAATAATTAAAAGGCTATCAAACTTCAGTTCGTTACAATCGCCCCTGTATAATTGAAAACCGTAGACGAGTCTGAAACAGTGATTATGAACCTAACATGACGAAGTGAAGGTTAGAGATTATACATCATATTACAAAAAAAAAAAAACAAATTTGTCCATACATTAATATTATCCAGTTCTGGGATCTCTGGCACTGAAGAAAAGCTCAAAATGCCTGTACAGTTTCTCTCCCCTTTCGTTAAGTGTTATTAGTATTCGCCATAGTTTAAAGTTTTCTCTATCTAATACTACATTAATGTATTGGGCAATTTTGACAATTCCTGGTCCCACGTCATCCCAACCTTTAATCAGCTGTTCCCTTGTTAAATTTAGAGGGTATGAATTTTTTTCTATAAATCTTATTTTAAAATCAAGAACAACCCATTTCTTTTTTTAATTGTTGTTCTAAATCCCATCCTTGTTGCTCCTTTAATTTTCTTAAAGCTGCCATACTCTTTGACAACACCCTGATAACAATGAATAAAAATTCTTTTTTAAACTTCAGTCAAAATATTTAGCTAAATTTACAGTATTGAATAATCCACGAACTAATGTGGTATTAGGTCTTTTCAATAAATATACATTTTTAAAAGGACTCCCCGCAACGATAAATGGTCCCTCAAAAGTACGTTCAAACTTTCTACATCTTGTTGAATCTGTTCCCGCTTTATTTAATTTCCGTATTTTAACCTGTTCTCCTATCTGAAATTCCATTAATTTATGAGAACGATTAAATTTACTTTGACGCATATTTGCAAATCTTCTAAGATTTTCTCGCGCTTGATCCCTAAGTAAACCTAAACCTCTCCGACAAAGTTTTGGTATTGAATTATCAAATGTGGTTTTAGACCCTTTGCCTAACGTCATTTCCATAGGTGTAAAACCTGTACTTAAATGTATTGAATTATTATAAAGTTCTTCTATTTTAGGCTTTAAAATATTTTCCCAACTCTCGATTTACTCGTTTTACTGTATTAGGCCTGGGGTTTCGAATAGTTGTGTATAAAGGTTTAACCCCTAATTTACCTAGCTGTTCTTTCCATAAATTGTTCGGGCGCCATGTAGCCTGAAGGCCATTAAAAACTCAGAAGATCCACTGTAAATATGTAATCAGATAAAATTTATAATTAATCAGAATAACCTAAAAAGAGAAAAACAATAAATCAGTATACAAAAATCTAAGCCAAAACGATACTTACAAATATTTCTTATAGGAATCAAATTAGTTGTTTATAGATACAGGTTTTTCACAAATCACATTTTAAACAATAATAATACGATACGATGTTACTATAAAACAATATTATTATACTGAAGAATTTTGAAAGACTGATCATATCAAAAATACAATCAAGATGAGCGACGAGTCCGGGGATGGTGGACGTGCACGTCGTGATGCTGCTCTGGTCAACATTATCTTCTCCTATTCATATTGATTTTTATTTTCGTTTTGTTGACAGACGTCAAACGGTTCTCTAATTTCACTTTTCATCTTTAGTCTATTATAGGTATTTTGATATTTAATTTTTTATATTTTTCTAAAATTATGTTCGAAACTGTTACTTAAATGGTTTTTTTAACTTTTGAGATCAAAATAAATATATATAATTGAATTCCAAAAACGGAGACAAAGTTGGCCATTCAGTGTTGCCATTATTATTATTATTCTATTTATTAAATATATATATCTTAAGATTTTTTTTTTACAATATTTTATATAAAAACATATTTACAATATAAAACATTATAAAAAACTTAACCTAGGTTGCCACCGGCAGCGGGGATAGACCCAAGCTATCGGTGGTTAGGGCTGCAGAGTGAGGAACCTCCTGACAATACGTGCCGTGTCAAGGAGTAATGCCTTTTGCATCTGACCCTTGATCTAACCTTTCAGCGAGAGTCTCTCTAGGTGTTGATCGAGGCTCTTGGCTAAAAGACAAACGGCAAACGGAATCAACTATCGGTACAATAATGGTTGAATCCACAACCCACATGGCGGTAACCTCGTGAGCCAAGTCAAGGTACTTACTGAGCTTGTCCTTCTCGGCTTTCACGAGGTTCTCATCATGAGGTATGGTGATATCAACCAGTATTGCCCGGCGCTGGGATCGACCGACCACCACGATATCAGGCTTATTGGCGACAATAGTCCTGTCCGTAATGGTAGAGCGATCCCAGTAGAGCGTTGCATGACCATTTTCGAGTACTGGCGCAGGTACTCGAATCGCGTATTTATAGTACGGCACCTCCGATTCATCAAGGCCATATCCAAGAGCAAGTTGCTGGTGAATTATTCTGGCTACTTGGTTGTGTCTGCGCAAATACTCTCCGTTAGCAAGATGAGAACAACCAGAAATAATATGTCGAAGTGATTCTCCTGGACGGCGGCATGCCCGACAGATGTCGACCGTACTGTCCCTCATAATATATTTCCGGTAGTTATTCGTTTTGATAACTTCATCTTCAATGGCACAGACAAAACCTTCAGTTTCCCCAAAGAGGTCACCGAAACGTAGCCAGTTCACCGAGGCAGTCAAATCTACATCAGGCCCAGTTAGAGCCCAATAGTAGCGACCGTGTAGCATCTTGCTCTTCCATATTTCCTTGCGATCGAGAGCGTTTAGCACCACTGGTATGCGCCAGTTTTCTGTTGCCAAGGAGAGCGGCGTAAAGTGTCTATCAACTACCACGACATCCAAATGCATTCCGCACTTACTGTTAAGTAAATAATCCCTAAGACTGCACACCTCACGGTTATGTAGGTCCTTGGCATTTAAAAAGCCGTAACCCCCACATCTCCGCGGGATGTACAGCCTCAGACGAGCGCGGGTGTAACATTCTGGAAGTCGTCCCCAAAGAGGTCTCCGAATCGTAACCATAGCCTAAGAACTTTCCGATATTTTTGTAAAAAACTCAATAACAGGCCAAATTTTTGTAAACGGCCATTAAATATAATTATATGAGACTATATTTTAGAATCCAACAAAATCTCGCATTGGAAGGTATCGAAAAAAAGTTATGCCCCGAAAATGGTGCAATTTTACAGCAAATATGCTATCACCGGTTTTATCGTGAAAAAGTGTTTATGTTCACCTTATCTAAACACGAAAGTTGAAATCCATAAAGATATACAACGAGAAACTAATACTTTAGGAAGAAGTCGGTTGTTTCACTAACTGCACAATGTACTTTAAGAAAATAATAATAGCAGATTTTTTTATGTTATTTTCTACAACAAACAATATTTTTTTCACTTGTATTTTATCACCAGTAAAGTCATTTTCAATGATCATTATATATTTAATATGGATTTAGTACATTACGTGTTAACGGAATCAAATTAAACAAAAGTAATTAAAAACTGATCTGATAGCATTTTTATCATAGGTGTAATGCCACTTTTGAGTTTACGTAGAGTTTTTTAAGTTTATTTGTTTTTCATTTATATTTATAGGAGGATTGTTAAATTTTACGAAAGATACTAATAAAGGTATTCAAATGTAAAGTAAATAACATTTATACCATTTTGCCCATTTTTTATAGATTTTATAAAGCTTGGTATTTTTTTTTTAATGTCGCTGTCACAAATATTGGTGGATTACTAATGAATTATTTAATAAACTAGATAATCTAATTTTTTATGTAAAGAAAATACAGAAATAGAATTATTGTTGAGTCTCCATATAGCGAATTAGTTTGGCTCTCAGGCTACCAGTTTACATCGGGCCCTGTTAAGGCCCGGTTATGATGTTATGATTTCTCCGTCATTTCGAAGGCGGTAGCCCAGCCCTGAATTCTTCAGTAGGTTGCTGAGAGGGTTCAGAGCTAGGCATAACCACAATGGACTCAAGCTTTCGCCCTGGAAAATGCCTCGCTCAACCCTTATTAAGTCCATCGGATCCGAGGGGCTATCTCCTCCGCCCGGTAGACGAAAGACTGTGGTCCACTGCCTCATACACCCACCGAGAAAGTATCTTAAAGTTGTATTAACTTTTTACAACTCTAATATCCTTTCCAGCCATGAGTAAGGCACCGAATCTTAGGCCTTCTTGTAGTCAATCCAGGCAGTAGAGAGGGCTGCCTTGTTCCGTTGGACTTGCTTGCACATGTTCATGTCCATGAGGAGGAGCTCTTTAGTACCATGGGACCAAACCCCACATCCACTTTGAGAAGGAGCCATAATGTTATTTGCAACAAAGTGCGTATTAATTTTTGCTCTCAAAATGGATGTAAAAAGCTTGTAGAGTGTTAGTAAGCATGTTATATGGTCTATAATTTTTAAGATCCGTGGTACTACCAGACTTGTAGAGCAGGAAAGTGACACCTGTAGTGAGAAAAGATGGAAGAGAACCAAGTTCGAGGGCTTGTTGGAAGTGTGTTGCCAAGCGTTCGTGTGAGCTTCGAATCCACTTTATCTAAAAGTTGTGCAATCCATCTTTTCCAGTTCTGTGCCATACGGACCGCTCAACTTATGTCATCGGGGCTGATTGTATGTTATTTTTTTTTATTATAAGAACATCTTACCTGAAAAGAGAAACAACATTTAATACTATTATTTCGCATTATTAATTTTACTTTATTTCTTCAATATTAATTAATGTCAAAATTGACAAATAAAAACTTGTCACTGAACTGCGAAGCAAATTCAAAAAATGTATGAAGAGTATGTAACTTTCATTTACATTAATTTATGATTATAAGAACTCTTTTTAAAAGTTGTAGCAAGTTTGGTAGATTACATAGGTAAATAAGTTATATCGTGACGGACCTTTCGGATCAGTTTGGTGGTTGTAGTATTCTTTAAAGTCTATTTACCAATGCGGTAAGCGAAGCTCAGTAGGCGCGATGCAGGTAAAACGAAATGCCTTTTCAGGAATTTATTGTAACAGAAGAAAAAGACAATGTAAACGGGTAAAGAAAAGAGTGACTAAAATATTGTAAATGACCACAGAGAAAGTAAGCAGCCAGTGTACTGTCGCCGAAAAACTCATTTTGCTTACCAAGTACTCTATTCCTCAAAGACATCCATGTCTCGTTACAACATCGCAGCAAGATTAACGCTATCTTAACTGATCAAGGCGTCGGTGATCGCAAATTGCCTGACGCGAAGCAGACACAAACAAGGCTAGTCAGGTGTTGCAAATTAAGCCTTTAATCAAGCTAAGCTGCAATCAGCTCTATTATTTCAATATAGGTAGCGCGACAGCGGTTGTCTCAATTGACAATTTTTTGGCGAGAAATAAATTTGTTGAGCTGGTTATATTTGATTGACAGCTTTTATCTAATGTACTAATATTTTGGAAATATACACCGAGAAAGGGTTATTAGAGAAAATAGGCGGTTCCAAGAGATTGAAAGTTTTGGCTGATAACTTTGTCAGACCGGAAAATAAAGCACAAAATGAGGGAATAGCAGCATACGATTCAGCACTGCATGAAGAAATTTGCATTAATTCGTATTGACCTCCAATCTCAGTTCACGAATGAAATTAAGTCTATTATGTTTAGTGCGAGCATGATAAGTGTTATTTATTGTTAGTTTGAGAGAACTTTATCTACAGCTTGTAGATTTGCATTCTCGCCATAATTTTACAGCTGATCGTAATTGGTACACTTAATGACTAAAAAATACTTTTAACACGGAGAAAGTAATAAGGAACCGATTGATTAATAAAATGATCTCAGTGTAAATTAGAATAGCGACCGTCGACTGATGAGAATAGGGGTGCAGACCGTAGTAGGTACATAAGAGCGCAGCGGGCGGACATTAAGTCGATGAACTTACGTAAACTTGTAGGTACTATTATGTATTCTGTGGTAAAGTGGCTAACTCTTACGCATAAGTATACTTTGTTGCAATAAACTATTATTAGGTACTTACTGATCATGTTTAAGATACTCGCAGGTACTGCTCAAAGTGGGCACCTTCACGTTCTATGCACAAATGAGCACGGTGCCTTAAGTTTCTAGGTAACTTTTGCATGCAGCACACTACGATTTCACCTTACACTCTCAAAAGCCATTAAAATATTTTGTTTTAACTGCACAACACTCGTGATTTCGTCTTTATAAACCATTCTTTTTATGTCTCCCCACAAATAAAAGTCAAACATTTCCACAAACATGACCACGGCTCGACGTAGACTGTTCCCACTAATTGCGTATAATCGCACCATCTCCACAAGTTCTACGTTAGAATAATTTTCCGTCATTTTACTTTTTTTACACACACAAACAACACACCTAAGAACACGTTTCGCTCCAAATTCGCTAGGGCAAAGAAATGTGTCACTCGTACGGGGTTGCGCGGCACACTGGCTTTGATGCGTGCGGCGTGCGCTCGCCGCCCGCCGGCCGCCGGCGCTCGCCGCGCCGACAAAGCTGCGGGCGCGCCGCGAAGCTCGAGCTTGTTGCTACCTACGCGTGGTCGGGTAAGCGGGCGTACGCGAACGAGCGTTTATTTTTTAGTGCTACGCAGACGTGCGATTCGTATTTATAGATTTTGAAAATATGATTATTATTTTTTCATATTTTTTTTATAATTTATTTGTAATAAGTATAAGCATTACGACCGCTGCTATGAATATGGCGTGAATGCAAATCAACAAGTTGTATATGAACTTGAAAGGTATGGAATTGTTAAGTATTTAACTGATGAGGGATTTTAGGAATATTGCTTAATTGCAAGCTTCCTTTACGTGTCATATGCGTATACAGCGTGTCCAAAAAACAAAGGATAATCCTTTACCTGCGGGTGGGTCACATCATGTCCTACCACATACTGGAATTTCAGTTTAATGAAAGTCTCACGGTTTTCGAGATATCCTTTCTTTTTCATTTTTTTAGAAAAATCTTCCCTCGTTTAGTTTATTTCATGCCATTTCTACAAATGATAACTTTTATAAGCCCCATTTTTTTTCAAATTTGCTACATCTAAAACAATATTCTTTTGATCCCTAAATTACTGCGAAAACCACATAAAAAAAATCTTTTGCAAAGATTTCATACAAACTAAATCAAACGGCTGACTTTGATAGCCTGTGGTTTAAAAAAAATGTGCGAGGCAGACCGTGCCAATTACTTTAAAACATTGCTTAGTTAATGTTAATTTAAAAATGGTATTACTGTTTTACATTCCTTTTTAATTTTTTTTTTATGGTAATTTAAATGCACGAAGTTAGCAATTTCGGATTTTATTAAAATAAAAGTCAATTAAAATTTAGTTACCTTACAAGTATTATTTCATAATTTTATACATGTGAACAATGAAATCGTAGAAAGGTTCGGTACCTGCTGACGGCTGCCCGGCACACTACGCCCGAGTGGTCCGAGACCACTTACACGACAGATACCCAAGAAGGTGGATCGGGCGTCTCGGCCCTATCTCATGGCCACCAAAGTCGCCATACCTAAAGCCACTGGATTTTTTTTAATGCGGCTGCCTGAAAGACCTGGTGTACGAGACGGAGGTGATATCAGTCACACAGCTGCGGGCAAATATACAATCCGCCGCCGAAAAAATTACGCAAGAGGGTTATGCTCGCCGAATTAAAAGGTCCTTTATTAAACGATGTAGAGCATGCATGCATAAGGGCAAATGGCGGCCATTCTGAGCATTAACTGTAAATAATTAAATTAAAATTTCATTTGTTTTAATTGTCTTTTACTTGTAGCCATCCATACTATACCAAACCCCCAAAATAGCTGTTAAAATAAAGAATATTTTCTTTGCCAATTTCAATTACAATGACATGTCAAGGTCAAAACTTCATGGAAGCATATCAGGTACCGAACCTTTCTACGATTTCATTGTTCACATGTATCAAATCATGAAATAATACTTGTAAGGTAACTTAATTTTAATTGACTTTTATTTTAATAAAATCCGAAATTGCTACCTTCGTGCATTTAAATTACAATAAAAAATAAAATTAAAAAGGAATGTAAAACAGTAATACCATTTATAAATTAACATTAACTAAGCAATGTTTTAAAGTAATTGGCACGGTCTGCCTCGTACATTTTTTTTAAACCACAGGCTATCAAAGTCAGCCGTTTGATTTAGTTTGTATAAAATCTTTGCATATGATTTTTTTTACGTAGTTTTCGCAGTGATTTAGGGATCAAAAGAATATTGTTTTAGATGTAGCAAATAACCATGAGTATTTGAAAAAAAATGGGGCTTAAAAAAGTTATCATTTGTAGAAATGGCATGAAATAAACTAAACGAGGGAAGATTTTTCTAAAAAAAATGAAAAAGAAAGGATATCTCGAAAACCGTTAGACTTTCATTAAACTGAAATTCCAGTATGTGGTAGGACATGATGTGTCCCACCCGCAGGTAAAGGATTATCTTTCGTTTTTTGGACACGCTGTATATATGTAGCTACGGTTGTAGAGAGAGCCACTGTGCTCTGCATTCTTGCCTCTCAAGATTTTTCTTGTACCATCATGTACCACTAATTTTGAAAATATATCCAGTGTATGACAATCTATAAATATTACTACCGTATTCTGCGTCGCAAATCCAATTGGATATGGCTCAACTTGACTGCTTAAAGAATCATTTTCGATCATTAGTGGCTTTCAGATATCGTATAACCTTTTATGCAGCTTTCCAATGTGACTTCGAAAAAGTTTTACTTGGAGATTTATTTTGTTTACAAGTTACAATTAAAAGTCGCGTCCGAAACATCGTCAGAAGTTTTATAAAGGAAATGGCATCACGCACTTATCCTCGTCTTCCAGATTCTCCGAGGGGTTCGGATCGGATCGGAGTTATCCCACATAATATCGTTGTTACGTGAAGATGCATGCTTTCCTTTGGAGCTATCATTAAAGCCTAGATTTCTCAATATGTGTCAGTGCAAACTGGCTATACTCGTATTTATAGATCTTATAAATATCTTAGTGGGCCTGCCCAAGTTTCCCTCTTCCAGTTATAGCACTTCGACCGATCAGAACCTTTTCTGCAAGATTTTTTGTTATAGGCTATATATCTTATATCATCGTCATCAACATCATCACCAGCTTATTTAAAGTCCCCACTGCTGGGGCACGAGTCTTCGGAAGGAAACACCATAGGGAGATCAAGCCTAGACAACCACACGGCCTCTGTCCTGATTGGTGGTTGTTAATAACTGCGAAGGTATCCGGGACCGTCGGCTTTATGTACCTGCTAAAGCACGGAGGAGGTCGAGATGATACAATTTGGTCACCCATCCGATGAGTGGCCATAGCGAAAGTTGTGTAACCTTAGTAATCACAGACTGGGTGCGTTGACCGCTCCATCATAGAGCTCCTCACTTGTGTACTGGCTATTTATAGGCCTTTACACGTGAGGCACACTAACGATTTTTCCTTCCAGTAGCTTTGACCGATCGGGATCTTTTGTGTAACATATTTTGTTATAGGCCTTTCATGTAACTAGGTGCCTATATCCGCTCATGTATTGGACCACAGGGTAATTAAGACGCCACACGCTTTGCTGTGAGGCGGTGCAGTTTGACATGCAAGTAATGCTTCCTACTTTTGTTATGCATCTTGAGGGAGTTTGCGGATCGTTGGAGGCAGTTTTGAACATTTCTCGCTTAACTGAATCTTCTGAATTGTTGCTTACAACCTGGTTTATGTTGATGGCAGATTTGGATTATGTCGAGCAGAGAGGTATTGGTTGAAGATTCTAAATTAAAATGTTAAATGCTATATACCAATAAGCATCACGTTTGAAAACATATTTAAACATAATAAAAAGAAATACACAAAACAGCCAGGGTGTAAATTAATACCAAAACGGTTCTATAGGCAGTGTATGACTCACCTTACCTTATACGATGCTCCTGAATTGCAATATAAGCATACTTTATATTCAGTTATACTTCAGTAATTAATCATACGTCAAAGACAACACTTGTTTGATTCCTTTCATTCATTCGTTCTTATTTAAAAGGTGCTATTACTCATTTGATGAATGTCTAAGTGATTATATTAAGTTTTAATATTTGACATACCATATTTACATTAGTTATTAAGTTAATTATGAATTATTGTATATATGTTAATTTATTTATAATAGTTTGTCAATGTAATTAATTTTCTTATTGTAATCTGTATTATTTTATTATTATGTAATTTCCTATACAATGTAAACAGTTTTACGGAACAAAAAACTATGAACTATGATTAGCTCTTCCAGTCTACCCTTCATCGTCGGGCCCTTACGTTTTTTAAATTACAACTTACAACAAACAAACCGCTTCGCTAACTTTTTTATAATGCGACCAGTTAAAGAGTGGAATTCGTTGTCTGGTGATGTCAGTTTTGTTTAATCGATATAAAAATATTAGCATTGGTACCTTTATAGGCCAAGAAATGATAACTTTGAAAAGGCAAATTACACGGATTAAATAAAATTAAACAAAAATGTAATGGATATATTTTTATTCGTCGTCGTCAGAGACATAACATTATCACTATCGTCGTCGCTGTCAGTGACGCTTATTATAAAACGGTCCGTAACATTGTCCATTATAGGTATGGTCGAGATTACACATTTTATTTTCTGCGTTTATTATATGACCAACACAGCTGCTCCATCTTTCGGCAGTCAAGGTTTTAAGTCCTTCTTCGAGCAAAAGAAACATTCGTGCACTCAGACCAGAGGTTAGAAGCCAAATGAATGTCAAACAAAACAAAATGGCCGCGCGGGTGGCGTCTGTCACTTAGTGTTGAGTTCCAAAACCCATGTGAAAATTTACTCGGAAACGGAGAAAGTCTATATGTGAGAGTAATAAAAAATAGTTTTCGAACGGGTCAGTGATTTTTCATTTTGGAACGGGATCGAGTGATTGTTGACTTACTACATTGTGAAGGTTATCTCCATTTCAACGTTATTAATTTATAGTATTCTATTTTGTCTTAATTGTTATGCAGTAAATGGTACTTCTACCAGTGGTTAAATCTGTATTTTGCTTTCAAAAAGATGGATGATGTAAAAATTTCAATCATTAAAATACTTCCAAAAATTTCAAATAATAACAGCTCCCAAAGCAAAACAAACACTGACAACTAAACTGTCAGGTGAAATTTCTCGGTCCTAAAAGACATTTATATACCTACCTATAGTATAATTAATTAAGTACCTTTTTATAATAAACGTTCCTACTGACTTTGTGTGAGTTATCTGAATGACAATGAACGAAACGCATCACTGGTACAATAAATATGGCAACATAATTTTACAATGTGACATTAGCATCTGTCAGTTTACTCCAATGAATCAATAATTAGACTATAACATTCTTTTGACACCAAAGTAATTCAAACTTATGCCAGTTTTCTAATTTCGCAATTTAAGCTACCATGTGCCGTATGACTCAAACTTAAGGATTGAAATTCCCTTTTCCCCAAGATAGAGCAGACATTTAATTTCCCTGATTTCATTAAAAGAACTGGTTTTTACTGGTTTCGGTGTGAAGGTACTCGCAGCTAACGAGTCTCACATTCAGACGTATTTAAATTAAGCTTTTGACTGCAAAATTTCGTCGTATTAAAGGCTTTATAAGGCTCTTTGCTAAATGAAAATTTTGGCGCTTTTCAAAGGCGGAATCAATTATTTTTTTTAATTAATCCCAAAGTCTACAGGGATTAAATATACAAAATGAATATACGCTTTGCGGTTAAATGTTTAACATAAGTTTACAGTGTTCTTCCTTTTTATATTTTTATTTTTTTTATAGTTACTGTCAAGAATAAAGTTGAAAGGCCGTGGAAAGCCTATCAATGTTGAGTTTACAGTAGATATTATACTATAGTTTTAGACAACTTATTGTAACATGGTTGTGGTGTTCCTTATTAATAATAATAAATGAAAATAATTTATTTCTAATTACTAAAATTCATATTTTGTTTTTAACAATTTTAATTTAAGACCTAGGGACCTTAGACCTAATTACTAATTTATAGTAATTAAGGTTCATCATCTTAGCTAAAAAACGTCCACTGCTGGACAAAGGCCTCCCCCAAGGATCTCCACCACGACTGGTTTTGTGCTGCTCGCATCCAGCGGCTACCTGCGACTTTCACCAGATCGTCGGTCCACCTTGTTGGAGGCCTGCCCATACTGCGCTTTCCGGTACGCGGTCGCCACTCAAGGACTATTCCGCCCCAGCGGCCATCAGTCCTGCGAACAATGTGCCCTGCCCACTGCCATTTGAGCTTAGCAACTCTTCGGGCTATGTCGGTTACCTTTGTTCTTCTGCGGATCTTCTCATTTCATTAAGGTTAGTTAATTTTAATAAAATAAACTTAAATAAAGAAAAGGTAAAAGCTAATGGTGGAGCTGGTATTACTGACTCCGTACTGTCCTAGTGATCGTGGCTGATAATCAGCGTTTTGCTCCCGGCTAAATGTATCGCTGAGCTACGACCTTTTTGCACTGCTGCACCACACACACACACATGCCAGATAATGAAGACTTATTTTGACTTATTTTGACTTATTGTTTTATGTGTGTGTGTCTGTGGTTTTTGAAATAAATGGTTTATATATCTATCACCTATAGGGTTCAAGGTGGCTGATAAAAAGCCTTCGTTACACTCTCCGTTCTGATCTTTTTTGTGCTCGTGTTAAGATAGCGGGTACGTTGCCGATGTCATCTTTGCATCGTATTGTGCGCTGTGGCCTTCAGATTGGTAGTATGCGAAAATCTAATACAACAGTATTTACTATAGTTATTACTTTAAATCATAACTTACTTAAATATAGAAGTGCGCAATATAATCAATACTCAATATATTTATTGCAAAACCATAATGTACTACATAGCGATGATAACAAAATATACGACCAAATTACGGACCCTGTCGGGCACGCAATCAAAAAGAAGAAAGGAGAGAGCAAGCGTCTTTATATTGGACTGTATAAAAATATTTTTAAATACTACTTTTACGTCACATCACGTCAGGAACACTATACTGCGCTCAAAAATAAAAATTGCTGATGTCACACAAAAAGCTGCCATGCTAAAGTGGGACTGGGCGGGACATGTCGGTCGCATGTCGGAGGAACGGTGGGCCAAGGTAACTACCGAATCGGTTTAACAAAACCGTAAACGACGTCGCGGCAGACCAAAAAGGAGCTGGCGGGACAACCTTGACTCCCATCTAAAAGATTGGTCACTCATTGCTCAAGATAAAACAAGATGGAAAGAGGGTGGGGAGGTCTTTGCCCTGAAGTGGGACACTACAGGCTTATAATAATAATAAAAACTTTAAATAGGAACCTATAAAAATTTGTTGTATAACTTATTGATCATTTTCAAAGTCAGTTGGATTTTTATTTGTGATAACGTTTTTTCATTTAATAAGAGGAGTACCAATTTTTTTTTTATTAATGATAAGAATGGATAAACATTGTGTTGTTCTTAAACATTATTATCCCACAGTTGGGATGCAGGATGCACGTTGGTCGTCATAGTACGTAACGAGATTCTTCACTAAATTTATTGAGTACAATATAAAACAACCCTCCGGAAACTGAAACTGGATTTTAGAACTGTGGTCTAACCACTACGCCGCGCCGTGAACGCAGTTACTAATAGCATATTATTGCCATCATCATCAGCTTTTATTAGTCCACAGCTGGATATAGGCCTGTCCAAGTGCACGCTGCTGAGCAGTCTACTCTCATCCAGCTCTTGCCAAATAAAATTTTGGTTATTTTTATCAAATAATAGATTTGTCTATGAAATATATAGATATCAAACAATAACACTGTTTGTTTTATTCAAATCCTTACTTATTGTCTACAGAATAGTACCAAGGTTAATTTAGACCTTTGAAATACGTTTTTGCCGCAGGCTCTGACTTTTACAATATCTTTCAATAGCTTTTTATTTTTGTTTTGTTCTTAAAATTAAATCTAACATTCAGCCATACTGTGGTATAGTTTGTCGAAAGTTTTATCGTAAAAACATAATATTTCACGTAGATAGCAGAGAGGACTTAATCATATATTAATAATAGAGAAAAGAAAATAGAAATAACACTTAAAAATGATAAAGAAACAAAAGTAACATCACATAATCACAATAAGGTTTAAATGAGACAAATGTTACAATATCTTGAACTAATGTACACCTCAGAATATTAACTAAACACACATGTAGAACAAACAAACAATAAATTGCAAGACTTACTATTATAATTATAACCGGCATCCAATGAACGGGCTAGTCATTCAATCAAAAAGCGGATCGATTCAGTGGCTGCGACATATACATGATAAAACATAAAAATCGAATTATGGATAGTATTTAGCGATTCTCGCTAATTAAAAACATTATCATATATTATTGATTCTTTTGTGGGTAAAAGCGCTTTTATTAATTTATACTGGCTGCAACCATAAAACGCATTTGCTTATAATTAATAGCCCATTAACGAAAGCGATAGGTCACACAATTTAATTTAGTGAAAAGCACATAATGCCTTTAAATGATTGCTATTTCGAATAAATTTTTAATTTTTTTTATCTGTTTTGCCATCATTTGGCGTTCTTTCCTTACAATGATATACTTTGTTTGATAAAGTTTATTATAGAATGTAACTTTAACCTTTTAGAAAACAATACTTATGTCCGCTCCGTAGCAGAAAGAAGGTTTATCAAGTAAAATGCCGATGGTTGCAAAACAGCGACATGTTAATCAGTCTACATAGGGACAATGCCTTCATAGGCAAAACGATGTACTAGTAAAACGCCGACAATTTGAAATCGTCTACTATAAAAAAAACACAAATGTTGAAAAATTTCCACGAGCAGGATTTGAACCCGCACCCTTCTGACATACCGTCGTCATCGTCGTCGTCTACTATGTAAATGGTCAGGTACTTACAATAACAAAAATACATTACATAATTAAATTTTAATAAAAGGAAAATAATGCACTCTTAAACTAAACCACAATATTTTCTACTTATAAGCGGATAATTCTTTTAACCATTTTACCGCCAACAACTTCTATAGAAGTTCGAGATTTTCGTGCCGTCCACGCCAGCACTTCTATAGAAGTTCTTCTTTGTACCTACTTTATTAAAATACATTTATACGTTGGTGTACGGCGGGACAAACACTATGAAAAAATACTAAAAAAGACTGTAGCAACAGCAAAAAAATTACATTATAAAAATAAAATAATTAAATCTGATAATAAAATAAAGACAACGTGGAGTATTATAAATGAGCGAACAAACAAAAAACAAAAAAAACTCAAACATAATATAAAACTAAAAATAAACAATAACCTCACAACTGAACCTAGACAGATAGCTAACTATTTCAATGACTTTTTCGCATCTATTGAGGAGAATTCCACCGCCTCATCAGGTAGACAACTAAACGGTGCTCCTGTACTTTATCCTACTGAAAATACAATGTTTCTTAGCCCAGTAGATCCATACGAAGTTAACAAAATAATAAAAACCTTAAAAATAAAAAAAGTCATGGAATTGATGAACTTCCCCCTGATCTAATCAAATACTGCGCTGATGAGCTCACTTTGCCGTTCTTTATATTGATTAACCAATCTTTCGAAGAAGGTGTCGTCCCAGACCAAATGAAACAGGCTTTAATAAAACCAATTCATAAAAAAGCTCTAAAAAAGACCCAAACAATTATCGTCCCATAGCTTTATTACCTACCGCCTCAAAGATTTTCGAGAAAGCCATGTGTAATCGCATATATTCTTTCTGCGAAAAATATAACATATTTGACGAATGCCAGAATGGTTTTCGTAAAAATAAGTCTACCACGTTAGCAGTCTATAAATACATCCATGAAACCCTTAACATCATTAACAATAAACAATACGCTGTTGGGATACTATTAGACATGACTAAGGCCTACGACAAAGTACAATTTAATATATTATTAAACAAATTTTAAGGAATAGGTATACGTGGAAAAGCCCACGAATGGATCACATCATACCTAACGAGCAGGCAACAATTAGTCGAGATAGAATATTTTAATAAAAAAACTAGCGAAATACAAATCATACGTTCAAACAAAAAATATTTAAACGCCTCAATCCCTCAGGGTAGTGTGATAGGATGCCTAATGTTTCTTATATATATCAACGACTTGCCAAAAATCATAAAAGGTCCATGTGTCTTGTTTGCGGATGATATCTCTTTGCTTGTCTCGTGTAAAAATAATATAAACTTAAATGATCAACTAAATTCTATACTTACCAAAACAGTAGACTGGATGCATGAACATAATCTTGAAATTAACTTCTCAAAAACTAAACTTATGTCGTTTTACCCTTATCAAAAAACACCCTTAAATATAAATTTTACATTTGAAGGATGCAGATGGAGGTTGTAAACGAATTCACCTTGCTCGGTTTAACTATCGACACACATATTAAAAGGTGCGTGCTAAACTATCTAAATTTTGTTATGCGCTTCGCGAAGTCAAAAAACGCCTATGCTCATTCTTGGCTAAGCTACGGGGTTACGCTATGGAGAAATAGTACAGACGCACTCTCAGTATTTACCATGCAAAAGAAATTAATCAGAATTTTAGTAAATATTGATGAAACTGACACATGCAAACCACATTTTGAAAAACTCAACATCCTTACCGTACCTTGTATCTACATTTTTGAGTTATGTAAGTTTGTCCGAAAATACCCTGAATTTTATAATATAAGAAAAAATATACAAAGCAAAATAATACTTAGACATAAAAACAGGTTAAATCTTCCTATTTCCCGTATAACAATGCACTCTTTCGGTCCCTTAGTTATGTCAATTAAAGTATATAATAAGTTACCTGAACATATTAAAAATGAAGACACGTTGAGAAATTTTATTAACAAATTAAGAATTTTTCTGCTAAACAAAAGCTATTATAACATAAAAGAATATTTTAATGACAAATCATCAACTGTAAAATAATTATTATATTTAAAGGTATATATATTTTTTTTTTCAACAGATAATAAATTATAACTAAAGTAAGTAAAATAAGTTATTATTCTATATACCGCTCGCTCGGCAAACAACCCAAAAATACATAGGTATAATATTCCAATATAACATTTTATATGAATTTTTAATCAATGATAAATTACGAATACAATTAAATATGATATAATTATAATTAAAATAATAATGATCTCTCTTCCTCTCTCCTACTAAAGCTGTGCTGTGCCCGACAGGGTCCATAATTGATCCATTGTAAAAACCTACCATCTTATTATGTAAACATTATGGAATGCAATAAAGTATTGAGTATTGACATCGCGTGCAGGATAGTTGGGCGGTGAAAAGGTTAATATGCGTCAACCATTGTAAAAACACAAACGGTGTGAACTCTTCATTCAATCGTTTTTCAGTTTCTCTTTTGTATATTTGGTCAAAAATGAAGTACGTTATAACTGAAAGTGAAAAACGTTTTGAAATATAACTTTATTTCTATTCATTCTTATATAACAGATCGCACAAAGGAGAAGTCCAAAGAAAAATATTAATTGCTCTCTCGTCACCGCCCGCTGTTTGCTAGCACCACAAAATAAGAAGAAGCCAGAAGGCATGCTTATTACATACCGCGTCCCGGCAACGCACTCTTAAGCTGGAAACAAATTATCGGACGCGGTTTATAGGTATCTGGACTATGAAAATATACTGAGGTGTGCAAACTATCGGACGTCAGTCGCGGACGCAACCATAGACTAATATGACGTCATCGGACGTCCTATAGCAATCTGGTGCGCTGGATGTTAAATGCTGTGCACATTTATCAGTCGCGACTGTCAGCCGCGTCCGTCAGCCGCGTCCGATAGATTGTTTCCAGCGGACACGGATTTGCGGAAATTTTCGAAAGTGTCCGCAGGCTTAATACCTACCGTAAAAATCAACCAGTATCGCTCAATGATTGCTCGCTTAGCGCATTTGCGATTAAAATATATTAATCCTTTACTGTACATTAAAATAACAGTCTAAATTCCACATTATAAAAAACATATACAAGTATGTTCTCATCTCTAAAAGAGATCTCTTTCAGCCAACCCTAGTTGTAGTTGGAAAACAAATTCTGCGGGACCAAGTATCGACCATAACTTATATAAATACTTTAAATATAAATATATAAATAATATTTATAAAGTTTGTAAAATACAGTGAAAAAATTAAACGCTTACTCTACTATATAAATAAGTACTAAAACTAATTAAAATGCATATACGTACATACCTATACATGATGTTACTGAATACTGCTAAAGTTGGAGAGGAAGTGTTCTATCAATTTGTGTTTAAAAGATGCTACTGATGGGCTCTCACAAATGCTGGCAGGCAGTTTATTCTATGTATGTATAGTGAATGCATATATCTACTCATGTTTATACGGTGTAAGAATTGTGGAAAAAATTGGAATTGGATTGTGGCGGAGGGTTCCTGTGTCACAAGACCGTTTCGGACTAGAAGTGGCGGGTAAGTGAGTAAATCAGGAACGTAGGTAATGAGGGAGCTGAGATAAGCCTGTCGAGCGCAGCTGTTGTGAGATACCGTATCTGTGAGAGGTTGTCTATGGGTGCGCTGCTCGTCCTCTTTAGTATGAAACTTCATCACCATCATCATCATCATCAGCTCATTTTATGTCCCCCAATATGAAGCTTGCCTTCTGCAATCTCTTTATGTTGTGCAAGCGCTCATTAATTAGATTCTTTTTACAGTTCTCAACCATTTGTGATAGTAATAAATGGTTCGGATACACTAAAGGCTCTGTTCTATTTATGTTTGTACGATGTAGGTATAGAATGGATTACAACACTTTGTTGTGGATTATGATATTTTTAAACTAGTGTCAATAGCATAGTCAGAACGAGAACGCAATTGAAAAGATTGAAAAATAATACATACTCTAGCCTTTTTAGGCGCGAACTCTTACTAAGTACCTAATTTGTCAGCTACATAACTCTATTTTTCGGAATACATATTGGCATGGCTTGTTTTTTCTTGGAGGTCATTCATTTCTTTGTCATTATAAAGAAACGGGTCTAATAGAAATAAAATAAGTTTAAAATTATTTTAACCGCCACTACCGGTCTAGCGGTTTAGACCACCGGTTTCAAACCCAGAGGTCCCGGGTTCGATTACCAGCGGGGGGTACATGTTTGTGTACTCGATTTGGTTGGTGGTACGGCTTGTTTGTCCGCCTGGCTACCTACCACCATTTTATTTCAACATGTCGCCGTATTGTCAATGTTTGTAGCATTGTTGTGTCCCGGCAGCTAGAGATAAGATATCCAGTGCCTCAGTAGTTGAAGTTTCCGGGTGAATTGCGCTTCCATCATTTGGCCTTATCATCACTTAACATCAGGTGAGATTAAAACACTGTCATCATCATCATCATCAGCTCATTTTATGTCCCCAATGCTGGGGCACGAGCCTTCCCTAATCCCTATAGGGAGTACGGGCCACAAACCACCACGCGGACCCAGTGCCGGGACCAACGCTGCCGCGCTAACAGGAAGAGCAGCAAGTCGATTTTTTAAAAAAATGAGTTAAGTACATATCCTGGATCGCCACGTAATGCTCTATAAACTGGTCTGACTCTCGTTTTTCTAGCTTCACTGGAACCTAAAAATACAATTAAGCATAACAGCAGTAAGTCAATGAAATTTTTTTTTTTTTCTTATCATAAAAGCAGGAATTATAATTACTCCACGGTAATTAGTGTACCTCCGACATCTTTCTTCTATATTGCTAATAATAAAAACAGTAAGTGAACATACTGTTGTGTAAATGAGCTTAATCAAAAACCTTTAACTATTGGATACTTAGAATGTCAGCAGTAATCACACTTACTGCTTTTATGTCAACTATACTTTGCAAGCTGATTTACCTTATCTCCTAAGTTTATAAGCATTAGCCCCACGTACTGCTGTTACGATAGGCATTTTTTTACTACTTTTTTCACTATCTCACTAATAATATCAGCAGTAAGTACAGAAACTAGTAATAAAATAGTAATATGAATGGATAATTGTTGCGCCCAAAACAAAAATTAGGCTCTTTTCAGTTTCTCAATCATCATCTCAGCCAAAAGATTTCCACTGCTGGACAAAGGCCTCCCCCAAGGATTTCCACAACGACCAGTTTTGTGCGGCTTGCATCCAGCGGCTTCTCGCGACCTTCACCAGATTGTCGGTCCACTTTGTTGGAGGCCTGCCTACACTGCGCTTTCCGGTACGCGGTCACCACTCAAGAACTATTCCGTCCCAGCGGCCATCAGTCCTGCGAGCAATGTGCCCTGCCCACTGCCACTTGAGCTTAGCAACTCTTCGGGCTATGTCGGTTACCTTTGTTCTTCTGCGGATCTCCTCATTTCTGATTCGATCACGCAGAGAAACCCCGAGCATAGCCCTCTCCATTGCTCTTTGAGTGACCTTGAGCCTTTTTATGAAGCCCATAGTGAGCGACCACGTCTCAGTCCCGTATGTCATCAACGGCAACACGCACTGGACAAAAACTTTCGTCTTGAGACACTGCGGTATATCGGACGAGAAGATATTTCGTAGCTTACCGAACGCTGCCCAGCCTAATTGAATTCGACGATTAACCTCTTTGCTGAAGTTGGACCTACCTAGCTGGACCGTTTGTCCCAGGTAAACATAATCGTCCACAACATCAAGAGCAGAGTCCCCAACCTTCAGAGAAGTGGGTACGACACGTGAGTTCGACATAACTTTCGTCTTCTCCATGTTCATTTTAAGACCCACTTGTTGAGAGACTCTGTTGAGGTCACCTAGCATTGTGCCGAGGTCTTCCAGGGTCTCAGCCATGATCACTATATCGTCAACAAATCGAAGGTGAGTGATGACGCCGTTGACGTTGATGCCGAGTCCTTTCCAGTCCAGAAGCTTGAAAACATCTTCCAGTGCAGCAGTGAACAGTTTCAGAGATATCACATCTCCCTGTCTCACTCCTCGCTGCAACTGGATAGGTTTCGAGCTCTGGTCCTGAAGACGGACTGACATAGTGGCACTTGCATACAAACATTTCAAAACTTCGATGTACCGGTAGTCAATTTGGCACCGCTGGAGAGACTGTAGTACGGCCCATGTTACAATCGAATTGGAGGCTTTTTCATAGTCTACAAACGCTAAGCAAAGAGTCTGGTTATCGGAAACCGGCTTGTTCGATAGGCTGGAAGTCATCAAACTTGCGTGCGAGCCGATTCGTTATGACTCTCGAAAACAGCTTGTAGACGTGGCTTAAAAGTGAGATGGGCCTGCAGCTCTTCAGCAGGGTTTTGTCGTCCTTTTTGAAGAATAGTACCACCATACCTTCGTGCCCTGTCTCTGGCGTTCTGCCCCCTAGTACGACGGCATTAAATAGCTTCTGAAGTTCTACGAGTACCGGTCTTCCGCCTGCTTTCAGAAGCTCGGCCGTAATTCCGTCAGCACCTGGTGCCCTGCCGTTTTTGAGCTGTTTGAGAGTTACTAATCTCGTACAGGCTGATGTCCGGGATGTCTTCGGTATAGCTTGGCACTAGGGTTTCAGTTTCTTGGTATTCATTATCAATAGCCAGCATATAAATGCAATAAAAATTACCCTAAAATACTTTGAGCCTGGTCACACTTTTATCTCAGCCGACAGCTTCCACCACCAGGTTGAACAAGCTATGTAAAGGAAACAAAAAGTGTATGATTTTTCAGATTTTGTCGATTCAGTACAGCAAGCGAATTCTAAAAAGTGTTTCGTAAAATCAATGGAAGTCGATGATTTTTTCAATACACTGACTTATTTTCGCACCACAAGATACGTCAAAGTGAACCAAGAGTTTACCTTAAAACTATAATGGTGATAATAGCAAATCGGGGCGAGTACCAGCTCATATATAAGCTTTATCTTAGCGCGGAAGAAGAACAATGTTTGGAGTTTCTACAAACAAAAATTTTTAAACATCATATTTTTCCGGAATATAAAAAAAGGTATCTCCTAGCTAGAGGAATACATAAAATAATAATAATAATAATTAAAAAAAGTGGCAACCTAGGTTAAGTTTTTTATAATATTTTATATTATGAATATGTTTTTATATAAAAATTCTTTAGATATATATTTAATAAAAAGAATAATAATAATAATAATACATATTTTATTGTTATTTAATATATTCTAAGTTTATTGTGTCTGTTATTTTGATAAGAAGTTTTGAACATTAAAGTTTTGATTGTTGTAATTATTAAACATCTCTTTCTCGATCCATCATTCATCTCAATCAATCTTTTATTTATTACTCATCGCTACTATTTCAACAAGCACAAACACTCATTAAAACTCAGTCAGTTTCACTTCATATCAAACAAAAACAACTAATAAATACATTTATGTAAAAAATATAGTGAGTTAAATACAAAAAACTAAAACAAAAATGCTTTAGAAAGTAAACGGTATTTACTTTAATTACATACTTTCAGAGCCTTGTAGAAAAAAACCTATACGTAATTTACTACATTTCAAGGTATGTATAGATTTCTCACTATATGATCTTTTAAATTATATATAATAATTAATACTATTTAGCTAACATTTTAGTTTTTTTTGACCCCAAAGTGACACGTAATTTCATACAAATTATAGATATCCTATGTATGGAATACTTAGCATTAAAGCAGTAACTATAGTACTTACTGCGGTTATTCTAAGAAATTAGTACAAATAAATTTAACTCGTACTAGCACTAATAGGAGTTTTCGTCAATTAAATATATTATAATAAATAAATAGCAATTATTAAGTATGTATCATGAAAGAACTCCATTTAAGCTACATATTGAAAAAATCAGAGCTACTAAAACTTATAAGCTAAAGAAGTAGTAAGTAAAAATTTAATCGAAATCTTTTACCGCCATTTTCTCAACTTTGACATTTCTGACTTACTGCTCTTACCCTTAGCGCGGCAGAACGGCTTTACGTGTCTTCCGAAGCACGGAGGAGCTCGAGATGAAACATTTTTGGTCACTCATTCGATGACCGGCCTTTGCGAAAGTTAGTTAACCTCAGCACTCGCAAACCGGGCGCGTTAGCCACTGCGCCATCGAGCTCCTCAACAAAAGCAGTGTGCTTACCCGTAAATACATTTTAAAAAAATATTCAAAAAAAAAATCTAGTTTCGTTGTTAGTTGCCAGTTCTTCAGTAAGTGTCTTAATATTGGGCAAAGTCTACATCATTACTATCAAGGCATCGCTATAACTTGATAAGTAGGTAGGTAAAGGCTTAATCACCACGCTTGCCAAATGCGGGTTAGTGATAGATAACAGAGCGGAGCTCTATATCCTACTAATATTATAAACGCGAAAGTTTGTAAGTATGGATAGATGTTTGTTACTCTTTCACGTAAAAAACTACTGAATGGATTTGGATGAAATTTGGATTTGGAACACATAGGATACTTTTTATCCAGATATTCCTACGGGAACGGGAACCACGCAGGTGAAACCGCGAGCGGCCGCTAGTAATCTATATAGTATCGGATAATCCGAAACACGCTTTGCCCTACCTAGGAATTGACCCGAGGTATCCGGTTATCAAGCCGAGCGCTTAGCTAATCGGCTAAGAAGGCGTTAGGCCAGCTCCTCGGTGCTTAAGTTCAAATGCGCTTCCACCTTTTGTCCTCATCCTCAATTACCATCAGGTGAGCTGAAGGCATTCCCTCTTCAATCAATAATATAACTAGATTAGGACCTGGAACAAAAATGCATCAAGAAAATGGCCGAGTTTGATTATTTATACATCTAAATATCTTATCATTTATTTTAAAAACGGCCATATACAATCAACAGCTTATTTTTTAACTTTAAATTTCTGTCAAATATTAAATCACAAAAACACAAATGTTGAAAAAAAATCCATGAGCAGGATTTGAACCTGCACCTTTCTGACGTACCGGGTCAGGTGCTCTCCCAATTGAGTTGAGCTATCGTGGTTGGTTCTAACCAGTCCGCCGAAATTATTCAACACTATTTACTTTGAAAGCCAAAGGCGCCCATTCAATGTCAACAACTAGCGTCATTAACATCCGATCATAATATTTTTACAAATACTAAAGATCAGTTAAGAAGTAGGCAAGTTTTTAAAAAAAATTGTTTTTGTTTTGTTTATATAATTTTAACGCAAATTTTGTTGCGAACAAATTACAAAAACACAAATGTTGAAATAATTTCCACGAGCAGGATTTGAACCTGCACCCTTCTGACATACCGGGTCAAGGTGCTCTCCCAATTGAGCTATCGTGGTTCTAATAACAATAATAATGCTAATGCTAATTTGAAAGCCAAAGGCGCCCATTCAATGTCAATGTAATTGTAAAATATTAAATCCTTTGTAATAAGACCACAAAAGTGTATTTTAGTGGTTTATTTTCTCGGTCTGTTTTGTTTGAAGCGCTTATCGAGAATCTACGAGTGGTTTGCTTCGATCAAATAATAGCATTGATGGAAGCGTTCCCTGCTGCGAAATAACAAAAGACAGTAGTGGTTTTAAATTCAATTTATTCAATATTTTCTTTTCTTTTCGGCCAGTTTATATTTTATCATTTCACGAAACAAAAGAATGTTGGGAGCGTTCCCCTTTTGATAGAACTCTTGCTCTGAACACCTTTTCAACCACGCTGTTAATCTTGGGTATCTGGAAAACAATAAGGTGTTGAGAATATAAATCTTTGTTGTCAACACAATTTAGTTTCTTTATTTATAAAGCATTTCCTATTTCCTACTACAGGGGATTCTTTATACGACGTACAAAGAAGCAGGTGGGCAAGGTGAGGCCGGATAGTAGCAGGATTTTGGCATCCTGCTCTATTAGCTGTCCTGGCATCTGGACACTGCTTCTGCTTTACATTAGGAAAAGCAAAGTTATTTGCCTAAACTTCTATAAAAAATATAATAACAATTCTATAAGAAATATAGACAATGACTAATAAAATGTTTATATAATTTTTAACGCAAATTTTGTTGCGAACAAATTACAAAAACACAAATGTTGAAAAAAATTCCACGAGCAAGATTCGAACCTGCACCCTTCTGACATACCGGGTCAGGTGCTCTCCTAATTGAGCTTATTGTGGTTCTAACCAGCCGGCCGAAATTATTCAACACTATTTACTTTTTACTTTGAAAGCCAAAGGCGCCCATTCAATGTCAACAACTAGCGTCATTAACCACGATAGCTCAATTGGGAGGGCACCTGTCCCGGTATGTCAGAAGGGTGCAGGTTCAAATCCTGCTCGTGGAAATTTTTTCAACATTTGTGTTTTTTTTTTAATAACTAATAAGTTTACTGGGATATAAAAAGACATTATTATATGAAACTCATATAATAACTGTGCTCCTCCTCGCATCGTATTTCTCATGCCTGTGGGTCAGCAGTATCTCTATAAGTTTTCCCAGGTTGTCGCCTCCTTTCCTGGCAATGTGACAGAAGTAATCAAGGACACACTTGAGACATATAGTAGAAATTCTTGTCGTAGCCTTGAGCTGTTGAAGTATTGATACGTTGGTCCGATGTGCTGTCCATGGAGTTATAAGCATTCTTCTTCAACACCACATCTCGAAAGCATCGATGCGTCCACGATCCGCAGCTTTGAGAGTCCAGATCTCCGCACCAAATAGGAAAATGGAAAAGACCAAGGAAGGGACTAGTCTTATCTTTGTTTAAACTAATAATAACTGTCACAATGTACAAATACGAGATCCCCCCTTCGTTAGTTAGCTCAGTAATATTCATCAATTCGCAGATCCTAAAGCGAACAATCAAAGTCATTTACATACGGCAAATTGCTGATCTATTCTCTCTGTATTGGCAGAAACTCAATACATTTGAATGAAGGCTTCAAATAGGCTTTAATTTAACCGTCGCTCTATGATTTTTTATAGAAGCTGTTAAATTAATGGATACAATGCAGTATAGCAATAGCTATGAACAAAGTAGTAATCAAAAGCTTATGACTGTCCTGCAACTGTGCAAAGGCCTTTATCATTAAAATCAAGTACTTACATACAAATTAAAGACTTATTTTTTTGTCAGTTTTAAAATAATAATCCTCTGTTATGTTCGGAAATGTAATCGTACTGTATATATTTAGTAAATAATATTTTGATTCCATTTATTGTTAACTTGAAATAATATTATTGTTAGGTACTACACACAAACCCAAGAAACTTAAGTAGTACCCCATATAACACTAATAATATAAATGCGAAAGTTTGCGTGTATGTGTGTATATTTGTTGCATCTTCACGCTGCAACGGATGGATGGATTTGGATGAAATTCGGCGTACATATAGTTTATAACCTGGATTAAAACATAGAATACTTTTATTCTGATATTCCCATGGGAACGGGAACCACGCGGGTGAAACCGCGAGCGGCCGCTAGTTATAAAATAAATTGAATGTAATGTTCCCAATAATAAAAAAAAGTCATCGCTACAAGTTATGGGTACTGGCTCAATCACCACGCCTGTCAAATGCGTGATGATGATCACAAATCCGGATCTAAGAATCGAAGAATCCGAAACACACTTTGCCTGAGCTGGGAACTGAACCCGCGACCTTCAGGTATCGCCATTTGTGATCGAGTTTCTTTCGATAGCCGACCAACACTCAGATGCATACAAGGCGACCGGTCTTATTATGCACTTATAGATATTCAGCTGGCTCAGTATCATAATATTGTCCGCCACTAGTCAAGTGATTAAGACTACCAGGTCAGACCCAGAGTTCCCGGATTTGTTACCCAGCGAAGAGTACATGCTTGTAATCGGTTTATTTGGTGGTAAGTCTTGTATCTAGTCCGCCTTGCTTACTACCACCATATTTTCTAAATAATAGGTTGGGGAAACAGTTTCTTCCCATTTTTTAAGAAAAATCAAAACATTTTTTTATATAGTTTATTTACATTTAACTAAAGTATGTAGGTGCCATTTTGTTTGATAACTTTTTGCCATCTTGTAGATAGGGACATGATTCCATTGCTTTATAAATTTTGGGGCTTCTGATCAAAATACCGCGACAAGTGGTTTTGGCAGTCCTCTCGTGATGTTAACCTGACACTTCCTAAAGAATTCTGAAGAGACAGAAACAGGTGGAAATCTGAAGGTGCAAGGTCAGAACTATACGGCGGATGCATTAGCACCTCCCAGCCAAACTCTCTTAATTTTTGCTGAGTGGCTAAAGATGTGTGAGGTTTAGCGTTATCATGGTGAAAAACCACACCCCTTCTGTTCACATTAATTCCAGCCGCTTTCTGTCAACTTCTTGCTTTAATCTCATCAGTTGTTCGCAGTAGAGTTCAGAATCGATGGTCCTGCCTGGTGGTAACAGCTCATAATGAATAATGCCTTTCCAATCCCACCATACACAGCATCACCTTGTTGCGAGTTAACCCGAGTTTCGCCACAGTTCTTCACAGACTGTGGCTACTGTCACAGACACTGCACTAGGTCCATAAACATCGCAAGTTTTTTTCGCGGCTTGCGTTGCATTTTTACCTTTTTTGTAGTAAAGTTTGAAACAATATCGAATTTCTTCATTAGACTCACTCATCTTGACAGTAAGAAAAACAAATGAAATCACACATTTTCCTAATTTAAATTTGGAATTATCTTCTTTATTTAAACTTTTAATGATACCAAAACCATATAAATAGTACAGCCAAAGAGATTTTATTACATACATACTATATGCGAAAAGACTTTTTCCCCAATCTAATATGTCGTAATTAACTAAATGTTTGTAGCATTGTTGCGTTAGGACAGTTAGAGCCAGTTTAGGAGTTGGATTCCGGGTGGAGTGCGCTTCCAATTTCAGCCACTTAACATCACTTTGATTAGCTTTATGTCAAACCTATCAATGAATATCAAAACTATTCATTTGGTCCATTTATATTCTACTAGCGTTATGCCACTGGTTCAGGGGCAGGTGAGGAGAAGGCCAAAATCCTACGCGTAAGGAATATAAGAAAATTGAAACCACAACCAAAGAGCTTACTCATTTCTATCGATGGGAACTATTTCGTTCATTGAGCTAATGCTGGACACGCAGCAGATGTCAGCCAGGGTGACGTCGTCTGCAGCCAGCCAAGGTCTGGTGAGGAACTGCTCCATAAAGCCGTAGGCCACTTTAAACTTTGCCAGGTTTTCTGGTTTGAAGTCTTTGTCGTCGGAGTAAATTATCGGCTCCTGCATGTAATTAAAATACAATATTTCAAGTGTTGTGAATTCAAATAATTATAAGTTTCATCGATTACTATCTAGGTATTTATCTTTAATAGCTTCTTTCCTTTTCAGAACAATAATGTTGTATTTTAATAATAACAATAATGTTGTAATACTTATGAAAAAAAAATAAACAATAAGGTATTTTTTGTCTTAAAGTGACACTGACTTTTAAAACACAGGTTTGAAAACTAAGTACAGGAATCGACAACCTTTATTATAACTTGGAGACGTTAATAAAAAATAAATACTTTTTGTTCATAGTTAATATGATTTTAATTTATATTGCCTTATAGGCACTTATTGATGACACATTTAAGTTTAAAATTAAAATAATAAAAAAACTAAAATTTAGTTTACATAAAAAACTACCACCAGTTCCGATTTGGGGAGAGCCATCGACCGAGAAGAACTGGCAAGAAAATCAGGAGACTTTTTTCTTTAGCTCAATCTTTTAAACCAATTTACAATCACGTAATAGTTTTAAATACAAAATTATTGCTTAAACATTTGTTATTACTTGTAGACGCTTTTATGTCACGAGTAATTATTATTTTATTATTAGTTGTATTGCCGTAACTGTCCCACTTCTGGGCAAAAGTCTCCCCACACTTTTTTTTACACTTTTCCCCAGTGACGTCATGCCAGTTTTTGATTATACATAAATGAACTTTCTGTTACAAAATTGCATAGGTAACAACATTTTGCAGATGCAACAGACAGTATATGCCACTGCTCTCACTGCGATCCGCTCAAGGTAACGGATATGAGTTTATCTGAAATAGATTAGCTTATCAGTCAATGTGCAGTGTGCACTTATTTGAGAGCTTATGTTAGAGACGGAAGCTTTGCTCGATAACCCTCTTTGGTTCAGTTTAACCCTGATTATAGAGAAACTCGATTATGCAACGCTTAGCACCTTAGAATAACGATCGTGAAAGCCCGATGGGATCGAACCCCTCGGAGTACACGCTTGCGTAATGCCGTTCCCTCTGGAAATCTTCTGACAGTGTTTGGAACACACGGTTTGAAAGACCCTTTACAGTTTCGCCGCCCCTAAAAGTCCGGTGACGCTGATAAGGCCGTATGAGGCCATCAGAAAAAGCCAAAAAAAATGTGAAAGCTAAACATCTTTCTTTTGTATATTTCTTTCTAAAGAGAAATATTATTTTTTCGGTCAGCGTGGTTGGTTGGGTTATGGCAAATTTTCATCACTATCCCGCCCCAGCGGCCATCAGTCCTGCGAGCAATGTGCCCTGCCCACTGCCACTTGAGCTTAGCAACTCTTCGGGCTATGTCGGTTACCTTTGATCTTCTGCAGATCGCTCCTGAAGGCTGGTGACTCAGTGAGTATTGCTCTTATGAGACCGTGGGACTTGTAGTTTGATGGTGCAGTAAACTTACCACTGTTGCGCGTAAGGTAGCAAATAAAACACCACTATCAAAGTGCAGTCTTTGATCAACAATCGCTCTTTTTTTAGGTTCCTTAGGGTATAGACTGTCGGTGTCACCGTATTTTGCCACCAAGTATCCGCAAATTGAGTGGCTGAAATAAAAACAATATAATGAATGAATTAAGGCCATCTAAAACCCATTAATAGTACCGATGACATGATTTCGATGATGGAGGCCTTTGCAAGCAAGCAGTTGGACAGTGTAGGCCATTTACTTGTACTACCTAGATCATTTCAAGTCAGAGAAGAACTATGCTCGGAGTCTCTTTAAGGGAGAGAATCCTTAACGAAGAGATTCAACGGAGAACTAATTTAAAGCCACCAACATAGCAGAAAGAATTTAGCAAGCTTAAGAGGCAATTGGTGGGGCATATTTTGTCGTAGAGCTGGTTGGGGTAGATGTATTCTCGAGTGGAGACCGCGCTTAAAGCGTCGTGTGGGCCGGTCATCAGCTCACTGGACCGACGACCTTTAGATGGCGGCGGGAATGATTGGATGCGAAAGGTGGAGGACCGGGTGTGGTGGTGGTTTATCGAATAGGCCTATGTTCATCAGTGGACCTCTGCAGGCTGAGGATGATGATGATGAGGATGTAGTTCATAAACGTTTTTTATTATCTATTTAAAATCCATTATGGAAAGTTTAAATCGTTAAAAAATCTGTTGAAAAATCGTTGTTTTTAATGTTTTTATTAACTGTTAAGTCTCTGTATTTCTCTTAAGCTTAAAATGGCTCTTAAATTATGTCTAAAAGTTGAAACGTTGGTAGTTGACTAAGGAAAGTGTTCACCGTGAAATATTTTTAAGTTTTGCCTCTCACGGGTTGTCTAGCTGCTGACAAATTGCTTGGAGACAAAATACTTGAATTTCATATTTCACTTTGTAAGTTTTTCTGCGAGCCAGTGTCTTCTGAGAGCCAAGGAAAATATACCTAATATATTTCGTTTCGCCTTTTTAATTTAAACGATGACAGAATATTTAATTTGCAGCGAAGATGTTACTCGCTTAAAGTACTAACTTTGTGAAACTTTGTAATTTGTTTCAGTGGAAATGCTGAATTGTTTTACAATTGAGGTAGCGTTTAAATAAAATTTATTACGGAAATTGTATAACGCTTGCGGGGGGTGGTCACTGCTGCTGTGAATAAAATAATTTTAATTATTTTTGAATGATTAATGATTTGGTAGATAAGGTTTGAGGATAGTATAGTAAATAGCCCACCGCTGGACAAAATATCCATTATTGAAATACATAATAGTCACTAGTGACTTTTTTTTAAAGTGATTGCTGATGGCTTTCTATCGTCTTTACAACGTACCCGGACGTTGTGGGCGGCGAGAGACTTAAAGGGTTCCTCAAGTCGCGTGTTCAAATTCAAAATCAAAATCATTTATTCGGTTTTGGCTACAAGTAGCATTTGTGAATATCACTATGCCATCGGTTCGTAAGTCTACTCTGGGCAGGAGATCTTGTACTGAGAAGAACCGGCAACCATACCAACCATATTTTAGGGAACGTAACGACCCGACATTGACATCTTAATATGAAATTATTGTTCCAACTATAGAGTTGTTATAAAGTATAGACTTTATAACGCAACTTTGTTTATGGCTTTCTGTTGTAATAATAAATAACTCACCTATCCCAAATTACGAAGTCATCGTCTTTCAGTAGCGGTACAGTGTGTTGTGGATTCATCTGTTAAGTGTAATTGATTATCAAAAACTATTATGAAAAAAAAGTCCTAATACACGAGTATTACTACGAAGTAAAGTCTCCTGAATTATGTAAGGGTTGGTTTTTCAATAGTAGTATGTAGGTATAAAATTTATAGATGTCATGATCTATTATCTTATTAAATTGTTACCTATAGTTCAAGAGAATACAGAAACAGAAAATTCATCTCAAAATGGCTATAAGTCTTATCCGAGGGCTGAAAAATTGGCCCTTGATCTACACACATCAAAAATGTCAAGTACATTTTAAATTATCGATGCGTTATAGAATTCTATAGTGAAATTCACGATATAAGTGTTGGAAGATCTCGTATCACCACTCGAAGATAAGACCAGTACATCCAAAATACTGCTTGATGGAATCCTACCATGACCGCTATGATGTTGGCCACAAGGCTCCACAGCGCTTCAGGGTTGCTGATAAGCGACCAAACCATCCGGAATCGTTGACGCGAAGTGCGTCTGCGTTCCCGAAGGCCGCTCAGGGTTCCCGCTGAGGCTGAGGGCCCGTTTATAATGGGCTCGCGAACACCGAAATTGGGAGGAAGAAGACTGGCGCTGTGTTTGCTTCTCTGATGAATCACGTTTCGGTATGAGGCCGGATACAAGACGCACTCGAGTTTGGAGGACCTCTGGACGTCAAGAACTGATTTTAAGCATGCCAAATCGCTGTGCTTATGTGATTCGTGTGAATAGTAGAAATACAGATTATGGTTTTTTATAGTTTTTACAATAAAAATTTAAAAAGTCAACCATGTCCTTGCTTTTTTGCCAATTAGGTGACGACGACCTTAACGTAATTTTCCCCAATTTGTTAAATTATAAAAAAATCTTAATTTTTTCAACATAATAGGGATAAAATTGTTTACTAAAACTTATAAAATAGAGCAAGAAGCCAGTCTGGAAAACCAGATTAGTTAAATATTATTAAAAAAAAATTTATAGCTAAAAATGTAATTGACCCCTAGACATTTTTGATGTGTGTACTTACTTGCAAATACTCTTCAGTTAAATGTTCGCCGGCTGGCAGATGGACGTTAATGAAATTCACATCTTGTATCTTCAAGGCGTGGATTGTCATGAACACGGCCCGTGATGGCGGGCTTGTGTCTTTCTTGTATAGGGTCAGCACCATTTTCTTGTTGAAGGAGTACTTGAAACATGTAATTTACATTTCAATGAGTTTAGCAATATTATCAATAAAACTAACTATTCAGCGGCGTAACGTAAACAGGCATTTTTTTTAAATTTTTGTAAATATTTAAAATTAATACATTGTTCTGATCCCAAGGTAAGTAGCTAAAGCACTCGCATCAAGGAAATCAGAAACAACGACAGTACCACAACCACCCAGATCCGACACAATATTGTGAAGTTAGTGTTTTGACATTGATCCGATCGCAAAACGAACCCGGAACCTAAGAGTTAGCGCAGCCCAAAGTCCGGCGTGCAAGCCACTCGGCTACGGAGGTTGTCAAGCCTATATCTAATAAGATTAAGGTCGTCAAGCATATGTCTAAAAGAATTTATTTTTATTAGTTTTGGTTTAATACTAGTTAGGCTGATGATGATGATGACGATGATGATGATGATGATGATGATAGGTAGGGCAGTAGCATTAGTGTTCGACAGAAACCAGTGATCAACATTTATTTAATATAATAATAAACTTAATTTGCACACAAAAAATACAGATACAAACAAATTGATGGAAAAAAAATAGTACAAAATAGGCAGCCTTATTGCTAACAAGCAATCTCTTCCAGGCAACCTTGGGCGAAAAACAATAAAATTGAGAAAATAAAAATGGGTGCAAGTAAAAATAAACGAAATTATAATAATAATATCAAATAAAGTACATACAAAAGAAAAATTAATATATTAAACAGAGTTTATGCAATATAAATCATAAAATAAATAAACATAGCTAAGGTGAATTTAGAAAATGACTCCGAACCTGACCCTTGAACGACTCCAACGTGCGAGCCTTTCTGAACCTTTAATAATAAACAACTGATTTTAGTCTATAGTACCAATTAAATACAGAGCACCGCTGCTTCCAAGCTGTCATCCCGTAATCTATATCTACTTATCTATCTATCTATATATATAAATAAAAATGAATCGCTAAATGAGTTGCTGATCGCAAAACTCGAGAACGGCTGAACCGATTTGGCTGATTTATTTTTTGTTGTGTTTGATATAGTCTGAGGAAAGTTCTTATGGAGAGAAAAAACGTAAAAAAATACGAGGAAAATAGTAAAGACAACAATTTTCTTTTCCCATACAAACCACTCTGTCCCCAGCTGTCAAACATTTGACGTCAATCAAAACAAAACAAAGGCGCGTTAGGATTATCTTTGGTATGCCTTCAAGTTGATTAGAGATCAGATATATTTATTTACGCGCCAAGTAATCAAACAAAAATATCGTGTACCCTATGGCATTACAATAATATTAGATATAATAATAAATAATAATAAATAATAAATGTTTCCCTCACTCACACCAATTATCTAGCCCCAAGAAAAGCTTCCTTAAGAAACTTGTTAAAATGGTTTAACTAGACAACGGATAAACATACTTATTATACTTAAATACATACTTATTATACATAGGAAACACCCAGACCCGAAACAATTTAGAAAAACAGGTATTTCTAAATTGATCCGACCGGGGATCGAACCCGGGACCTCAGAGATGGCGACACCATGAAAACCGGTGTGCAAGCCACTCGACCAAGGAGGTCGTCAAGATATAGATATTACTAAAGTCTTTCAATGTTATTTTATTTCTATTAGACTGCGACAGGCCAATAATTTTTTATAGAACGAAATCTGTTGGGGCGGCCATTAACATAAAAAAATAATGTAACTTTGTTTTAATGAAATAGGGCAGAACAAGGTCTGCCGGGACAGCTAGTATTTTAATGAAAATCTATGTGGTTTTTGGCGATAAAAACTGTGTTGAACACTAGGCCTAAAGTGTGGAACCGCCGATGGGTTCCACTCCACTACGATAAGTAGTCGTGAAACATTATTTTGCTTTGTAGGTAGGTGCACTTTAAACTTTTGCGTTCCATTTTAAACAAAAGTTTGTAACAACATTCACTTTGGGCGACACAATATCTGTGCAAGGTGCAATCTTTTATCTCTTTTGAATTAAAAAAATAATACGTTTTGACTATTTCAAAAATTATATTAAAATTGTATAACAATTTCTTTACTCTGTTAAAACAGGACCTCATGTCTAAAGTTATTCATAGCGAAATTGATTCTCCTTTCTTCTTAGGTAAACAAGATCTCGTTACACGCAACTTTGAGCATTTAAGATATTTTACCTACGAACGTATAAAAATAACACTTCCTTTTATAACCGCTTGATGAAAGGCCTTACATAATTGGATATAATATTTGATGCAAGATTCAGAGTATATAGAAAAGCCGAAGCACATACGCTTACAGTGTTTCTTTTTCTTATTATCTCTCGGTAATCATAGCATTTCCGAATGCAATCGTATTTTAATTTCCATGTCCATTTATTATTAGATTTATCATGTTTTATAATTTGATCTAGAACAACGTCCTTTATTGTTTTACTTACTGTTCTGCGAGCATATATATATGCAGGGGAAGTTAAGCACCTTATACGCTCTTTTCACGTTTGTCTAATAATCGTCCGTATAATAATCCTATGCTGGTCTGGAGCAGCTTAAATATATTAATATTAATTTAAAGAAGAAAAAGAAAAAGAAGGTGTTCGAACTAAACTTTTAAATTAAATTTAAGTTGTTTAGCGTCATAGCATTCACAGGTGTTGACCGATACATAATAACATGTTCAAGTGAATGTTTTGCTATATAGGTAACGTAACATAATTTGTTAAGCTGCCACTTTCGCCCTAATTACCTGGATTTAAAAAGCGCAATGCAAAGCTGAAGCACAGAGTAAGGAAACTACAGAAGGTAAGATTCAAACAAACGGGTTCGAGTAACGCACACATAGACAACCTCTGACGGATACGATATCTCAACAACTGCTGCTGCGCCTGGACTATCCCGAGCTGTTACGAGATCCGTGTCAGAGTGAACGAGAGTGCGGCAACAGTGTTGTGACCTTGAATCGACGTACCGAGCTGTACCTACCGGCTAGGGTTGAGTCACACATAGTTAATTTATTATAGTGTTAATTTGGGTGTCTTTTATATTGTAAACTTACCTTGTTATATCTGTCGGCAAAGTAAAAAAGGACAAACTGGGATTATGGTTGTGTGTTGAGACATCCTCATACACAACAGCCTTTTTTTTCAGACATTTTCAATAGGCACCCACCTATATGCAACAAAACTCGCAATCGCGACACCCAAACAAAGAAAAATATGTGTAAACTGATCGGCAGCGCTCAGTGACATACTTGTTATTCTCCGTTACTACAGCAACATACGCTGTCCGATCCACGTTTGCGGGGACAGCCCGCGTCATCGCGTACACCTTTCCCGTGCTTTTTTCTGTGTGCTAATGTAGGTGAACTACGAGCTTGTGTGCTTGCGTTTCGGAGCGCTTCTATGAAGTTGCCGCACTCTCGTTCACTCTGTCCGTGTCGTCAGAGGTTGTTTAAGTGTGGGTTGCTCAAGCGCATTTGTATGAACTTTCGCGCGAATCTTGCCTTCTGGGTCTCCTTATTTTATGGCTGATCGCTCCGGAAGCCATTTCAAAACAAAAGAGTTCAAAACACCTGCCCCGGCGTAGCTTTCTGTTACAGAACTCGTCTAAATACACGGTCATTTAGAAAATAATAATAACTTTTTGCTTGTTACTTTAACGAATTTTACTTTTTTTGTTGAAGTACTTTTAAGCGTTTGAACACTAACGTACCTATAAATTTATTTTAAGGGTTTCTGATAGATATAGGTTTTTTAAAATATAGATAAGAATATCAAATCAAATGTATATTTATTGCAAAATATAGGTAGTAGTTGGTTTAACACATAATGCTTATAATTAGTTCAGCCATATTTTGTTTTTAAAAGGGAAACTTTAATAATAAAGGAAGCAATGACAAAAAATAAATAATATTTTGAATGAATATGGTATGGTTCGTATATAGCATGTAGTACTTATATCTCTTATTCGTATGTTTGTTTATTTTTTTATTGTAGAAACTTTTCTCAAGTTTTTGTAGATTACTAAGAAAGAGCGGGGCCTTACATAAATACTGGCGCAACTATACTTATGTAAAATTGGATAACTAGTGAAATTTGAAAAATAATATAATTTTCAAACCATCGAACACCTTCTACGGGACCTACTTTAAATGTTGTTAATGTCTTTTCAATCGACTTTCAATAGAAAAATGTATATAAAAAAATAACTTTGTCTTACCTTAGAAAATAGTCCTAACAATGTAACAACCTTTAAACCACTGGCGGCTTGTTTACGAGTTTGATCGTCTTAATGTGAACCAGTTATTGTAATGTGGCTGCTTTGCCGGTAGAACCAGTTTTGAATTGTCATAAATTGGTGTTTACTATTACTTCGATGCGATCTTGAAAGTCGATGGCGCAATGGCTAACGCGCTCGGATTGCATAAACTTAAGCAACTTTCGAAAAAGCCGGTCTCGGATAGGTGACCAAAAATTTACCAGCCCCCCCGACCGCCTAACCGATCGCTTTGACTACGCGTATATTTTATACGTCATCTTGCCAACTCGCACCGCATATGAAAGCAATATCAAAAGTTAAAGGCTATAGCTTTCGATATTGCTTTCATAGACGGCACGAAACGACAAGATGATGTCATAAACCACACATGAAGTCAAAGCGATCGGTTAGGCGGTCGGGCCCCAGCTTGAACTCCTTCGTGCTTCGGAAGGTGCGTACGTACCGGCTGCATTAGCAGTTGATAACAACCACCAATCCACACTGGGCCCGCGTGGTGGTTTATGGCCCGTTCCCCTTATATATCCATAGGAAAGGCTCGTGCCCCAGCAGTGGGGACATTAAAATAAGGTGATAATGATCTAGAAGCTAAGCAACTGTAGCTGTACCGAGTCACCAGGGGGTTTACCAAAGTAAGACAACTCGAGCTCCTACGGGCTTCGGGAGTCATGTTAAGCTATTGTCCCCGGTATTTGTTGTTAGACGGCAACCCCCATTCGCATCGGCGTGTGGTGTTATTGCCCAACGATCATCAGCATCCTATACTAGTCCACTGAGAGACATAAGCTTCTCCAAGTACACGCCACTGAGCACGACCCGCGGCTACTCTCATCCAATATCGTCTAAATTGAAAGAACCCTTAGAGCTTTTATCTGGGTCTGTTCTGTCCACCTTCTGCCATTTAGCCGATTGGAGCTTACGCAAGTTCTTCCCGACCTCATACCCCCCAGCGGTACCTGGAACTCCCAACTGTCCACCGGCTACTACTCGTAATAGATTTATTTTAGTGGTTCCAAAATAAACTGTGTTATAATAGTACTGAATAATAAATATTCCATTTAGCTTAAAAACCATGTATATTTAAATAAATGAAGTAACTGATTGCGTTTTTGTACCTACGACTAGACGAACTATTTTACATTTGAACTCTTAGAGTAGGCCGTCTCGTGTATGCTTCCTTTACCACGCGTCTTCTCTCATCCTCTCAAGGTGGCCGAGCTCAACATCATCGTCGAGATAAAAGACCAGTCTTTTTAAATATAGTTTCAACTATTTTCTAACTAACTTCAATGTAAAACACGCAGCGATTAAGTCGATTGACCGAGGACCCAAAACCCCATAGAGACTTTAATTATCTAAACTGTCAACACTGAGTTTTAGAATATAAAGGACAAATGTATATCCCTTTGCCATTTGGATGAAGACCTTTAGATAAATGACCGTTACCCGTGCGTACGAGTAAATCCTTATATTGGACAGAGGTATCCAATAATGTAAACAAAGATAGGTTGACTATTTAGTTTGTAACTTTGTTACTGATGTTAATTGTAGTTGTCTGTTTGTGGTGTTTGTTGTTTGTAACTGACAATATTGTACTCGTATGGACGTAGATCTAGGGCATATATTATTAGGTTTTAGGCATATTAATGCTGGTTTTAAACAGACAGATAAGCCACCGTTCAGAGCTTACACTTTGCCATCGTTGGATCTTTATATGTCACCCGCGCAGTTTCGGAACTTAGAAATGCCTTACGATTCCAGTCGGGAGGATTTAACATGTTGAAACCTTTTTATAAGGTCGTAGCGAATTGGCCTGAGTCTTTTGGTAGTTGATGTTGCTCTAAGGAATACTCCAGTTGCTATGTAAGTGATTAAGAAATAGATAAATTCAATCATTAAGTTCATCAGTTCATTCAGGCTACTGACATGGTTTGTTTTTACTATTGCAATAATCTAATGGAAATCAGGAACAGAACTCGGAGGGAAGTCAAGGTCAATCTTTATTTTATTTAAGACAAAACAAGAAATAGTTTAATTGGTGATATAATAAAACAAAACATATTACGATGAGCGATGACAACGCTCTTTTCGTGTTTCTTTGATGAAAATTCAGTGAGATTTTTCGTTTTCGCGGTCGCCAATATTGTTACTCATCTGGTTACTGACCGCGCCCAAGGTGGCCTTACTTTTGCGAATGTCCCAAAGAACTAGGGAACGGTGCCTGTAGACTAAGGATACCAACTTCATTTTTAATGAATAATAAAACAATAATGCTTGAACATTTATATTTTAATTACGTTCTAAAATTAGTGCTTAAAAACATTACTCGTGGTTATAAATCTCCAATTTTACTTCATTATACTTCATCCACCTTTTGTGTTCCATTGTAACCAAAGTTTCATATTAGATGGTTAGTCAGCTCGTCACCACGGCCGGTGCAACTCGGTCGAAACGTCGGGTATTAGAGTAAAACTTTGATTAATTACGTCAATAATACTTTCTTCGTAGGCGACTTGTACTATTATAGTCTGCTACGCAAGTTTACTCTTTATTAACACCCTTAGTTTCTCCACGTTATTTTCATTGTGTTTCTTGTAGAAATCTTTCGAAGCAAACTTTTTTAACCATGCTACAATATTTGGATACCTGAAATAATGATTGTATGAAAATGAGTCAAAGAGTCTGTTTATTAACTTAATAGATCAAAATATGGAAATAAAAGTAGAAAATATAATATATGTGCTCCTTAAAGAATGCTCAAGAAAATGCTTTTGTGTTATCGTTATCTAAACCTATAGTAATATAACTTAATTCAGTAGTGTTGACAATGTCGTTTGATAAAAAGTTATATGTAAATAAAGAAAGAAAGAAAAAACATTTATTGACTCCCACATTTAAAAATAGAAAAAAATAATATAAAAAAGACATGAAATACAAAAACAGAAAAACAAAAAAATATGTGTATATGTGTTTTAATATTGTTTATAATATAAACACAACACAGCATTTTGTAATCAGCAACTTCTTTATCGCTCTTTATCTCTTTTTACTTTTGATTTTTGTTCACATTTATCCCTTATTATTTTGGTTTAATATGGTGACCAAAATTATATTCCAATGACTCAAATTGAAATATATTTTTGGTCACCCTATTAATGAATATAATAAGGGACGTCTCCCTGTGACCACGGACCCTGCAAAGGGTTCGAATCGTCAGGATAAACATTAAATAAAACTAATGTATAAAATAAACGCGAGTAGATCCATAAAAATAGCATTTCAATGTGTTCGCGTAAACTTTAGATTCCAATGAATCTTTAAAATACGACATACTGTTTGTTTAAATCTATTCTTTTCTTGACAGTCAGTGCTTTACGATTTGTAATAATAAAATGAAAATTAAAAGAGAAAAATCTACTTCTACATAATTATCTACTACAAAAACTAATTACTTTCTATTACTCGGTGCCTTTGTGCAGAAATCTATTGAAATGTTGTATTTAAGCAATCTTGCTCATCAGCAATTGCCTATACATTCCCAAACCCTCCACGTTACACTTCTTGTAACACTCGCTAGCAGCACAACTGTTTAGCCAAATCGCCAAATTGGGGTATCTGTAAGTTTTCAAGTTACTTATTGATGATTTATTAAATATTTATAGAATATACTGAAGTGGGTAGGCATTTAATTGTTTCACTGTATTTTAAAAATATTGATTGATGAATTTATTTGATCTCTATAAAAATGAAGATGATTAATTTTATTGGCACTAACAGATATACGCATAAGATACAGAATCGAGTGAACAATATACCCCTGCCTCAGCTTTATGCTTTTGCGACATTACTCGAAATGAATTAGGTATGTCTCTGTACTATAACGTTGGAAAGACATAGATGATAGCGTTCGATTCTCAATAGTTCTACCTTCCAGCAGCTAAAAGTTTGCCGATTCCTTTAGTTTAGATAAACCTTTGGTCTTATTCATACTACGTATCAAAAAGACAAAACGGTTATCCCACTGAGACGAGAAGAAAGGTCTGATTTCAGTATTTCCTGATAAGTTGCAAATTTATCTAACTAGAACTTTCTCCCTACTTGTACATACATAGCAATAGATCTTGAAAGACTACCTTGCCATGTAAGTAAGGTGGCAAAATAACAGGCAAGCCCCCTGATGGGACATAGTCATCACCGCCCATGGGCATTCACAGTAGCTGGGGAGCTGCCTACGCGTTGCCAATTGATAATGATGATGAATGGTCTGACCGATTTTAATCATGGCGACTACTTCGACTTCTAGTCGGTCGGTGCTGCTGTGCCCGAAGATGCTAGCATAGTCGATCTTCTTTAACTGGCGTACTCACTGAGCACTCGTGAGTTGCCCATCAGCATAATTATAATGAATTGAGGCGGGTTGTCAGGTTTTCAACTCGTTGCGTTGCTTTAATTGAACCTGGTCACAGTAGATACTTACAATGCTTCATCTATAGGTAGTATGACGTCCATCGAGCTAATGGTAGCCACACAGCAGATGTCGGCCAGCGTCATTTCGTCGCCAACCAACCACGGAGTTTTTGCTAAAAACTTGTTCGTGAAATCATAAGCCGACTTTATTTTAGCCAGGTTTTCAGGCCTGAATGACTTTTCTCCTCCAAATATAACTAATTCCTGGAAAATAAACAATATTTTATTAACTCTGATCGTTTTCAATTATTGTTTTTTATTTATTATTCTTTTATCTTGTTTCGTAAGGCACGTAAAGCTGTTTGTGCAGTCCCAGCTGCATAGCGGCTGTCGTTATCAACCACCAAACCGAACTGGGCCTTCGTGGTGGTTTATGGCCCACTCTCCTTGTTTTATTTCCATGCATAGGGAAGGCTCGTGCTCGCTGGAGCACTAGAGCTGGTCTGGTGAGCTGGCTTACGTCCCTACTGCTGAGTGGGGACATAAAAATGAGTTGGTAATGATGATTGTTGACATACGTCGAACGCAAAAAGGTACTAAGAAGAAGGGTTGACTGTTTTGTCGGCTCATAAATAAACCCTCAGTAACTTTAGTTAATAATACATCTTACACCTGCTGCTGCCGCAGAGCAACACTTTAGCTCCATGGATTACTATGTTCGGCTTTGAACGGTATAAGATCCATTAAAAAGTTAATGAATAAGTTAATGTTAAGTTTATGTTATGTTTATGTTTAAGTTAAGTTAATGTTTATGTTTTTATAATGTAATTTAGACTGTAATTTTAATGTTTGTACATTAATTGAAATTACTTTAATTATAAGCATTTTAACAAGAAACAAAATTACCTAAACTGTTTCCAATTTATGAGTTTATATTAAAGGCAATATAATACTCAGCGTATTAATATGCTAACCAGTTAGACCAACCCACAGGCATTTAATAGAAGTTTTATGCCGGTTTTTACCAGCAACGTCTTCTTAGTTTTAGGTAACTCTAAACTATGTAAAAGTAACGTTTTTACTCCGGCCTACTTACTTGCTTACCTCACATTGCTTAGGGGTAACCTAAAACTTAGTAGTAATTAGTGAATACGGGCATGATTGTTGTTATATGCGAGTTGGACTTATAGGCATTATAACAGGGGCTTCTAGGCCAGCAAGTTGGAGTTATATGCAAGAGGCCTCAGGCCCAGATAATTTGCCTTAGTTGGTGGATTTAGTCAAAGTAAACCCCCGGCACTTTATCCTTTAAAATATAAAGCTTACCAAACGCTTTGCGTCCACATTTATCAAGATGACGGCTGAGAAGTATAACTCATTGCCAGCTTTTATATTTTCCGCTAGGTACAAAACTGTGAAATTTCTTCAATAAATGTTCAAGCCATAGACATAAGGTTCAAAATCTATTGAAGAAATTTGACAGTTTGTGATAGTCTGATGTGGCAGGCGTGTGTACAAACTTATTTAAACTTATTTAGACTGAGAGATTGTGACGTTTTTATTTAGTATACCTACAACATCTGCGGATGATGTAAATTGGTTGTCGACTTCTGTAAGATCTAATAGGTTTTCTTAATAATACCTTCTAAATGCATGGATTGCAATCTAAAATATGTTTTACAAAGTAATATAAATTGAAAATGTTTTGTCCTTATGGCAGACCCTGCAAAAGGTCTGACACGTCAGAAATAAATTTATGTTAAGAAGCCCTAGTAGATCAATTTAAAGTGAGTAGTGCTCGCGTAAAAGAAATCAAAAATATTTTTGTTGCCAAACCAACTAAAAAAGTTCCTACGTCTTCAACTTAACTGCTGCTCCAGCGACTTCTTTTAAAATGAATATCATATTTGCTTAGTAATTATTTATGTAAATTATGTCTCTGAGTACAGCAGTAAGTCATTTACAATAAATTATAAGGTTTATATTATACAAGGGTTCGATAACAACATGCCTGCGGTTTCTCAAGAATAAGTTCTTGGGTTATTCAGGTAGCCTCTATTAAGAATTCAGTATAATTGACGTCGAGTGGTCGCGGTCGCGAGTGGTTTGTTCAGTTCGCATGGAATGGATCGATGCAACTTAAATAGTAAAACGCATTAAAGAAAACTAAACCTTTTTGTAATGATTTTAAATAACCCTATCAACCTTTTTTGATTTATTGGATGATTTTTCGTAGTTTTGTTATTCTTAGATAAAAAGATCTTTTTAGTGTGTGCTTCGATCCATTTGGTGCTGGCGAGTTTCAAATCCCACTTTTGGTTTTATAGTTAAGGCGACGCATTGGAAATTTTCGTAGCGGGGATCTTGATTTTTCCGAACAATTACAAAACATAATATGAAAGTGATATTTGATGACATGATTTTTCATTTAATTGACTTCATTTTGCTAGTTATAGAAACACGATTTGTTAACTTTTACAACAGAGAAAAAAATATCAAAGTAACCTCTTTTAAAACATAGATTTGCATTATACAGGCAAACCAGACCGATTTAAGCATCTAAATTTTAAATGTTATATAATTTTTTAACGCAAATTTTGTTGCGAACAAATTACAAAAACACAAATGTTGAAAAAAATTTCCACGAGCAGGGTTTGAACCTGCACCCTTCTGACATACCGGGTCAGGTGCTCTTCCAATTGAGCTATCGTGGTTCTAACCAGCCCGCCGAAATTATTCAACACTATTTACTTTTTACTTTGAAAGCCAAAGGCGCCCATTCAATGTTAACAACTACCGTCATTAACATCCGATCATAATATTTTTACAAATACTAAAGATCAGTTAAGAAGTAGGCAAGCTATTTATAAATGTTATATAATTTTTTAACGCAAATTTTGTTGCGAACAAATTACAAAAACACAAATGTTGAAAAAAAAATTTTTTCATCTAAATATTCTTAGTAGATTAGTCTTAACACACACTTCAATATGCTAGTTCATTTGTTTAAACTTATTTGTAGGTTTAATTGGAAAGAAAAAAACAGTTTTTCTTATGGTACAGGGCGCAAACGCTCCGTATTAGATTAATTGTTTAGCGATGCGTCGCCTTAAACTAATTTCTACAATATTATTAGATAATCAATTTTAAATACTATAACATTGTCTAGTAGTATGTTAATGTCCCATTGCTGGGCTCAGGCCACATGAACAATAGGTAATGGAGAGATCGATTTATTTTCTCCTATCCTATCCTTTGCAGTCAATAATGATCCTCGGCACCCGCAGCCACTAATGAGTGTAATACATTAATTTATAGACTGATGATGATGTGTCATTAAGTTGCACAGGTGGCTTTCTCTTAGACAACTTAAAGGCCGTGATTGTCAGGTCTATAAAAGAAATACCAGAAACACAACGTACCGCATTCGCTCGGAGAGCGGGGAAGAGAATGCCGCTGTCAAAATGCAGCTTCTGGTCAATGAGGGCCCTGGTTTTCGGATCAGTTGGGTACAGGGAATGATTCTCGGCGTACTTGTTGACCAGATACGTGGTAATGGCGTGGCTGAAAAATAATAGCGATGGTTATGGAGGAAGCGTAGGAACTATCCCAAAAAGTTTTTTTTACCCATTTCCGGCAACCACTGCAGTAGTTAATAAACAAATGTATGCAGTTTTTGTCTTTTTTTTTTCCTTTTTGTATATTGGGAGGAAAGTCTTATTTATTTAAAAAATTACGTAGGTAGGTACGTATTTTGCCGACATGTTAGTATTTCCTGATTTGCGGGGTGACTGCTTTTGTCCAGTTTGTTTGCCGGCCTAATATAGTATATTTTAATGTGAGCCAAATGGTTTTTTTACATACCTGTCCCAAATGATAAAGTCGTCATCCACCAATGTGGGCACAGTGTGTTGAGGGTTTATCTAAACAGTAAAGAAGAGAGAATAAGTAACAGAAGTCATTGGTAAATAAATGAATAAATTTCACTGGTAAGATTTACAAAACATCAGTAGGCTAATGATTATGATGATGCCAATCGTTTAGAAAATGCCTCAACAAATATTACAAGTGGGAATCGAACCCGACTTTCTAGCAAATAAAGGGGAATATTGTCAACTTTCATTAATTAGTTCGCTATGGACCCTGGAATGTTGCTAGGACCGCTCGCTGCGTGCGGCAGGGGAAACGATTTGATATGTAAAAGCCGAACATTTGCTTTTCTGAGCTCAACTCTTTGTGCTTTCACTAGAACTATAACTTGAAGAACTATTTTTGTAACCAATCATCAGTAGTAAATAATTCGGTTTTTATGATTTAGTAGGCTTAAGATATATTGGAACTGACTTAACATACTATGTCCCTTTAAAAGGATTACTAACAAAACTAACTATTAAACTCAGTAAAAGAGCGACAGTCATCTCCCCTAATCAATCGTCGATCGCAGCGTAGCAATACTCCTGCTTGTGCGACTGATTTATAGTAGTTCTTGTCCTTTATAATTGGCTGCCCCTCCCCTATCACCCTATTTATGAACTACAACCACTCCTGGCCTATCATCAGAACATACTTGCGTAAACTCCTCCTTCAGATGATCGTTGGCCAAGAGGTTGACATCGATCATTTCGGCATGATCAATCCCCAAGATCTCCATCGTCATGAAGACTGCCCTTACTGGAGGGCTGGGGTCCAGTTTGTATAGTTTGAAAACCATTGTTGATACTTAGCTGAAAAAGAGCAAACATATCATTGATAGTCACATGCGCATGGCTGTGGCTTTTGTTAGCATTCAGCTGTTTTTGAAGCATAATGTTGATCCCTGGTTACATGGTTACCTTTTTTTTGTTATGTTACATTTGATTTGTTATCTTTCTAAGTCGAAAAGGTTCAGTTTTTTTATGATTAACATTCATCCAATTTTTTTTTAGCCTCTATTGTGTTTTACGGCTGGGCAAAGGCCTCCCTTCTGCGGCTCCACTCTTCTCTATCATCGGCCACTTCATACCTACTCCGGCATAAAAGTGGTCAAGTCGTCCCTCCGTCTCCGCTTTGGCTTGCCACGTCTCCTGTGTCCATCACATCAATCATCATCCCATGTATCAAAGTTTAGTATCTAGAGTTTGGGTTTTATATAAAAAAAACAGGAACCTGCTTAAAGCTACTGTTACATCAGCATCAGTGTTACATCAGTGACAGTGACATCTAGTATTACATGTTGATAACATAAAGGTAATTTCTGTTATTTTTCAAGGTTGAAATTAACGGTAACTGCTGTATTGTTTTCTAAAGTTTACGCGAACACTACACATTGAAATGAAGACTCATGTTGTGCAATAGTATACTTTAGAGATATTTATTAAAAGAATAAGTTGTGACAATGTTCTGGCATATGCGCTTGGCCTATTGATTTAATTCCGACAATGTATGGAAGAAAAATGTTACGTTATAGCGATAAACTTAGATAAGATTGTTCCTATGGATGATAAAAAGATGTCAATCAAAAACACCTCATCAATGACAACATGTCACATAGATAGATAGATAGAGATAAATTATTTATTACTCACACACAGATGGATGTTCTTATCGCTACAAGCGGTCTCTTCCAGACAACCTTTCGTTAAAGAATCCAAGAAAGATATAGATGAAGTGCGCTAACATTATACAAATGTACATACATACTTAAATTGTGTATATATATATATAACCCTCGACATTAAATAAAGTATAACATGACAAAGTGTTTAATTACCAAAATGTTCTCAAACTTCGTTCAATAATTCTTCATGGCCTTTTTTTAAGGCAAGGAACATTTTGATGATTACCAATTTATTTATTACTAGAAACCACTGCCCGTCACTTCGTCGGCGTGGATTTCGTGTTTTCCGTAAACTAGTAGGTATAGGTAATTATCGACTTAATATAAACTATATCTACCCTAAAGGTCAACTCTAAATATTGGCGAAAGGATTTTTGAAATAGAAAATGAGTAGTTTCGATGATACCTCCTACATCCAAACTTACAGACTTTAAATAGTATTAGTATAGATTTATATAATTAACCACTTACTATTTAGGAAAGGTGAATTTTATACCTGCAATATACTGTACCTACCATAGACACCTTTTATGTCCAATCGTAGAAAGTGGATGACAAAAAAATTTCACATAATGTCAAAAAAATTACAGAATTATCAACATCGTTGATAAATTATAATAATTAATATCTAAAAAGGTTTGACAAGCAAGGCACAACAAACCCATTAAGACCTTCAAAGTCTATAGTAATTTTTTGATCAGCTTTCTGTAATCTGTGTTTATTCATGAGATATGAATGAAACCGTTTTGGAGTTATCAAACATTTTATGTTGTAATGTTTACTTAAACTGAGAAAGATATCATTGTTTGCAGTTAGTACTGGCCTGTGCGAACTCGAATAATCGTATTCACAAGTGTGTGAAAATAAAATTACTAATGAGTTTTATACACCATTAAGGTGTCGACAACTATGAAACAGCGCTAACTGTCGATCTGCATACAAGCAAAGGGTCATGAAAAAGGGTTCCCTACGAAACTAGGGAAATCGAAAGTTCCGACATAGCGAAAACGGTGCGTCGAACGTTAATCAACCGATAGTACGCCACATCGAATGTCGCGACATCTATTGTCACTATATCGAATGGTCAGTTATACGGTAATAAATTCCTTTATCGCTGATTTCGTTCTACACCATCTTAAACCTATCTAACTATAACCAAACTACTTAGTTTCGTATCACACCAAGTACATAATAAAACAAGTGTAAAAATACTACTTTGAATGAGGGTAGTTAGTAGTCTAACTTGTCATTGCGTCCTATAAAACACGTAGGCGTAGAATGAAAATCATGTAGTTGATATTTATCTACTACTAAAGGAAAAAAATTAACAATACAATTGCTTCATTTATTTAATTGCGTTTATTTCACAATATTTTAACGCACTTTTTTATATTAAAAGGAGGCAAACGAGAAGGCGGGTGGTCACCTGATGGGAAGCAATCACCGCCGCTCATGGACACCTGCAAAACCAGAGAAATCGCAGATGCGTTGCCAGCCTTTAAGGAAGGCATAGGCTCGTTTCTTGAAGTTCCCTAAGTCGTCATATTTTTATTTCATTATTAGTGTTAATTTTGTCTATTTAAACTTACTTCCCTATTTTTATTTTTTTCGACGTCATTTTTAATCGATACTACAACCTTTGCATGTCAAGACATTCGCTGTGTTAACTATTCGATACAGTAATGGTTCGACATTGAGACATTCGATGTCGCGACATTCGATGTGGCGTATCATCGCTTTGATGACCGTTCGACGCACCGTTTTCGCTGTCGCAACTTTCGATTTCATGTAAGGAACCCCACGAAAAACGCTATTAATTTAAAATCTAGAGAGATGTTTAATTACAAAAATATAACAATACCGTTTTTTTAATAAGCATTACGAATAAATGTACTTAATATCCGATCTCAGCCAAAAGACGTCCACTGCTGGACAAAGGCCTCCCCCAAGGATATGAGGGGTATTTGCCGTAATCGCCACGCTTGGCAGGCGGGTTGGCGATCGCAGTAGGTTGAGGGTAACCTCAGAGAGATGCTGCTGCCCATCCTCTGGAATAGTCCCTTAGTCGGCTTTTACGACACCCACGGGAAGAGGGGTGTGGTGCAATTCTTTATCCCCGGCACCACACAGGGGACTTAATATCATCGGCGTATTTTAGTAAATGAAAAAGATAATCATGTTAAATAGATACTGTTTATATGCGAGTTTGTTTTTTTTTCTATCGAGCAAATAGGAAAAACTAGGAATTTTCATAGTTTTTTTTTTAAGAAACAATAACATTGTTACAAATATATTCTATTATAACATATTGAATGGTTCAAATTGATAGTACAGATAACAACATTTTATTAATTAATATTTATTTAGAAAATTTTGCCGCAACCAATGAGTGCCGTCCGGGGCTAGCCGTTCTTAAATTTTATAAAATCAGTATTAAATCAAGGTACAGACTCCTGCACATCAACCTATCCAAAACTGTAAAATTTCCTCGCTTAATATTCAACCTTAAACCATTTACATAATGTCCAAAATCTATAGAGGAAATTTGACATTTTGTGGTAGTTGTGATGTGCCGGCGTGTGTACCATACACTATAATCATCATCGTCATTAGCCTATACTAGTCCACTGCTGGACATAGGCCTCTCCAAGTGCACGCCACCGAGCACGATCCGCGGTTACTCTCATCCAGCTCTTGCCAGCGCCACCATGTGAAGATCGTCGTTCCACCATTACACACACTCTAATGGGGATATTAAAATAAATGTATGCTTATTTATACAATACTTGAGCTTACTACATGACCAAATGCTTTATCTCTTTCTCTCAATTTGTATTTATCCTGACCTAGTATGGGCCAAGCGGTCTAAACAGCTGACTTAACGAACTTTTTTAAACAATAATTAAACATTATAAAAACAAATCTATGATGTAACATTTTACCTAGTTATTGAGAGTATGCAAAATTATATTTTGTAACCGTATATTGTTACAATCATTGTTGTGTCCATCAGTTCAGTAGTTTGTGGTCTTATCGTCATATTATATCATTAGGTGAGGTGAATGAAGGTCAAGCGCGTCTAGATCTAAAAATAAATTAATAGCATTTTTTTTTATTTCTATTTGTTTCTAGGACAAAGCAAGTACCTAGCTCGTAGACAATAGTTATATAATATTAATTTTTATATTTTATATATAAATTTATTTGAAAAAATGTTTTCATCTGTTATCGTTACTTAAATAGTAATTTTATTAGGTGGTTTGGTTTAAAGTATTCTCTGTACGCTAGACTGCGTTAAAAAAATGTATGGTGCACTTAGCAACCAAAATCACACAGCTGCTTTGTTCTGCTTAGGACCTGCTGACTTTTTTTATATTTTTTTATTACTGCATATATCTATAGAAACTAATTAACAAATACAAAACTATTTCTAATGGTTAAAACTATTAGCAGACATCAGCAAGTAGTACCACTAGGATTAGATCATGTACACTCCGTAATAGTTATATTTTTACTCTATAATTATTATATTTTATGTTACACAAACACTACCTATTAATGGAGATATTAATGGGAAAAAAGTGTAACATTAATTGCAGTAAAAAAAGGTTAAAATGTAATATAAAATTGCTCTTATCCCCTCAAATATTTGAGAGTGCCACCGAAAACTGAGCCCACATTATATAATTTTGTATTGAGTATGTCTCTGGATATTGTGTTACAATTTCACTTTATAAAATACAAAACATTTGTTTAACATTGTGTCGAATAAAAACACGAACGCGATCGAAATATTTTAATACGAGAGTACCTACGCGATCTATAATGAATGTTTTTATGTCAAAAATGTTTACGCACTTTGTCACAAGTAAATATTCGCAAGAACGAAAATGTCGTGATTATTCACTTTTGACTTTGATGGTACCAATCACAAGGTACTACTTAATGCTGCAACGTGTACTGGACTAAACACATAAACACAACACAAACTAGTTTCCAACACTTAATCACAGCACAGTTCAAACAAATATCACCAAAGAGTTAAACAACCATTGAAGAAAAAGCACCAAAGCGTTTGGTTTATCAATTAAAAAGTAAAAAAACAAAAGAGGGTTGATAAAAATAAAGATAAATACCTTCTTGTTGCGTTCGATGAATGCAAGAGACGTTTGTGCAGTTGCGTTGTACGTTTCTTAATGTGAAAATGTCCCACATAGAGCCGGTCTCGCTCGCCGAATGTTGTTCAATTATTAATCATCTTTGTCAAACGAGTTTGAACCTTAACACTAGTAGTTGTAGAAATTTTATTTGTCGATTTGCTGGATACGTAATAAAACCCACGAGGCGATTGTATGGATAAGCTATTATAAAGGTGCTGATGTATATTTAGTTGCCTGCTTATAGTGTAATCAACGGGTAGGTAATAATTGAAATAGTAAATAATTATTTATCTTCTAAGTCATGATTCATGAAGGAAACATGAATACTTTGCGTTAACTTTGAAAGGTAGTATTTCCTAATAATTTCAATTATACAGGGCGACCCACGGCCATGTCACATGGAGGGAAAGTACCTTTATTATTGTAGATGGAACATTTTACTGAAAGAAGACTTTATTTTAATTTTAGAAACAATTTAAACTGCATTCATACATTTTTAAATAATTGCCTGGTTGAATCGGGAATCGAACCCAGTACACGAGAATAAAATCAATCCTGTAGTTTTATCATACCGATCGGAAGGCTTCATCATTAGGATTATTTTTTGCTAAATAACATAGCATCAGAAAAAAGAAAGGCCATGAATTTTAAAATTTAATGTAAAGTTATGTTTAGAAAAATGAAAAGCTGACATTGCCGTAAGGACATAAACTAACATTCATTTTAAAGTACCTATTACTAATGAGTACCCACTTAAAAAGTACGCATTATTTCCCTAGTAATTTAAGTGCCTGATAAAATGATAAAGAGATACTAAATGATGTTCTTGACACAAATTTTGGAAACAATGCGCCTGATGGTACACCATACGGCGATTAGCCTTATTCCGCCATTTTTTTTTTGTTAGCGCCGTAGAGTATAGCGGTGATGTTCTGTGGAACATTTCCGAATTTTTCCAAATTTTTACAAATGGCTCTTATGAAATTTATTATGGTATCGGTTCGTAAGTCTACTCTGGGCGAGAGATTTTGTACTGAGAAGAACCGGCAAGAAACTCAGCAAGTGTCCAGCTCTTTTCTCCCTTACAGCGTCAAAAATATTGGAAAGTGCCCTATCATAAAAGGACACTTTCCATTCCATTCCATTCATCATTCGTTTTTGTCTTTTCGTTCCAAAATTTACTTAAGTTCTTCGATGCTCCCAACTCTGGCTTTCTCCTGCTTCGTTGTTCAATCTAGATATTTTGATAAAATATACTCTTATTAAAATTATATATTGTCAAATGAACGACTGCATATGGCTACCAGACTTCGCTTCCAGTACTATTCGAAGGCCTCGGAATTAGAAATTCCATAGTGTTATACATATGGGTTAGTTAGTATCATATCTACTGCATTGTTGCGTAATTGGATAGGTGAAGGTAAACGAAGAGTTTCGTTTTCTATTTAAATCAAACCTTTAATTCACATGCCATCATTAAAAGGCAAAGTGAAATCCTGATTTTGTTTTCAAATTCTGGGTCTAATATTTTCATTAAGATTATTTATTATCCAACAGTGGACGTATTGCTGAGATGAGATTATGTTAAAAATGAACTATATTATTTTTAAATAATTATAAGGTTTTGCCTCCTTTAACTTTCCTAAAGCCACGTGTAATACATTAGCATTATTGTTAACTCTAGTGGCATAGTAATCACCTATTCAAGGACAAAACTATTACTAACGCAAAGAAATGGGCCCTTAGCCGAGCCATATTCTTGAATATTTCAAACTCCGCGTCCACTTATACTTCAAAGGAAAGTTTTGAAATCCGAAGTGAAATATTCAAAAGCGTATTTAAAATTTTTGTTCCTCTGAATATTTTGCGGTATCTGCCTCACTTTGTGCAAGTGAAATTATTCTGATTCCACTTGGTAATTCCGATTCATTTCAAGGTATTTACAGATGGTTTTTACGAGTAATATATTGTATGAAATTGAAAATACATAAATTATTGTTTTACGCTCAACAGTATATTGTTTCAAATTCGCCTTCTACATTATCTACTGTAGATGCTATTTGCTTTCTTTTGCTAGTGCAAAAATCTATTGGAATGTTGTTCTTCAAGCGATCTTGCTCATCAGCAACTGCCTGTACATTTCCAAACCCTTCACGTTACATTTCTTGTACCACTCGCTGGCAGCGCAACTGTCTAGCCAAGCCGCCAAATTGGGGTATCTGGAAGTTTTAAAGCAGTTAATAAATTTAAAAGTGAATTTAACTAGTAAATATGATAAATATTACCCTTGCGCAACAAATACCATACATGTAAAAAATAACCAAAAAGCGGGACACAGAATCGATGTGTGTGTTGATTGAAAGACTTAAATGTAATGTTCAATTCTCAAAAGCTTACAGGTCGAGCCTCCAGCAATTATTAGTTTTTCAATACTTTTAGTTTAAGTTATTATTTTGGTTAAAGCTATCATTCACCCTTGGTTTTATTGATAAATAATAAAATAATAACCTAGTTATAAAGTTCCTCCCTCTGTAACGTAAAAAGGTCAATTTAACAATTTCCTGATTTTTCCATGAGATAATTTATATATAGTTTGTCGTGCACGTACTAATATGCGGAAATCGGTCTGGGACTATCGTTTATATAAAAAGCTTCTAAAGAGCATGCAAGCCACCTTATGAGAAGTGGTAATCGTCGCCGATAGGTTTTTGCTATGCAAGATCTATGCACTACCGACTTTTAATAATTTGGAGGGGAATCGCATCTTTTTTTATGTAACAGGTGGCAAGAAAACAGTCCGGTCAACTGATGGAAAGTAATCGCCGCCACCCATGGACTGCCGCCTCACCAGAGGACTCACAAATGCGTTACCAGCCTTTGAGGAAAGAGTAAGCTCCTTTCACGAAGGTCTACTAACGGCCTTGAAATAACGGCGCTGTAAGCACCAGGTTACCACAGTTTGTCACCACACAGTACTTACAATGCTTCATCAGTCGGCAATATAATGTTCATCGAGCTTATGGTAGCCACACAGCAAATGTCGGCCAGCGTCATTTCATCGCCAGCCAACCAAGGAGTATTTACTAAAAACTTGTTCATGAAATCATAGGCCATTTTGATTTTGTCTAGGTTTTCGAGCTTGAAAGATTTTTCTCCCCAATTTAGTATTGGTTCCTGAAAAGAAACAAATTGTATCATTTTTTGTTGTAGAAATCCATAAATAAGCAGATTGTAGCCAAATTACTGAACTCCTAGGCATTTTAATATAACTAGTGATATGAATGGTGGATACTTTTTTTATTTCTTACGGGTAAGCACTTGACATATAATTTACCTGATTTTATGTGATGATTAGGCCGCAGGTGGGATCTCACTTAATCTGGATCATCAACTACTGAAGAACTTAACTAGCTATCTTATCCCTAACTGTCGGAACACAACAATGCTAGTAACATTGACGTTAAGGCAAAAATAGGCGGACAAACAAGCCCTACTACATCCCAAACCTAGCACACGGGACGCGGCTGGATCAGCAGAACATCTTGCCGCAACATTCTACCCGGAGGACCTAACAGAGGAAGACAATGCATCACACACCGAAATACGCAAAAAAGCAAAGATTGCAAATGCGGGGTCGAATGGTGACACATTTGACCCCCCATTCACCTGTACAGAGCTGAGAATGGCTGTGGATGCATTCAATCCGAAGAAGGCTCCAGGCAGAGATGGACTCACCGCCGACATTTGTAAGATGGCTATTCACAATGATCCCAATCTGTACTTGGGCATTGTGAATAAATGTCTGGAATACGGATCCTTTCCGAGAGACTGGAAGCGGGCAACGGTAGTGGTACTCAAGAAGCCGGGTAAGACGGATTACTCGGCCTCTAAATCTTACCGTCCGATTGGCCTGCTTCCAGTTCTTGGAAAGATTTTTGAGAAGATGATAGTCGGAAGGCTTAAATTTCATTTGCTGCCAAAGTTCAGTAAGCACCAGTATGGGTTTATGCCTCAACGAAGCACTGAGGACTCACTCTTCGCCCTCGTCAACGAAATTAGGCACCAGATCAAAAATAAAAAGATCGTGACCTTGGTCTCCCTCGATATCGAGGGAGCATTTGATAGTGCATGGTGGCCAGCCATCAAGGTGAGGTTGCAAGAAGAGGGATGCCCTCTGAATGTTAGGAGAGTCTTAGGCGACTACATGTCGGGTAGGAACGTCGCGATCCGTTATGCAGGGGAGGAAGTCCGCAGGGAAACCACGAAGGGATGCGTCCAGGGATCAATCGCTGGACCCATCCTGTGGGACCTACTGCTGGACCCTCTCCTGAAAGAACTGGAGAGTCGCGAGGTTTGGGTGCAGGCGTTTGCGGATGACGTTGTGCTGCTGTTTGTGGGCGACACAGCCCTAGAAATATCCAATCAGGCAAATCCTGTTCTCGCTCGTGTTGAGGAGTGGGGTGTACAAAACAAATTGAAATTCGCAGCACACAAGACAAACTGTCTTACTGTAACTAAAAAGCTGAAATACGACACTCCTCGCCTCAACATGAGTGGAACGGCAATCGAACACAAGCCTGAGATAAAGATCTTAGGACTAACTATCGACAGCCAACTAACATTCAACACGCATATCGCAAACGTCTGCAAGAAAGCAGCCGGTTTCTACAAACAGCTCTCCAAGACAGCCAAGGTCAACTGGGGACTCAACCCAGAAATACAAAAAACAATCTACACAGCGGCAGTGGAACCGGTTGTGACTTATGCAGCTGGCGTTTGGGCTGCGGCCGCAGAGAAAATCTCCGCACGAAAACAGCTGGATATGTTACAGCGGGGCTTCGCACAAAAAATGTGCAAAGCATATCGCACAGTAGCACTCAACTCTGCCCTGACTCTGTCCGGAACGCTCCCACTGGACCTTCGAGTTAAAGAGGCAGCCGCCCTTTACAAGGCCAGAAGGGGGGTCCCCCGGTCAGATCTCCGGGGTAGAGACATAGAAACTCCACATTCATTTTTACACACACCACACCCAGCAGAGTACATCAACATAGACATCAAACACATCACCGAAGACGCACAGATACACGCACATACACACAACATTTACATTTACACAGACGGCAGTAAGATTGACGGCAAGGTGGGGGCGGCACTATCCCTATGGGACGGGACCGCTGAAACCAAAGCCGTGAAACTTACTCTGCCGTCATACGCCACAGTATACCAAGCAGAAATACTAGCACTCAATAAAGCCTCGGAGGTGGTGCTGAGTAGAAAGGAAGTTTCCTTTGGAGTGTACAGCGATTCCATGGCAGCCTTGCAAACGGTCGTGAATGTCTCCTCCCTCCACTCCTCAGCGGTCAGCACAAGGCAAAACCTTGGGCTGGCTTTTAGACAGGGCAAGTCTGTAGACTTGTACTGGATAAAAGCACACGCGGGACTAGAGGGAAACGAGAGGGCTGACCAGCTTGCCAAGGACGCCGCTCTACACTCCAAGAGAAAACCTGACTACGACAGGTGCCCTGTTTCCTTCGTCAAGCGTCTCATCAGAGATGAGACGATTGAGGAATGGAACAAGCGGTACCAGACAGGCAGCACAGCCGAGGTAACAAAACTATTCTTTCCTGACATCACTGTCGCTTACAAAATCACGCGCCACATCACCCCCACACAACTCACCACACAGGTGTTCACAGGACATGGCGGGTTCTCAGCGTACTTAAATCGCTTTAAGTTCAAGGACAGCCCGTCGTGTGCCTGCGACCCTAACACAGACGAAACTCTCATACACATCCTCTGCGAGTGCCCTATACACACTCTGGAGAGGTACAACATCGAGGCCTATTTGGGCACCAGAGTCATCCCCAAAAACTTCGCAACGATATTGGCTGGTAAAAATACAGACAGAGAAAAATTTATAGATTACTGCGTAAAAATAACAAACATTGTAAAAAACAGAAACAAAACCTAATAGCAAACAATTTTAGATGTAAGAATAGTATAAGAGAACGCAAATATATTTGTATATATATTTTGACGTTCTCTAGCAATAAAAAGTAAGCAAGATGTAAATTAGAATAAGTTTTGAAATTGTAATAAAATAGTATAAGTATAAGTAAACATGTATAAGGACCTAAAAATGGCCACCAACACTAAGTGAACAATGTATGAATAGTATAAGAATAAAATAGTAAATGAAAATAGTAAAGTAAGAAAATATAAATAAAAACTGTATTAGATATAAGCATAATATTGTAAAAGAAAAAGTCCTTAAGCTGAACAGCTTACTGAAAAACTTATTTTCCCTAAAGTAAAGAAAAGAAAGAAATAGATATATAGAAATAGTAGTAATGTAGGAAACGGGAGTCCCACCCGTAAAAGAGTAAAAGATGATGAATGGCTGTGAAGTATGAGGTATGAAAGTGCGAGAGGAATAAATGCGAGAACTAGTATGAAAGAGAATAGAGATAACAAAGTCTCCAATAATGTTGGAGGAGCATAGTTTAAATTAAAAAAAAAAAAAAAAAACCTAGCACACGAACATAAACTCCCCGCTGAGAATCGAATCCGGGACCCCTGGAGGCCGGTGGTAAGCACTAGACTACAGAGGCGGCTACGTCATCGTTAGAAACTAAACTGAAACGATTAATTTCTACACTATACTAAATTACAGATTTAATATTATTAAGTGTTTGTGTTAATATTGAAATGCCCTTGCAGGGCTCATTTGAGGACGTCATTCATAGCTTTAAGACCTTGTACAACTATGGATCAATAAATTTATTATATATTAATGTTAACGACGTCTCTAAGTACGTCACTAAGGATAATTATGGGACGAGGACTACAATTTTACAAGGTTTTGATAATAATAATACTAATAATGCTAACAAAGAGGTTCTGAGTAATAAGTTTTAAGGTTATTTAGGTAGTCTTTGGTAAAAAATCAGTAAAATTGTACAAACCGCCAGCGTCTAATTGATTGGTACAATTTGAAAAAGGGCAAAATGTTGAAAAAATTCCACGAGCGGGATTCGAACCCGCATCCCATGACATGAGTGTCAGGTCAGGTGCACTTTGCAACTTTGAGGTCTGAAATATCTTGGTATCAAAAAAAAAACAAATCTTCCTGGTTTAGTATGTATTTGAGTAATACTTACAACTTTTTAGGTAGGTACTATTATACCTATTTTTTTTTTTAATTTATTACTCTTAAACACTTGGTTTTAATCCCACCTGATGTTATGAAATGATAAGACCGAATGTGAATGCGCACTTCAAACGGAGGAACTAGCTATGTATTTTATGTCTAACTGCCGGAACACAACAATGCTATACACTGATGATGTTATAGCGACATACCTAATTATGTTTAGATAAAATGGTGGTAGTTAGCCAGGCTTACTTATAACAAGCCCTACCACTAACCAAACCGAGTATAATCATGTACCCACCGCTAGAAATCGAATCTATGATCTATGATATGAGACTGGTAATACGCAACAAAAGCAGCCAGGCCGCATAAGTCAAGGGTTCCACGTACCACAGAAGTCCGGAATGCAGGGAAGAGGACGCCACTGTCGAAATGCAGCTTCTGGTCAATAAGGGCCCTTGTCTTCGGATCGGTCGGGTACAGGGAATGGTTCTCGGCGTACTTGTTGACCAGATATGTGGTAATGGCGTGGCTGAAAAAATAATAGCGTTGATTATTATGGAAGCATTGTTATTTATATACAGTTTGTATTTAAAAGATAGAAAGAAAATACAGTTTTGGCACACAATAGAACCAAATTAATTACAAATGAAAACACAAAAGTAACTAAGTACATATTCAATACAATAATCATAAAAAACAAAGTGTGGCTAACTACACTCGCGAGAAAAAGTATGGAATCACTTACTTGATTCCGCGCGATCTAGAGTACTAAACAACTAGTTAAGTTAGTTTGTAAATTTTATAAATATTTAACTAGTTAAGAATAATAAAAATGGCACCATTTTAAAGGTTAAACTAATAACTCACGAAGTAATTTGACAATTTTCAAAAATGCAACTGATGTTGCATCAAGCAATTTGGAGGTAATGAAACCAAATTCATTTAAATCACACCAGTATTTAAGGAGTGATTCCATACTTTTGCTTGCGAATGTAGTACAAGCGTTTGCTTTTAACCCAATAAACACACTGACAGCGCATACTTTATATTATCAGTATAAAGTTACGTCTTAAAATATTTTTATACTTTTTAAAAAGACTATTTTTTTAAACGAAAATATACGGTTTCTTTTGCGGCCGACCTTATCACTAAATAACGAACAACTTATTTACTTTTAAACTGAACCAAATGCTTACATACCTGTCCCAAAGAACAAAGTCGTCATCCATCAATGTCGGCACAGTGTGTTGAGGGTTTTTCTAAACAATAAAAAGGACAGCTGAGTTGTAAAAAAAATAAATATATTAATATATTGCTACTAGCTGACCGGCGGACTTCGTACCGCTTTGACAGTTTCCATGACAACAAAACAAACAAATCATTCGTCCGCTTATGAACAACCCGTATTTTTTTTTTTTTTTTTATTTTTTATTGTGACACGCCATAATGGCTTTACCCTGCCTGATGAAAAGCAGCCAGTGAAGCCCAAGAAATGAAAGCGTTCATCACAGCGCTACCACGCTATGCCGAACGCTCACACTATGGTGGCCTGCATAAATGCTTTTTCACGCCCCGCTTAAATAACCCGTATCCCACGATGGACCCCTATTGCTGCGCCACCTACCGGGTCTTCACTTGAACACACACAGAAAATTTGATGCCAATCGGTCCAGCCGTTTAAAAGGATTTCAATAACATACACACGCACAGAAGATTTATATATATAGATTAAGTACGTACTTAAAAACCGCAACAGAAAATATCCCACAGGTGGGCCTTGAAACCACACCTTCTGCAAACCGGACAAGGTCCTGGTTTACTACCCAATGGTCCAGGCCCAGGCATGGTTAGCCCTTGATGAATAGCCGTATTCACGTACTGAGGAAGTTGAGGAACCGTACCAGGAAGAGTCAGAACATACTTGCGTAAACTCATCCTTCAGGTGATCTTGGGCCAAGAGGTTGACATCGATCATTTCCACATCATCGAGCCCCAAGATCTCTATCGTCATAAAGACTGCCCTTACAGGAGGGCTGGGGTCCATTTTGTATAGTGTGAGCACCATTGTTGTTGATACTTAGCTGAAAAAAAAACAGTTCTGAGGTTGCACATGCATTGCTGCAGCTAAAACGCCCTTATTTTTATGCCCATCATTTTACATACATTTTTACTTTCATAATAAAAATTCCACGAACTAAAACCAACTCTCGTAAAGCTGTTCCATACCATGAAGTATACTTATACTTAGGTATTATATACTTATATAATACCTAACTCAATCAGAATGTATGAAATAGCTAATTTACTCTTCTTGTTATAGTTTCTAAAATTTTTGAAAAATCATAGGTGGAAACTACCTTCAGTGATTTTTTGGTAGCTATAAAATAAGAGTGTTTAGTATATTAAGAGAGCATATTCTTGAATTTTATGAAAAATTTTACTTAATTTTATAGTTTTAAATTAGACAGTAAATAAAAAAAATATCTCAAAACAATCCCTATAAATACACCAACGAGTCTGAAAAACAACAACAAAAAATACCAAAGAGTTTTGATTATGTATGGTTAATAAAAATACCTTGTTGTATTGAAGTGTGAATGAAGAGACGTCTGTGCTGTTCCCTTATAGGCTTCTTTATGTGAAAATGTCCCTTATTAAAGTCGGTCGAATGCCGTTGAATCATTAATCAACTATATCAAACAAGTTTGAATCTTAATACTAGTAATACTAGTAATTGTAGGCCTTTTATTTTTGGATATGTTGAATACCCTATAAAACTAACGATGTATTTGTGTGGATCAGCCAGTATATCGGTGACGGTAAATATATCTTAGTCAGCTAATATTAGTACGGTTAAAATTATTAAAACCATGAAAAGACCAAGTAGGTACAAACAAACAACAAACAATTTCAGAAATTCTAATAAAATTATTTAAATAGGTATATTATTAAAATTAATAAAAAGGTTATTTTTTAAACAATTCTTTTTTTAACGAAAAAAAGGTTCTTTTTTCATTCAAAAGTTTTTTTAATTACAAAAATGCATTGCACAAAGTAAACAATTATTCTCATTTCACTCGCAAATTGTCCAAACAATAAAGATCAATTCTTCAAAAAGTTTCCTTGAAGTTAATAAAGTTGAAAATAATAAGTTCGAAAGTACTTACAGATCACTACAGTCACACATTAAAAAATCCTCGCGCGGCGCCCTTCTCAATTAGGGCTCCTGAAGTTAGTGCTCCTAAAGTTAGGGATCCTGAAGTTAGGGCTCCTAAAGTTAGAGATCCTGAAGTTAGGTTGTTTATTAAATAGTCAAAATTATAGATAGAAATTGTAAACACATACTACTCAGGGCTATTTTTCAATCGTCAGATAAAGTATATTAATTGAATAATAAGAAATAATAATAATAATAATTTTGACATAATGACAGATTCTCTTTAACACGTTGACTGCCGCAAAACCAGACACAATAGAAAATTTATTGTTTGTCGGTCACCGGTGACCACCATGGCGATTAAAGACTTAAAAATATGTCACAATGACAATGTTATTCAATGGATAAAACTTACCTGAGGATTGAAAAATCGAGCCTTGAATTCATTCATCTAATAAACAGGAAATGTAAAAAAGAAAGAAAAGAAAAAAGAAGAGAGAAAGAAAGAAGAAGAGAGAGAAAAGAGAGAATAGAAAGTATCTCCAATAAAGTAAAATAGAATAAAAAATACCTAACGATTCCTGACACGATTGTATTTTAGATATCTGTCCTGATTTTAATCCTCATCAAAAAAGAACCTCATCATCATCATCATGACTAAAGTCTGGGGCATTCTAGACAGGACGTGGATTATAAGAAGAAACAGAAATAATTGGTTCTGGAAAGGGTGTAGAGAGTCGCAGTTGGATATCTCTTCTAGTTGTTCGGTTTAGGATAGATTCTGTTTTGGTCAGATTCGGTTTAGGACAGATTCTGTTTATGAGTGAGTCTTCGATAAGTCTATTCAAGCTCGCGACAAAACCAACTAAGTCAGGGTTTAGAAAAAATCACATAGATTTATTCTCGTCGAGCAATGTAAATAATAACAATTATTTGTAAATAAAACTTTTTTTACTTAGTTTTGTTCGTTTTTTGCGTTTATCTTCTGGTAAAACTTTGTGTTCATCAGTTTTACCTTTATTCGTGGTATTATTTTTACTTCACGTTTTTTTAATGCTTCAAGAATGTAACCTGGTTCTTTAATTTCCAATATGTCGAGTCTAGAGTCAATTAGTTCCGGTAACAAACAATTAAAATAAAAACATTTTCAGTTTTTCTTACATCACATTCCAAAACACTTTATCTTCCTCTATTAATTCTACTTTCATGTCTACGTTCGTCCAAACAACAAATCATAGAATATTTAATTTATTACAGAAATTTTTCCGAAACAACCTCACCATAAAATTTACAGCAAATCTTGGCTGCCAAACGACGGTAAGTAGTTCTCATGGCAATGGGACGAACACCTCCATCGCTTTTACGCAGGGCGCATAGATTGTATGGGGCCAATACAGAACGTCGAAGATGGCCTCGTTCACCTTGCCGGAGAGCATAAGGTTAATCAGAGCCGTAAGCTCCTTCAAGAGCAATTCACCAGCAGCCCCGGCGCCTAAACAGGTAAGGTCCTTAAGGTGCTGAGGAGACAGGCCGTCAAGGCCGCCAGCAGAGCCGCTCTGGAAGGAGCAAACGGCTGTGACCAACTCTCGACCTGTAATTGTGAGGGAGTGAATATCTGAATCAGGGGGGTCGGGAAAAGTAAGGCCATCCGCTGGGGCAGGGTGTTTGCTCTCCAGAGCTGCGAGCGTTTCTGGAGAACACTGTGCCACTACATCACTACTAAAAAGAATCCTGGCTGCTTCGCTAATGCCACCCTCCCCAAACTTAGATTCTACTAGATCAAATATACCTCTTGAAGAGGTATATGTCTGGGTCTGTAAATTGGAATCTAAATTATGAGCCGAAATATTACAGTTTTCTTTAACTTGTGCAGTTAAAGTCTTTTTGGTTGCCAAATCCTTTTGTACGTGTAGAATTCTGTAAGGGAAGGTGAGAAGCTGTTCCCAAGCACTTTGCGAGTTCTTCTGGGTGGCAAGACGTACGCAACCTGCTAGATGTTGTGCGCTGCGGGGGACTCGCTTCAAAACAGAAACAGAGTTTTTGAATTTTGAAAGGGCTTTCCAAAACGGGTTAAAAGTGGATGTAGCCGGTGTTGTAGGTATATATGTTGTGACAGTGTTTGAAGTGAACGCATTTTGTAGTCTGTGTACCTTTCCAATATGCACATTCAGACCCCGCTTACCTTTAAAAACCGAGCTTGGGTACACAGCGGACATCTCTCCAGGATGCTCAGTGATGTCGAAAGTTGACTAGCACTGACACTATTAACCACCACATCGCTGCTGCCACTAAACATGGACCAATTTATATAAATTTAAACTTAAATTTAAATAAAAATAATAACTATAGAAACTAAATCACTAAAAATAAAACAGTAAAACGTCTATGCGACACCGATGACAAATGTGACGGGAGCGACGCAGACGCACTGGCGGCGGCCAAGGGCGCCGCCGCGCCGATACATTTCGACCACAGAACAATGTTCTGTGGTTTCGACGCAGCCCTGGCCATGTGTAGGTTTCTTCTTGCTTGTCTGCTGATTAAATTTGTTTCTTTTTTGGTTTTCTATTACTTGTTATGTTATGTTGTTATGTTCTTGAAATAAGACAGATATCAGAAACTATAGAAAACTACGGCGTTTGCCATGACAATGATTTATTTTAAATTATTATTGGCTGGTTTGTAAAAATATCAAAATTATATTATTATAAGTTACGTTCATGAAATTATTATATTTTTTCAAACTGCAAATTAGATAACCTATTAGGTTGATTAGTGGAACTTGCACAAACTTTCCAAAAATTTCTACTTCACTTGTAAATCTGTCAGGTTTGTCTCAAATAAAAAAAAAACAAATATACATATTGTTCTTTGTGTGACATGAAATTGGCCTTGTGCCTGGTAAAACCAATCATGTATTTTTTTTAAATTGCATAGCCATCTTTATCTATTTTCCAAAAATATTCCTTTTTCTGCATAATGCCATCATTGATACATATGCTTCGAGCGGAATATGGGCATTTTATTTCGATAATTTTGGTGTCGTCTACTAGTCGATCTGGACTTGCTCCTAAGAATGGCAGATCTTTGTCGACAAATTGACCACATGTCTTTAAGAGTACTTTCAGGTGCATTTCTAGTTGATCACGTGCAAGATGGTCGTGGTTTTGACCATATTCAATCGATTTGACATGATCTAGGTTCATTTCGGTCACAAATTTTAAATAAAGGACCGCATTTAATTAGTCCTCGTTTGCACATCTTTCCAAACACAGACGCCGTAAGACGCAATTTTCGCTCTAGACGCCATTCGATTGAATTAGCTTGTAGAATAGTACGTCTTCCTAGTGCATGGCAATCTTCATCTGACAATGATATATTTTCAAAAACTCTATTTAAGCAAATTCGTATTCTACCTCGTCAGGCTTTTGGCAACACTCACCGTAATTTTTATCAGCCTTACTAATAGTAGGCCACTTGATTTTAAAACTAAGCGACACTCGTGTATTCTATGTTTTGCTGATGTTAATCGTTTTGCGTTGCTTATGCTTTCGAGACGTTTAATTAACATATTTCGACATCGCAACAAAAACTTTTTACTAAGGTAAAAAGTACGTTTACGTTTGTTTTTATTACGGCAAATACCCCTCATATCCTTGGGGGAGGCCTTTGTCCAACAGTGGACGTCTTTTGGCTGAGATGATGAAGGTATGTATTTGGTTGCCTTGAATTATAAGACACTACTGATGCAGCACAACGTCCTGCCCCCTGGCTATGATCTCTTATAGCAGTATTATTGCAGTTGTGGAAAAGAGAGGCGTGTATATTCGTCGCTACACGCGTCTCGTTTTCGCAACTGCAATAATACTGCTATAAGAGCTCGTGGTTACCCCCTGAATAGGATTGCCTGCCTGAATAGTTTATGCGTTTGCCAAAAACTTTGCAATCACACTGTTGAAAACCTCTGCTGTATTGGTATTTACATGATACATTGGGCTTTTTGCATTATTTACAAGTCTGGAAAGCGTTTTCATTAAAGCTGAAAAAATAAAACCACTTTCACTTTTCATTGCTGGTACCAGGTTTTCTTCTTCTAAGGTATTTTCAGTCGCTTTTCAATAGTAGGCTTTGCAAGAAGAATGATTGCCAAAGACGTGATGTGACGATTTGTTAAAAATCCTGTTTTAGTTCCAGGACCTTTCCATCGAAAGTTTTATCTTTTTGAGCGTCAATATGTTTTACAGCCCCAGTAACTGAACGCCTAAAGCGTAATATATTGTTTTGGACCGCTCTACGATATTTTAATGTGTAACTCGTATTTTTGGTCAACTCGTCCAACTTTGTGCAGTAATTCCGCAATAAATGATTAGTACATTCAATCTTTTCCACTAATAAATTCCCATAGGGTTTTGCTTTTTCTATGCTTCTGTGTGTTCTTGAATCACCATCAGCTATAAATCTAAAATATATGAGTTCGTGAGTTTTCACGGAAGTTTTAAAACCTTCAACAAGCGCTGCTGATTCCATGCCACTAGAAGAACCTGTATAGTTTTTGAAGCAAGTATGATCTGGAGTAGCCACTTTTCTATTTTCAGCTCTTGCACAAACCATACAACACTTATTTTTCACCGCCATGTATAAAACTTTTTTGTCCTGTAGCCTATGACAACGGCGCCACCTAATAATGCACTGTATTGTATTTTTTCTCTATACGATCATTTTGACCAGCAAGCATCAGCAACTACAGTTATCATAGGTATTCCAGTTGCATCTATATCACCATTGAGTACAGCCAGATCATGCTCTTCTTCACACAATTTTCTAGACATACAAGGTACGTTGAGAGAAGCTGGAACTAGTTCCAGATTTTCAATCTAGCACCTATAGACATAAAACTGCTTACTTATCGTTGAGGTTGAGGTCTGAAGGATTTTCGAGATCCTTGTAATTTTTTCTCTTTGTTAATTTTTAGACAACTCAAATTACAGCCAAATGCCGAGTTGTGACTTGAAATTTATTGAAGTCGTTGTTAAATGAATGCAAAATCTACAATTCTGTTTCCATTTACATCTTGTAACTCCTCTTGTGTTTCAATTTCTGTTTCCGTAATTAACTGAACATCTAAATCCATTTTATCTAGCAATTTCTGAAATAAAACAAGCCATCTTGATTGATTTGAAAAAGTTTGAAATAGGTTAGTTAGCTAATTCTAACTTATGCTCGGGAACTTTTCATTAACTAACGGATTATCCATATTTTACTTAGTTTACACAAAATAAATTTCTGAACGCAGATCTGACATTTTTCAACATTTTTAAAATCTAAAATACGCCATTCCGATGATTGTGGATACATCTAGTCGATTCGAAACCTTTATTTAAATACGTTTTTTAATTTGAGCAGAGAGTTTACCGTATTGACGGGATAAACATTAAATGTTTGACAGTTACGAAACCCATGAACATTTAATTTGTATTGGATTTTTTTTTCGTCAATAATAACAGCAGTCATAATAATAACAGTTATTCTGCTATTCGGGACGGAGACAAATACAACAAATCAAAAACCATGAAAATCGGTCCAGCCGTTCTCAAGTTATAAGTGTTCAAACAAACCCGACTTTGTTTTACGAGTATATATTAAGATTCTTAGATTTCTAAGAATCGTTTGTTTTTCCCGTTTAAATTATTGTATGTTATAGAAATCATAATAGTATGCAACGTCGTACTAATAGTTATATTTATGCGCTTGAAATTTATGCTGGTAAAATATCGAGCTAACAATATAATAATGTCGATGAAATGAATATGTCAAATTATATTATTGAAAAATTATACGAACAAAACTTAATGCTGAAAGTGTATTGCCATTCCATGTTAGGGATTAAAAATGGGGCTACCTTTGTAATGCCGCTAGGTGTATTAAAGAGCTTATTACTGACAGATCGATATGGGCATGAAAATTTCATTAACCAAGCTGAGGTCATAGCAATTAATATGCCCACATCACACCAGCCCATTTTATCGCCCACAACTGGGGAACGAGCTTTCCCTATGGATGGATAGATGGATAAGGAGAACGGTCCCAGTGCGGATAAGTGGTACCGACTACTAATGCAGCCGGGATCAACGGCTGTCCGTACCTTCCGAAGCACGCAGGAGCTTGAAATCTGGCCTTTGCGAAAGTTGCTTAACCTTAGCAATCGCAGACTCGGAGCGTTAACCACCGCACCATCAAGCTCCTCCCCGATAATTTGCCTAATGGATAACGATTTCTTAAAAAAACAATCTACCCATATAGCGTATACTTAAATTTCTGTGACATCAAAGTAGTTGCAAATAACTTATATTATTATTAATAATATAATAATAATAATAATAATAAAATTTTATTGCACAGTAGTAACATTTTTGAAACTTACAAACATACATTATTAACAAAAAAGTAACAGTGTAGTCACAAAATGCAGTAATATTATATTTAGACAGAGGTCCCCAAACTCGGCTAAGCCTGTATCTTGGCGAACCATATACATTGTTTAATTTACTGCATCGGATAGTTCAATTAAAATAAAATAAAGATATAATTGAAACCCTTACCTTACTATACAAACTTTTATATAAATGATATAAAACATGAAATTACTTGGATAATAGATACTAATCATCAACGAAGGATATCTTCCGTGGAGGCATAATCCTGTGATAATAGCCAGGTTGTCAGAATCTTTTTTGCCCTGTAAACAGAACAAGATATCACACTGCAAGACCGTACAACCGCATTGTAGACTCGCGCTTGGATAAAGTCGCCAAATCTTCCAGCAAATGCCGAGTTTATAGTCGTCGGGTCGGTAATCTAAATACTCTTTTTTTAAGGAGCGACTCATAGTATTCGGAAGAGATTAGACGTTTAAGGGCAATGAGTGATATTTTGAGGATAAATAACTGACGAACTGACAATACTTGTGCTCTATTATAAAGATTAACTGTCGGGTATCGGTATGGTAGCCCAAATATTATTTTTAATACAGATCGGTTGGCACGTTCCGCAACCAAAAGTGACGTCTTTGCAGCGGCACCCCATACCGAAATGCAGTAGGCAAATAAGGATTGACAGAGAGCCTTATACAAGTAACTTATCGTCGGCCACATTCCTTAGTTTTCTAAATATACCACATACCTTTCTAATTCGCTTTGCCAGCTTCTGGATATGACATTTAAAGTTAAGATGCTCGTCGACTATTATTCCAAGATATTTTAATGAATCAGTTCGGTCAACGAGATTACAACTGCAGATGTTCGAGGAGACGACATTACAGCTATGAATTCTAATTTGACTAACGTCAATAGGGTTGGATATTGCCGTTTTATGGAAACAGATAAATTTGGTCTTCGCGTAGTTAAGAGTAAGCAGGTTTTTATCCAGCCAATTATGCAAGTGATACATCCCATATTCAGCGGTTTGTACAGTGTCAGACCAAGAATTGCCTTTGAATAGGATTACTGTGTCATCTGCGTAACAAATTACTTCAGCGTTTGCCAAAACCAATTATTATACTCTTTATTTGTTTTCTTTCTTAAAACTAGATTTTTACAATATTTTAATATAAAAACAATAAAACATTAAAAAACCTAATCCTAGAGTACCGCCAGCAGCGGCCCAAGCTCAGGGCTGCAGAGTGAGTAACCTCCTGACAATACGTGCCGTGTCAAGGAGTACTGCCTTTTGCATCTGACCCTTGACCCAACCTTTCAGCGAGAGCCTCTCTAGGTGTTGAGGCTGCAGAGTGAGGAACCTCCTGACAATACGTGCCGTGTCAAGGAGTACTGCCTTTTGCATCTGACCCTTGACCCAACCTTTCAGCGAGAGCCTCTCTAGGTGTTGATCGAGGTTCTTTGTTAAAAGACTTACGTTCTTACTCGTGAGCCAAGTCAAGGTACTTACTGAGCTTGTCCTTCTCGGCTTTCACGAGAATCTCATCATGAGGGATGGTGATATCAACCAGTATTGCCCGGCGCTGGGATCGGTCGACCACCACGATATCAGGCTTATTGGCGACAATAGTCCTGTCCGTAATGATAGAGCGATCCCAGTAGAGCGTTGCATAACCATTTTCGAGTACTGGCGCAGGTGCGTATTTATAGTACGGCACCTCCGATTCATCAAGGCCATATCCAAGATCAAATTGCTGGTGAATTATTCTGGCTTCTTGGTTGTGTCTGTGCAAATACTCTCCGTTAGCAAGATGAGAACAAACAGAAATAATATGTCGGAGTGATTCTCCTGGACGGCGGCATGCCCGACAGATGTCGACCGTACTGTCCCTCATAATATATTTCCGGCAGTTATTCGTCTTGATAACTTCATCTTCAATGGCACAGACAAAACCTTCGTCTTATTGCCACTTGATAAAAGACTGTTAAGTACTTTTCTCCCGTAATTTTATTTATTTTTATTTTTTATTTTAATATATTTCAAAATTCACAGCTCTTAATCTAAATTAACAAACTTATATATTTAAACATACAGCCAATAACGAATTTTCTATATATTTATAAAATCTGTAAATAAGAGGAGACACAATTTCCAACCTGATGGGTTATTAAGCTCACAAGTATGCAATACATAAATATGAATATACACAAATATAAAAAACATATAAATAAATAAATAAATAACTGATTTATTATATATATATATATATATATATATATTATATATATATATATATATATATATATATATATATATATATATATACTATAAAATGATTAAATACACAACATAATATAACTAACATATACTACTAATCATTATTTTACATAGAAGTTGAAAGTAAATTGCCAATGTCATTTTTAAAAGAGCTCAATGAAGAACAGAATAAGTCTGTTGAAGAAAATTTTTCATTATATGTTTTCTGAAGACGATTTATTACTGAATTTTGAGCGTAATTACTCCGTGCAAACATGCAGCTAAAAAGTTTTGTATGCCTAGTTCGGGTAGATGGAGCACATAAATTCAATGCCTTAGTTACAAGGTCGGCGCTGTCTATATCAACGTTGCATATTTTATACAGAAATAACATGTCGACAAGGCAACGTCTATTCTCAAGCGTTAAGAGGCGGTAGTAACTACAGGAATCCCTGTACTCGGAACATTCACGATGATCGCGATAGCACAAATGTTTAAGAAACTTGATCTGTATTTTTTCTATATTTTGGGTATGTATGAGATACCGTGGGTTCCAGATACTACTACAGTATTCTAGAACACTCCTGACATATGTATAATAAAGTACTTTTAGACAGTGTTTATCAGAAAAATGTCTAGTCACTCGCAAAATGAATCCTAGGTTTCTAAATGCTTTGGCAGTAATATTTTCAATATGTTCTATAAAAGTTAGTTTTGAATCCAGTAGAATACCTAAATCTCTAACTTGTTTTGTTTCTGAAAGTGATGAACAATTAATATTATAATTAAACTTAACAGGTTTCCTTTTACGAGTGAAAGACATGTATGAACATTTATTTACATTGATATTTATTTTATTTTTAGTGTAATAAGTGTTTAATCTATTTAAGTCTTCTTGTAAATGATAGCAGTCCTGTATATTATTAATTTTCATATAATTTTTTGTATCATCGGCATACATTAAATATTTTGCAAACTCAAAACGTTTTGAGATGTCATATAAATAAGAAGCATATAGCAAGGGTCCAAGTATTGATCCCTGTGGAACACCCGATAGAACCGTTATGTAGTTAGAACAATAGCCTGCCATTACTACCGCCTGACTCCTGTTACGTAAATAAGATTCAAACCACCTATATAGACTTCCCCTTATGCCAAGTTCCCATAGCTTTCTGAGAAGTAAGACATGATCTACGCGGTCAAAGGCTTTTTCAAAATCCGTGTAGATCACGTCTACTTAAGAAGCACCATCCATTCCATTCAAAACATCATCCGTAAATATGGTAATGACTGTTTTATGTCCCTGTCATCAACACCCAAAGACTGTGATTTATATGTTTCAAATTCAGAGAGAGATCTGATGTTTATCGTATCGGAGAGTTGTAAATTAGTTGAAATTACTACTTTCTCATGCTGTACATGCATAACCGCACACTTATCCATCCCAAATTCCATCTTGATGCCACTGCTGAAAGGCTCAGTAATTTTCAGCAGTTTTGGTGCGAATAACTTGAGTTCACCCATGTACAACAAATGCGACATAACTTCACCCCCTCTCCGCAGTCAACAGCCTGACCTTGAACTTCTCAACAAAGTACTGAGAGAATTCAAAGCTAGACAAAACCAGAAAGGACTCAGACTGTCGCCCTGTAATATGCCACGCTCTATCCTTATAAAATCCTGCGTGGCAGAAACCCTATCTCGACTTCCTGGTTGAAACAAGACCGTGGTCCACTGCCACATACATGACATCAAAAATGATTTTAAAGTTATATCAATTTTATATAAATCCTTATAGTCAATCCAGGCTGTGGAGAGAGTTCGTCTGCCACGCCGAATTTTTGGCATATGGTCATGTCAACCTGACCCAACCCTACTTCCATTCTGAGTCATGTCCAAAATATTGTTTGCAACAATGTGCAAGTTAATTTTTGTTCTCAGAATGGATGTAAGGAGCTTATATAACGTTGGTAAGCACGTGATGGGTCTATAATTTTTCGGTTGCGTGGTACTACCTGATTTATGGAGCAGAAAAGTCACACCAGTAGTCAACAAACTTGGGAGTGAGCCGAGCTCTATGGCTTCTTGGAATTGCGTTGCCAGTAACTCGTGTGAACATCGAAACCATTTGATTCAAAAGTTGTGCATATTTATAGCCTGCATGGTCTCGATAAGTTCACACGCCTCTCTGACAACATTCATCCATTCACCTTTCGTGTGGTCAACGGACACCAACCAAATGCTGCGCCAGAAATTAGTCATGGCATCAACATCTGGTAACTGCCCGTCGTTCACACGTTGATCAGCTCCTTCCCAGCGTCTGTATACTTTTTTTTGGTCACTTTGAAAGAGGCGATTTTGTTGGTATCGGTCCACACGCACTTTGTAGCAACGTATACGGTTTGCCCACGCATAGACTTTTTGCTTCAGAAAGTCAATACGTTCCGTCACACAAGTCATATAGTTTTCCGGACGAACATCAGTCCCGACAAAGGCTTGTGTGACGAATCGCATGACGCGAGGCCGATTATTGCCATTCCTGAAGCAAATTAGCTTTGCAATGAGTGTCCTTAACCTAACAATACGCCCCTCGATCCTCAATTGCCAAGCTGGGACAGTCCCGGTTCGCCGCGGTACTCGGCCAGAATCTTGGAATTTGACACAAGTAACGCGGCACAACGCGACACAATATAACGGCACAATATAGGATCGAGTGGTTATCAATTAAATTTTCACTGGTTTCAAGATAAGGAACCAGTAAATCGTTCAAGGCACTCATTAACGCCAAATTATGCCTATTCGTAGGCACACAAGGTATACGCGGCCTAGAGTTACGCGTATCACGATACTGTAGAATGGCATCGTTCAAAGCGCTCCTCATTTTCTCATTCACCTGCGTACTTACATTCGTATTTATGAAATCTTCATCTTTGGTTATGGCATCTACTCGCGCCCTCAAAACCGGCGTCACCGCCAGTAATTGTGAGGCAGGGTGATCCTGCACCGAAGAAGAAGCCGCACAAATACGTAATGACTCCAGGCGTAGCCGATCAAGTATTGACTGATCCAGCAAGTTGTTACGCTAGATCACCCGCACTTGATCCGACAATCGTTGGACAGACACGTCAATGGTTGGTTCAAGGGCCTGAAACAAAGACAGCAGCCGAACACGATACGCAGTAAGTTTAGTTCCTCCCTCTGTTGCCCCATAGAAGGCGCGCATGCAGTTCTCATTTGTAGGCTGAGTCCATCGCATGCGGCGCACTACACCACTGGTAGCTGGGGTCGTACGCGGGGCAGAATGCTGATCCCAAGCGTGCCAGCAGCGGTGGTCGTCCACGTCGCGCAGGTCGTTGTGGCGGCGGGGATGGCGATCGCCCGCTCTCGCTGCTCGACTCGTCTATGATGAAATCATCAGACGAGGAGCTTACGGTCGGCGGAGCGGGCGATGATGGAGGGCGTGCGCTTCGTCTTGCTCTTCTTGTTATCATGTCATTTTTTAATGTATCTTATCCTCATTTCTTCTTCTTATGGGACATTGCGTTGAGATTTTACGTCATCATTGGTCAACTTCATTATTATTGTAGATTATTGTTTATTGTTTTTGCAGTAGTAGGTATTTATACTTTATTTATAAATTTCGAGCTGTTTTTTAATAAATATGATAATAAACGGTAAAATTTGTTAAAAGATTTGAGAAATAATGTCACATGATATGATAATTATGATGTGATATTATTATTATTATTATTATATTTACGGGTAAGCACAGTGTCTTGATCTCACCTGATGTTAAGTGACGATAAGGCCAATTGGTGGAAGCGCACTTCACCCGGGATTCTCAACTAGTGAGGCACTGGCTATCTTATCTCTAGCTGCCGGAACACAACAATGCTATTGTAAATATGTGACGAATAATATCCTTACCCTTGTGTGTGGTGTATATATAATATCAACTTCTGCTTGGGATCTTTCTTAATAAAAACTTTTCTTTTTCATAATAGTACTATCATTTATTTATCACTTTCTTATTCACATTTCTAATAAATAATTCTCCAAGACAATATATAAAACATTATGTAAACAAACCAATTACAATCAAAAGACTATAGCAACTAACATTTTCCACAAGACGACAACTTCAAACTATTTCAAAATGTTCCATACATATATTTATTTTAACTCAAATAACTTCCAGCCAGTAAACTACCATAGACATAAAATTCTATAAAACCTATATTCCAACATCCCCTCTGAATTTTATGTTTAATACAACTAAAATAATAACTCTTATAACTCACATCAACTCCTTTAAAACCCAACTTAACTAACCCACATAATACTAAAACAAAAAACAAACTTTTGAATTAATTAATCTAAATACCTTACATAACTAACTTAAAAATTAAATTTCAAATTAATTCTCAAACAACCTTATATCTTAATAAACCTACATAACTCATCACATCAACGAGTGTCCTTTATATATCACTCACTATACACTGTTTAAGTCTCAAAAACTTTGTTCTGTCCAGTGATTTAGTCAAAATATCTGCTAAATTATTTTTAGTAGAACAATAGTAAATTACTAATAAATTTTTATCTATCTTTTCTTTAATGAAATGATACTTAACATCAATATGTTTACTCCTTCTATTCAAAATTCCATTTTTAATCAAAACTATAGCTGATTGGTTATCAAACAAACAATTGTGTTTTCGGTAACTTATCTGTCAACTCGTAAATCAGACTCTGAATGTATAATAGGTCTTTAATGCATTCGGCTGCAGAAATATATTCAGCCTCAGTACTGGAAAGAGCAGTAACTGACTGTTTGCGTGAACACCAATGTATTGGACCACCACCATAAGATATTACAAAGCCAGTCGTACTTTTCCTAGTATCAGGATCACCTGCAAAGTCTGCATCACAATACGCTTTTAAAATTAAGTCGTTACCACGAACATATTGTATACCACTGCTAACTGTATTTTTAATATATTTAAAAAGATTCTTTATATTTGCAAAATCATTCAAGTTAGGATGCTCTTGATGCCTACTACAATAACCAACATGAAAAGCTAAATCTAATCTAGTTTTATTAACCAAATACAACAATGAGCCAATCAATTGTCTATATCGATGCACATCATCAACTCCTACTTTCCCCTCTTGATGTGTATCGACTAAAATATCTGGATGACCACTATCTTTTAAGTTTTCATATTTAAACTTTTCCAAAATTTGATTTATATAACTTTCCTGATAAATTTTTATAAAATTTTCACCTACTTTTACATCAAACCCTATAAACTTTTCAGTTTTATCAAATTTCCGCATTTCAAATTCTGTTTCTAATTTATTTATAATTTTATCCAAATCTATCTCATTTTCCTAATTAAAATACCATCATCTACATAAATAGCCAAGTATATTTCTTTGTCTTTATTAACAAACACACATGGATCTGATTTTAATTGTAAAAACCCCATTTTCTTTAAAAACTCCGTTAACCTCTTGTTCCACATAAGCGGTGCTTGTTTCAATCCATAAGCTCTTTTTTAATTTACAAACTTTATTCTCTTTGTCTTTTATATCATATCCTAAAGGTATTTCCATAAAAATTTCCTCATTTAATTCTCCATATAAAAATGCTGTCTTTACATCAAATTGTTTAATTTTAAAACCTTTTTGAGCTGCAATCGCCAACAACAATCTAACACTAGTAGTGTTTACCACTGGACTATATGTCTCCTTATAATCAATGTTATATTTTTGTAGAAAACCTCTCGCCACTAATCTAGCCTTATATCTTCCACCAGGCTTTATAGTGAATATCCATTTACTTGAAATTATTTTCCTATTTCTTGCTTCACACTTATTAACAATTTCCCAAGTTTTGTTTCTCTCTAAAGAATTTTTTTCCTCATTCATTGCTCTTTTCCATAAATCTTTATCAAAACTATTAAAAACATCTGTATAAGTTAAAAACGAATTCTCTAAATCATAATCTTTCAGCCTAGATGGCAATTTCCTTTCTCTATTCGGTAAAATCCTCAATCCATCATTAATAACTGGATCAATTTCATCAACAAATTCATCATTATCTTCAACTACTGTATTTTCTCTAACTTCCCCTCTCAAAGTATTATTATTCTCTTCAATAGTATCATTAAAATTCTCATTATTTTCATCACCAACTCCAATATTCTCAATACAGTCTTCAAAATTTTCAGTGTCTTCAGCACCAACTCCAACTCCTTCAATGCTGTCTTCAAAAATCTCAGCATTTTCAACACCATTTTCAAAAATATCTCTATCAACAACAGCTCCATCACCAGCTTCACCACCAAAAACATCATCATTAACTATATCATTATTTAATTCACCACTAATATCAACACTAACCTCTTTAAATAAATTATTTAAATCACACCGTCTTACACTCCTGTTACATAACTTTAAAAAATCACTAACATCACTTTTATTATTATTAAACACCACATCTCTTGAATAAACAATCCTTAAACACAAAGGATCCCAAATCTTATAACCGTTATTAGTAAACCCTACTAAAAGCCCTTTGCTACTCCTGGAGTCAAGTTTATGTAACTGATAATTATTTTTATAATATGTTAAAGATCTAAAAATGTTTAAATGTTTTAAATTAGGTATTCTATTAAACCACATTTCAGCTGGTGTTTTAACATTAATTGTATTTGCACACCTGTTTAATAAATAAGCAGAAGTTAAAATAGCTTCACCCCATAATTCATGTGGTAGCTGCATATCAAAGAGCAACGCTCTTGTTCGTTCCATTATTGACCTGTTCAGCTTTACCATTCAATTGTGGAATATAGGGAATAGTGTAATCAATATTAATACCTTTTTTATTACAATACGTTTTAAATTGTTTGCTAGTGTATTCACCCCCATTATCACATCTGAATGTTTTAACTTTTGTGTTAAAATGATTTCCCGCCAAATTAATATAATTTATAATTTTAGAAAACGCCTCGTTTTTATTTCTAATTAGATATACTTTAACAAAATGTGTATAATCATCCAAAAAACAAAACAAACTTTATTCTCTTTGTCTTTTATATCATATCCTAAAGGTATTTCCATAAAAATTTCCTCATTTAATTCTCCATATAAAAATGCTGTCTTTACATCAAATTGTTTAATTTTAAAACCTTTTTGAGCTGCAATCGCCAACAACAATCTAACACTAGTAGTGTTTACCACTGGACTATATGTCTCCTTATAATCAATGTTATATTTTTGTAGAAAACCTCTCGCCACTAATCTAGCCTTATATCTTCCACCAGGCTTTATAGTGAATATCCATTTACTTGAAATTATTTTCCTATTTCTTGCTTCACACTTATTAACAATTTCCCAAGTTTTGTTTCTCTCTAAAGAATTTTTTTCCTCATTCATTGCTCTTTTCCATAAATCTTTATCAAAACTATTAAAAACATCTGTATAAGTTAAAAACGAATTCTCTAAATCATAATCTTTCAGCCTAGATGGCAATTTCCTTTCTCTATTCGGTAAAATCCTCAATCCATCATTAATAACTGGATCAATTTCATCAACAAATTCATCATTATCTTCAACTACTGTATTTTCTCTAACTTCCCCTCTCAAAGTATTATTATTCTCTTCAATAGTATCATTAAAATTCTCATTATTTTCATCACCAACTCCAATATTCTCAATACAGTCTTCAAAATTTTCAGTGTCTTCAGCACCAACTCCAACTCCTTCAATGCTGTCTTCAAAAATCTCAGCATTTTCAACACCATTTTCAAAAATATCTCTATCAACAACAGCTCCATCACCAGCTTCACCACCAAAAACATCATCATTAACTATATCATTATTTAATTCACCACTAATATCAACACTAACCTCTTTAAATAAATTATTTAAATCACACCGTCTTACACTCCTGTTACATAACTTTAAAAAATCACTAACATCACTTTTATTATTATTAAACACCACATCTCTTGAATAAACAATCCTTAAACACAAAGGATCCCAAATCTTATAACCGTTATTAGTAAACCCTACTAAAAGCCCTTTGCTACTCCTGGAGTCAAGTTTATGTAACTGATAATTATTTTTATAATATGTTAAAGATCTAAAAATGTTTAAATGTTTTAAATTAGGTATTCTATTAAACCACATTTCAGCTGGTGTTTTAACATTAATTGTATTTGCACACCTGTTTAATAAATAAGCAGAAGTTAAAATAGCTTCACCCCATAATTCATGTGGTAGCTGCATATCAAAGAGCAACGCTCTTGTTCGTTCCATTATTGACCTGTTCAGCTTTACCATTCAATTGTGGAATATAGGGAATAGTGTAATCAATATTAATACCTTTTTTATTACAATACGTTTTAAATTGTTTGCTAGTGTATTCACCCCCATTATCACATCTGAATGTTTTAACTTTTGTGTTAAAATGATTTCCCGCCAAATTAATATAATTTATAATTTTAGAAAACGCCTCGTTTTTATTTCTAATTAGATATACTTTAACAAAATGTGTATAATCATCCAAAAAGGTTTTTTTTTTTTTTTTTTAATTTTTAATATAAAGGACTTTGGTCTCTAATGTGACCATGTCAGTCCTGGTAAATCTTAGAAACTAAGATAACAACAAATATAAAACTAAAATAAAATACTTAAACACAACTTTCTCTTAAATGTAGACAATGACACACATAATTTAATACAGCCCTTGCTACACTTGTTGAAGGTTCGGCAAGAATGCTTTGAAACCTACCAACATCAAGCATATTCCATTCTATTAATGATGCCAATTGCCGTCTCTCAGCTCGGTACCGGACACATTCCGTCAAAAAATGGACTAAATCTTCCACAGTGCCACACACTGTGCATTCTGGAGACTCGATTTTTTTCATTTAAAATGCGAAATTGTTTAGCGGAACGTGTCCCGTCCGCAACCTATGAGCCGTAATTATGAGAGACCTGTTGAGCCTGTTACTCATAAACCAAGGTATCCGAGGCGGTTGACACTGAATGGTTTTATACCAAATCCCTTTGTCCCGTGAAATTTTATCAAAATACTCTTTCCACATTTCCTGACACTTATTCCTATACTTATTGACAAGTTCAGTTTGATCTGGGACAATATGATATCTAACACCATCAGATACAGCCGATTTCGCCAGTCTGTCCACCACCTCATTACCCATGATTCCTATATGCGAAGGGATCCATTGCAACCTTAGGTTCTTATTGCACATGTAAAAGTTGTGCATTTGAAGCAATACTATGTAGGCTATCGAGACACCTCTGTGCCCAGAGGCGCATCGAGCCAGATGTTGTAAAGCGCTTTTGCTGTCAGTAAATATAACAATATTTTCTACATTTAAGCTTTCTATATAAATTAAAGACTCCGAGATTGCAACTAACTCCGCTGACATTATAGAAATACAGTTATTAATTTTATAGGATTTAGATATTTTATACAATGGGTCATAAAAAGCTGCTCCTACACCATCTTGGCACTTTGATCCATCTGTTTAAATTCTATGGAAGCCACTATAGGATCTATCAATTTCGGCTGTAACTTCTGTATGCAACACATTTGGATCATATGATGCTTTTGGATCCCTTACATTTTTTAAAACATTAAAAATAACACCATTTATCTTAACACAAGAAATCCAAGTATCGAAGCTGAACATATCTAACGGATTGCAAGAATAGACTTCATCCTCTTTCATCTCTTCCCAAACCACCGATAATAAAGGCTTCTTTTTATTCAGCCAATATCCACTACCCGGTATTAGAACACAAAGTTTTTGTAGCAATTCAATGGTGGGATTCATTTCCCATGATTTAACTTTTAAACATACTTTATAACCCAAAAATAGTCTTCTTATAAATAAAGGTTGAATACACATTTCACTCTCCATTGTATGTATTGGAGTACTCTTTATAAAACCGCCTATTATTCGTAAAGCTTGATTTTGAAGTTTTTCCATTTTGTATAGATTGGATTTAGCACTATTATCAAATAAAAAACAGCCATAATCTAAACGACTTCTAACAATAGCAATAAATAATCTCCGAAGATGAATAGGATGAACTCCCCAACCAGACCCCGCCAAAACCTTAAATAAATTCAAAAATTTTGACACTTTTTGGCACGTTTCGTTAATATGTTTACCCCATTTTAAAGAAGAATCCAACCACATACCCAAATATTTATAGTTAAATACAAAATCTAAGGTGCTGCCGGCTATCTTAAGATGTACTTGTTGTTTCTTTCGCCCTCGACTAAATATACAATACTTAGATTTATTGCCTGACAACTGTAAGCCAAGTTCATCCAGCAGTCCTATCATAACATCTAATGCATTCTGAATAGCACATACGGAATCATTTAACCTATTGGAGCCTTTATACAACACAAAATCGTCTGCATATTGAGCAATACCTACATCACCAATCTGTTTACAGATATCCAAAAAGGTTATAAAATATTTGTAACCATCCCGAGTTTCCATTTCTATAACTACAAATATCACTATGAATAATTTCTAAAGGCTTAGAAGCCCTGTATCTATTTGATTTAAAAAGTTTTTTTACAAAATTTCGATTGTGTGCAGACTTCACAGATATCAATTTCCTTAACCAGGTTTCTGTCTATACCTCGAACAAGATCTTTCGTCTTGTTAATAGGTACATGACCTAATGCACGATGCCAAAAATTTGTGTCTAAGTGTATTGCATTAACTGACCTTGAAACAACGACTGGCTTTGTCGTATCCAATGAAAAATTTAAATAATAGAGACCACCTTCCTTGCGGTCACCAACCTCAACGCATTCAGAATTCTTATTTACGATTTGACAGTTTATTCTGAAAAAATTTAAGAAATAATTATCATCGGCTAATCTAGACACTGATATTAAATTCTTTTTAAGTTGGGGAACACATAAAACATTTTTTTAAATAATATTATTAGTATAAATATTTCCCATTATGTTGACTGAATGTGTGTTACCATCCGCAGTCATGATCTTATAATTTATATTTTTCTTGTCTTTAAGATAGCTCTCAGATGTAACAATATGACTGCTAGTACCTGAATCTATGATGAACTCAACTTCGGATTCTGATTTGTATAAGTTACTTACTTTTTCTTTAAGGCAGAACTTTGTAAAATGCGTGTTTTCCTTGCAGTTCATACAGTTTATTTTATGATAACAGTCTGTATGTCTATGTCCAACCTTCAAGCATTTGTAACATTGAGGTATGTTATTAAATGTCTTATTGTCTTACTTGAATGTTTGATTATTAGGTGTTCTGCAGTTTCTCGCAATATGCCCCTTCTTGCCACATTTGAAACAGCTTTTTACATAAAAAGTGTTTTCCAGTTATCTCTCTGGCTCAACAGATGTTGTTGGTCTTGAATCCATTTGTGTTTCAGATCCTTCTTGCCTCATCTTGAGTTCAAGATTAATTCTTGATATTAAATTAATCAGAGTCTTGTCGGCTAATGATGTTGACTCCCATGCAGTCCTAAAATACATGAGTCTATCTGGTAGACTTGATAGAATTTTAATCATTATTTGTTTGTCATCCAAATCATATCCAAGCCCTCTTATTCTCGTAGCTTTGTTTTCTACTTCAGCTATATCTAACATAATGTCATTTTGAATAAATTTAAATTTGTAATATTCTTCTAAAAGTTGTGAAATTTGAGTCTCTTATGGCCAAGAAATAGTGTATCAAATTTTTCTATAATTTTCTTTGTTGTTTCGCAATTTATAGCGTAAACAATATATTTGTCACTTATAGAACTGATTATTATAAATTTTGCTTTTTCATCTTTTTTAATGAAATCTTTCTTCGTATCTGCACCTTCCTCCAGAACAGAATCAAGTTCTTTCGCTGCCAATAATAATTTTAATTTCTGTTTCCATAATAAATATTCTGAGTCATTTGTCAGTTTTGACAATCTATTTTCTTCAGTCATTTTTAAAAAAAATTCAAAATAAAACAGTTTTCTTCTCAACTCATACTCCACAGCATTTTTCCTTTGGCTCTCCTCACACCATCACACAAGGTAGAGGCCCATAACCTATTGTAAATATGTGACGAATAATATCCTTACCCTTGTGTGTGGTGTATATATAATATCAACTTCTGCTTGGGATCCTTCTTAATAAAAACTTTTCTTTTTCATAATAGTACTATCATTTATTTATCACTTTCTTATTAACATTTCTAATAAATAATTCTCCAAGACAATATATAAAACATTATGTAAACAAACCAATTACAATCAAAAGACTATAGCAACTAACATTTTCCACAAGACGACAACTTCAAACTATTTCAAAATGTTCCATACATATATTTATTTTAACTCAAATAACTTCCAGCCAGTAAACTACCATAGACATAAAATTCTATAAAACCTATATTCCAACAAATGCTACAAACATTGATGTTATGGCGACATATTTAGAAAAGATGGTGGTAGCTGGCCAGGCGGACAAACAAGTCCTACCACCAACCAAACCGAGTACACAAACATGTACCCCCCGCTGGGAATTGAACCCGGGACCTCTGGGTCTAAACCGGTGGTCTTAATCACTAGACCACAGAGGCGGTTAAATATTGCTAAATTAAGGATTCACAACTAGTGAAATTAAATGAAAAATATTTATTTAGCTTAGGCACGTTAGTGCACTTATGAACGTCGAGTACATGTCTTAAAGAGATCAAAATATATGATAAAATAATGAGTACACACAATAATAGTAATAACAAAGCGTAAAGACTTAAAGTGGGACAACGCCTTTGAAGTCTCGGGAAATGCCGCTTTTATTTAGATATTTGACATTTCCGCAGGGTTATCACATTTTTAGTCTCTCATTTTTAATGTTTTTATTTTATATGTGCGTGTATGCAAGGACCCAATAAAATGATTTAAAATTTTAGCACCTTTTAAAAATCTTTTTATTGTACACTGATGAGTACTGTTTTCTCTAGAGACTTCTTTCCGTCCTTAAAAATGCAATCTGCAAATATGAGTGTTGTTCAGGCTATAAAGTTTTCACAATTAGGGAATCCTACATCCCGCATCAAAATCTCAATCCTACAAGCGTTTGGGAACGAAGTTATCAATCCCGTGGATCCGCGGGATTTGCAGTACAATTAAGAAAGCATTATTTTTTTTAAGTAGTTTTGTTCATTTTGTGAAGTGATATATATACGATTCATTCGATTAAACTAAGATGTTAGTGTTGCTTAAAGCAGAATATGTTTTCAACCAACGAATTTTAATATTTTGTAGAGGTCTCTTAGTCCTATTCCTTTAACAGATGGTTCTAGTTCATTCTACTAATTAAATATAACGAATTTTCATATTCCATGGATAAAGTGGTTTATTCACCACACTAAAACCTTTCTACTAATCTATCTATCTATCTAAATTTTGGATACTTCTCGTTTAATTTTTAAAAAGTTATTGATGTAATTTTATTCATTAGGTAACGTAGGTACTTTCTATATCAGTTTAAAGTTTTTTGATATCTGTAATAGTTACGGAATAATCACCTGGTTACACTTAACGATTACACCCTTTATAGAAGATAAAATACCATGCGACGGAGGCTCTGTTCACGTGTGGGCTGAGATTGAATGACTACGTTGGTCCAGTTTTACTGGATATGGGTGAGAATGCCGTTTTTATGCCCGCATACAGTTCATATATAGTGTTTGACTATTTTCAAGAAGTAGGTATCACACACATGGATTGACCAGCACGCAGCCCCGACTTAAACCTCATTAAGCATGCATGGGACGAACTGGGTGTCGACCCAGTTCGTCCCATACATGCTGACGTACACGTTGGTGTACGTCAACAGAATCCGCCGCCAATCACGCTACGTGAACATAAAGAAGCTCTAATAGAGGAATGGCAGAATATTCCCCAGCATCGTCTTAAAAACGTAATAGAAAGTATGCCAAATCGCAATAACAGCAGTATTGCGAGCTCACGGAGGCAACATAAAGTACTAAAATGCGTGAAAACGGAACGTCTGTAACCAATCTGTAACATTTACGAAAATACTGGAAAATCTACGCATTTTTATTAATTTTTATTTAAAAAAAATAAAAGGCTTGAATTATTATTTTTTTATTTTCGTTATGCACAATAAAATATTCTTAAATTTAGTTTTTATTTTATAAAGATAGGTCATAGGTTTGAATATATTGAAGATTTTCTAACCGACCCTTTTTCTTTGCGGTCTACGAGGGCGACATTGAAAGTTCTAAGATAATCAAAAACTGCACAAACTAGCAAGTTATTGATAGGTCACTCTTTTGTCAGTCTCTCATACGCCGCACAACACTGATGGTATGCAACCACGTTTAAACTCATTAAACCAGTTATAAACAGTGGCACGAGATGGGGCTTCATCGTAAAAGCCCAATCGAAGTCCATTATAACTTTTTTATTGAGTTTAATGACATTGAAAGTCATATAAAATCAATAGAGTAAGGGTTATTCCACTTAATTTTCATTATGCCTAATTTACTAATTTCACTAAATTTCAAATTGCCATGAGCTCATAATACCTAAATAAAATAAAAAATAGCAATTCGATGACTTATGCAATAGCAATAATAATAAAAATTTAACATCTGGGAATACGTCTTTGTATGCGATTATCACGCCGGTTTCGTAGTCACATTTAAACATCTCTATTTTCATGTTCAATATCTCACGTAAAAATGAGAATAATTTGTGATTCGTCACCTCTCTCTTATCAGGTAGCAACGCATAAACCCCGGTGGTTTATGCGTATCACATTGGTAGATCTAGTGTCTGAACTTTCATCTATATGGATAGTATAAATCTGGTAGAAGGGTGTTGGTGTCCTTTTAAAAGTACCGTCACCAAAGTACTGTTTTCCTTGTCCCGTACTGCTTTCTATATATTGCCTGCCTGCACGGCGGGGTTGAACATTTTATCATTCGTCCCATCTTCAAATACCAAAAAATTTATGTGATATCAAATTTGGAATTTTGACGTCTTCTAAACGTGTAAACTCTGTTTTTCGCACACCCAAAAATTGAAGCCTGTGCCTACGTAAAGTATTCGTCGTACGAAAACATGGTGAAGTCCGGGTCAACCTCATGCATTTCAGTAACCTCTTTTTCAAATACCTTACGCACTGGCGACATATTTTCGCATACTGCTTTCTTTCAGGTGTCCATTACGATATCTCGTACATTTTTTTCGTAGTGGGAGTGACACACATGGGGACTTTCGCGAACAACGGTGTTTTCCAATTCATCTATTGTAATTAAAGCATTACATTGGTCGGACCGATTGACGCATTATTGTGAATGTGGATTCTTACCCTTGTGTATGTTATATCCAACTTCTATCGAATAGGATCCAATAAATGCAATTTTAAAATTACGGTACCATAATATATTCTTCACAACATAACATAAAACTACAAACACTTCATTTAAAATAACACATATAAAATTAGGTACATAATCAATAAAATATAATCAGAACAATACAGAGACGAAAAGCAATACCTAGTCCTTCACATAATTTTCTCTACATGACAACTAACTATCAAATTTAACACGCATCGCCACATGGTGTATCCTGTTTTCTTATTTTCATACCCGTAGTTATATTTATCTACATTGTACAAAACTGCACGGCCACCCTTTTGATTTTGTATGAAAACCAGATCCATAGTTTAAACTGCATTTAATAGTAGGTAACTATTTTATTAAACTACGAAATTGATTAAAAATATATTACTGACAACGACGATAATGTTTGTCTAATACATAATCTTTATAAAATGTGCACTTCAATGTAAGTGGCCAGCATTAAAGAAGATAAGTAAAGCATAATTATAATCGTACATGAAGGTTAACTAGCCTTTTTGAAATTTAGGTATTCTGGCACCTGGTTGTTTTGAACTTATGGTGTTCTGCGATAAAGTTGTCGTGAAGTTTGTCCAATAAATTAGCGCATTTTAAAATTCGGCCATATTAAGAATATGGTGTTTTGCGAAAAAAAGTTAGGTATTTTGTGATTTAGGTATTTTGACACAAAGTTCTTTTGAGATCTAGGAGTATTGATAAAACGGTAAAATGGAAAAAAAGTGGAATAAGCCCTACTTATTCATTGCACGGAAATTCTCGCGATATTATATTCATGCTGACGTAACACAGACAATTACAATACATACACAATAATATTTCTTGCAAAGAGTTTTTTTTTTTAGTTGATGGCTTCGTGCGATTAGCACATTTAGCCAGTGTCAAAGTAATTTTTCTTACAAGTATTACATATACATAAATAAACAATATTTCCTTCCTGTATGATGATGATGATTCCTGTATGATGATGATGATGATTGATACCCCTCGAGTATCTCAGTAAAGATATGGGGCTTTACTAAGTCCTCGGGCGTACTTCTTGAGATAATTTGAAAAGTGACGTTGCACTGTTATATTTCATTTGCCAACACTCATGCACACTCACGAAAACTTAACGGTTAATAATCCACCATTATTTCACATTAATATTCGACTTATCACAAATCTTAGAAAATAAAACAAAACCGCAGACATGAATCTTCACTTTCCCGCCAAGAAGTCCCTGGCAAAGAGTCCCATTTTAAAATTTTTAACTTATTTTTTATTAAATCGTTTACAAGTGGCCACTTCTAAAAACTTTCAGTGTCGCCCTTGTTTTATTTAATAAACTATATTTCATGTAATTCTACTGCTGCTGCTAAATAGTTTATATTTTATTAGGTACTTAAAGCTAGTACCTTATTGCTTGGACCCTTTTTAAGTGCTTTTCGGGAATCTAATACTATTATTGATTGTTGAAAGAAAACACACTGATTTTTCACACTAGCGCCATCTATGCGAATGTGGCGCCGGGTTGACTTCATGTAGGTGACTTTTGTCAGTGTTCTCATGAAAAGACGTCTCAAGTGGCATTTAATAAGAACTTCTGCGACCACTTCAGTCAACGATTTGCACTTTACATTTAAAATGAAAAGCATAGCAGTCATCATGTCTTTCTTTTAAAATTGAAACGTTAACTGGTTGGATAAAAGTATTCGCAACATCACTAAACAATTTTGTATGTGAAATGAAATGAAATGAAAAATATTGATTCGGAGCACTATTGCACTTTTTTATCTATATAAATAAAAATGAATCGCTAAATGTGTTGCTAATCGCAAAACTCGAGAACGGCTCAACCGATTTGGCCGATTTCTTTTTTGTTGTGTTTGATGAAATCTGAGAAAGGTTCTTATGGAGAAAAAAAAACCGTAAAAAATACGAGGAAAATAGTAAAAACAACAATTTTATTTTCCCATACAAACCACTCTGTCCCCAGCTGTCAAACATTTGACGTCAATCAAAACAAAACAAAGGCGCGTTAGGATTATCTTTGGTATGCCTTCAAGTTGATTAAGAGGTCAGATTTATTTATTTACGCGCCAAGTAATCAAACAAAAAATATGGTGTACCATATGGCATTACAATAAAAATATCATCACATTAGATATTACTAAAGTCTTTCAATGTTATTTTATTTCTATTAGACTGCGACAGGCTAATAAATTTTGACAGAACGAAATCTGTCGGGGCAGCTAATAATATAAAGAAATCAATGTAACTTTGTTTTAGAGAAATAGGGCAGAACAAGGTCTGCCGGGACAGCTAGTTATGATATAAAAATGTTTCTTTATAGGTAACGGAAAGTAAATAACACTACAATTGATGCATATTGGCATAATCACCATTCTTGCTTAATACGGGTCGGTGATCACAAACCCGGACTAATATGCATCGGAAAATCTGAAACAGACTTTGCCCGACCTGGATTTAAACCGGGACCTTCGGATATCGGGCCGATCGCTATGCCACTCGACCACAGAGGCATTGTATGTAAGCAATTCAATATACACTCGCGAGCAATAAACCGGAATCACTTTACCACGGGATGTTCTAGACAAATTTTTACAGTTTTTTTTTACTTCGCGTACTTAAAGGATTCCGGATGGTTTGGTCACGTATCAGCAAGCCTGAAGTACTGTGGAGCCTTGTGGCCACCCGATCCGATCCGAACCCTTCGGAGAATCTGGTAGGGCACGGGGACATGCACTTAAATGCGTGATGCCTCTAGAAAACCTCCAAAAGTAATTTGTTTCACACGGCTTTAAGTTTCTCACCGCCCCCAATCAAGGTGCCCCGGTGAAGTTGAAAATGCCGTTTGAAGCAATCAGCAATATCTCTCCAAAAAAAACCTTGTGGCCAACATCATAGTGGTCATGGTATGATTCCGTCGAGCAGCATTTTGGATGTACGGCCTTGTCTTCGAGTGGTGATACGAGATCTTCCCCCATGTCGCTCAGCCACGCTGCTCGTGATACGATAGCGTGTCCAGAGGCGGCCTATGACACTCTGTGTAGTGCCAATGGCGGCAGCCACAGTACGTTGCTCGTTACTGGTTCCACAAGCTTCCAACATTCCAACGGCTTTCAACATCTCTTCCCTTATCAAATGACGCCGTCGCTCCATATCGTTGCAATTTTTTTCACTTCCAGTGCAGTAATTGTACTGCTTTTGTAAAATTTCCATTGCGCTCTTATAATAACAGTTAATTTTCCATATTTAAACAATGTTAAAAAAATCATACATAAATCGTAAAATTAACTTTTAATAAGAATCAATAACGAGCTATAAAGTTAAAATATTCAATCTATAACAATCCAATTCTATAACACAACGATACTTTAAAATGTACTTGATCTCGAGACAATTTTGATGTGTGTATTACAAAAAGGCTATGAAGGCTAAATTGGCTAAGAATGTACACAATACATTATGTTATGAAATATTGAAATTAAAAAAATATCTAACGAGATGAAGATTTTGCGAGTCACAGTGAAAGTTATTTATCTCCCTGCGTACGTGCAGTGTGTAATGTATTACTTCTCTTCTCTTCTCTTCTCTTTTTCTTCTCCTGTGGGGAGGCTACTACATAATAAAAATACGCCACACTTTACGAAATAAGGTATTTTATTAAAATAAAAAATTTAATTGAACAACACAATTGTGGATTTACCAGATTATTGAGTTAACTTAGGCTTACCTTTACAGTCCGTAACGAAAATCATCCCAATAAAGACTGTGCAGAATATCGGAAAAGCGAATCTCCATAAAAGCCCGGTCCAATAATTGTTTCTTGCTACAAAATATTTATAGGAACGAATGCCCCTTTAATTTACAAAAGGCTTAACCGTCACAACTCCATTCGGTACGAGCTGTAAAGCGCTGAATTAACATAAAAACTTTTCAACAATCACGATACTATCTATACGCGACAGCATTTTGGCATCCCGCAGCGCAATAAATTAAACATTTAGGCTGCCCGCTCATGTGCTACAACACATTGAGCAGCTAGTTGCTTAAATATTTATCAGGTTTTTAGGAAAGATTTTTTGGGCTTGTATATTCCCACCCTTAACATCGTTTACGAGTTTATGGGTAAACGTATGGTTCCATATGCCATAGTGACTGAACAATCCATTAAAACGCTGAACACTTTGAAATGCGCTTAAGCATGTTTTCTATAAAAAGTGTACAACATATTCCAACGCCAAGAAAAATATAATTATGTTATAAAAGAGTATATTTGCAAAAATTTTATTGTTTCTCAAATACACAATTATACAATTTACTCGATTGAAAAAAAAACTATCTATTCACACAATTATTTTTTTCATTTACTATGAAATAAGAACGTCGATGAAATTAAGCATAGTTACTTATCCGTAATACTTATTAAAAAACGCTAATGTTTTATCTTTTGTAACTTTAAATAAATAACGCTTTTTGTGTTTTTTGACGTGAATCCAGTGGAACACGCACTATTTGCATACTTTTTGCTTGTATGTAGATAGGCATAGAGCGCTTGGTTGTCAGCGCCTTTGGGTTTTTTCGAAGTTAGCACGCAGGTGTGTTCCCATACCTTACCAGATTCACTGTCTCACGACCCAGACGTTCGTGTCAGATAGCAAGTAAAAAAAAGAACGAGCCTTACAGTAGTCGCATATGATGTGTAACATTTGACATCTCACCTTTTGAAATCAATATTACAATAGAAAATAGAATATAGAATTAACAATGACGTATATTTTTTCTTTTTTCTTTTCCTTATTTTTCTCTTTTTTATTGTTTAAAAGTCTATTACACACGAAATAGTTGAAATCAATATTACAATAGAAAAAAGAATATAGATTTACAAAACATAAAAATAATGCATGAAATACTCATTAGAAAATATGTCACACTGTTATCCTGTTACACTGTTACGATCACATTTCTACGAATATCACGACCTACAACGGACATTGGGCTTAAAGTGTCGATCACTGGTGGCTTCCCCGACAAACACGTAACAGTTACAGGATCACACTGTTACGACCCTACTTCCGTCCCTTTTCTACGAAATCACTCTCACAAATTGTATATGTAAAGGCGAGCGGAAAGATGTTACACATCAAAAACCCGAGGACGCTGTCAGATGGCAAGAGCTAAGCTAAAGGAACCTCCAAATGCAAGGACCTTGGCTAGTGCTGACGGTAACATAGGGGTGGGGTTTATTAATGGATTTATAGCTATAGTAACTGCTAGAGAGCTAGAGTAACTCTATAGGCTTTGATTGGTGACAGGGCTCATTTTGAACCTGTCCACCCACGGAAGGCGTGCAAGGATACGAAGGGCGAGCTGGCGCGGGCTCTTGCCAATCAGTCTGCCGGCCACACATTACTGTATTATGGTCAATTCGACGCTGACCCCGCGGAAAAATCAAGTGCCCCGCCATTGGCGATGATGGCCGGTGTGGTCACCACTGCCGTCCAAACCACAGCTGCGACCAGTCTTACACTTTATGAATATAATCTTCAAACAATCATAGTATAAAAGAGTGTTAAACACTAAATAAAGCACTTTGTCATTTGGTTTACAAACAACTATATTTCTTTTCAAAGTTACAGAGCGATCACTACTGTGACGATCTCATCTTTTGATCAATTAAAGGATAATTAGATCAATAATAATGTATATTAGGCATCCTGGTCACGGCACCATTGTGACGTTCTCATGTCGGGACCACAAGGATAAGGATAAGAATAATAATTAACTCATCCTGATCATGGCACCAATTGTAACGATCTCAACTGTGACCAAATAAAGGATATTTGTATTTAGGAAAACAAAGATAGTCTTTGTTATTGGCATGTGAAGTCTAGGGTAGGACCATTCTACGTTGTGTAATTTTTTATAAATAAGTAACTCAAGATCTTTATTAGGCAGACAAACTCTAGTTTATATTGTTCATTTACTAAATAATTAATTAAAAGGGTAATGCCGGAATTTGGCAATTTATTTGAGTCCTCGGGTGTGAGCACAACTCAGTTTCTAATAGAGGAGTAATGAAATTAAACTAAGCGCCCCCTCCTGACCTCCCTTGGACGCACCTATCCTGTTGCCTCTAGGTCAAACACCCGACCAGGCCCACAGGACCCAAACAAACCTGGCCCTATTCTAATTCTATCTCTCAAACCATCATTATGAAGTAAGACATTTAACGCGAAAGGAAAGAACGATAACAAAAGACTTTGAATATCTTTTACTTAGTAACCTCATTTATACAGAGTGGTGCCAGCGTGACCCTGTAGAGTCCCGCCCCGTCTGCCCCGAAAGACGACAACACAGCATCCAGAAATATAGTGGCTGATGCAATGAAAGGTCCACATATATAATTCTGGAGCTCTCCTGGAGATGAACCAACAAAGCAAAAGATAAACAAATAAAATAATATAAAGGGGACATTACAAACATTCATCTTTTCATACTTTTCCTATTTCTAATCCTATGAAAGAACGCGAGAGGCTTTTGAGGAATGAAATGAACACTGTATGGTTGGTTCGAACAGCGGGTAATCTACCAGCATGTGTCGGGGCTCTACCATTGAGCTATTGCCTTGCTTGAAGCAAGCCAAAGGGGAATCGAACCACCTATCACCGCGCACTACCCAGTAGACCCCACTGACGTGCATTTGTGCCTACACGGATTCAACCATACCTGAGCCCATAGGTCTCTAAGCCTCGGAAGTTGTCAGTATAAATTGTTAAATGGAATTGTGATTATGAAAACTTATACTGTTTACATACTTCCTTTCGAAAATAATTACTCTTTGAATTATTAAGTTGTAAATATTCTCAATCAAGATAAATCCCTAAATTTGTATTAATAAGATTTCTAATTTCTGTTGGATTTACGCGAGCTGTTTGGTGATTACGTTTATTAGATAGATTTGGGTTTGTAGATTGTAACCTAATCACCAAAAGCATTATTTCATCATTAAATGGTAAGCGGATGTGAAGAAGATAGCGTCAGATTTATGAAATGAATTCGACTGACTAATTATGTAATTAAAAGATTTCTTTAAGGAAAGTATAATATAATATATTAATCTAGTTAGAGTTTAAATTAAAAGACTAATCAGAGTAAAGGTAAAAAAGTTCAACATGAATGATTGGTTAGGTTTCTAAACTACGTTATTTAATTTTGAAAAGATTAAAAGAAAAGAATAAATCTTAGAATAATATTAAAGAAAGATTTCAAATTAAAAGTATTAATTTTGTTTAGCAAGAAAAGAATTTAAACTACTGTTTGAATTTACATAATTAAAATAATTTATTTATTATTTGTAAAGGTATTATTAGAAATAGTTATAATATTAATTATAATTGTTTAACTCACAGATGTTCAATTCCAAAATTCCAGAGCTCCTTACTCTTCAGCTACCACCACTTGAGTGATCAAAACCTATCAATTTTGTTTTGTTTATTTTTTTTTTTATTTCAATGTCAAATAATATTCAAAAGTAACATTATGACTTTATTTTAAAATAGTTGAAAGTTGACATTAAACTTCAAATCTCCCTTTTTTTATATTCAAGAAATGTCATAATTTTTATAATAAAATGTCTATATCTTTATTATTAATAATTGAGATAAATGAGAAATGACCGTCCTTTAAATAAGGCGATAATCATTACACTTACCTAGATTGATGTTTGAAAGTTAACAAATATTGAGAAATCCTCCCAATAAATGTAACTCCAAAGTCACCTTGGTTATAAATAATAAAATTGTACCGGCAAATCCTGACTCATGTTTACACCAGTCTCCAGACGTCAGCAACCCCGAAGTCTCCTGCTTGTAGAGTCGTTGATGAATAGCAGACCTTGTCACTCAGCAAACCCGTAGCACACATAAAGTTCCATGTAGACTTGAAGAGTGTGTCCCGTACAAAATAAAGTAATTAAGATTTGTTCAAGGTTCGGGTATTAAAGTTGATAAAGAAAAAGGTCATTAGGGAACCCGAATAGAAAGTATTTATTAAACCAAATGAATATTATTGTCCTTACCATGTAATCTTTTATTATTTATTGTTCCTTGGTATTAGATTTTATTTAAATTGGTCTCCAATCATTTCATTTGATTAATTGAACCTAAAGAGACAAACAGAAACAAAGACACACAACAAAACTACTAAATATAATACCAGATCCTGGGATATGAAATTCTGATTCTCCTTCATTTATTTTAACTGTCCATGTCAAAGCTTCTTCCTTCCACTTAAAATATTATATAAATAGAATCTACTAATAAAATTGTATTATAAAACAGAAAGATATTCCCAAACATTCAGAATTTGTATTAGTTTGTTCTCCTCCATTTATCTATCCTTGACATTAGCAAAGGGTTATTAAACTCAACTTGAAATACTTAATAAGTTCTAAAATTAACTATTAAATTAATCATTCATAAATATAAATGCTTTAGAAACCCTTCAGTGATCCATTAGACCATAAAAGACACTTAAAGAGCTATAAGAAGGCCTACAATCCTCCATCCAACAAAAATGCTCCTTTTCTATATTTACTTATTGTTTTAAGAATCCCTATCACTTCCTTCTAATTTTCACGTAATTTTTACAACTTTTTTCCTTCACCATTTTCCTCTGACTAAGTCAAAATCATCTTTTCTGACAGACTTTCAAAATTCATTTTCTCTTTTAATGTAAAGAGGTTTAACAATGGAATGGAATGGAATGAAGGAATTCCAAAATATAATGAGATTTTTACCAAACAGTATTAAACTCTTTTCTATATTAATAATTAAGTAAATATAATTTATTAGAGAATACGAATTAAATTAATAATGTGTTTTCATACAATTTAGTATAAATAATAGAAAGGCTATCAAACTTCAGTTCGTTACACTACCTTCTCTCTATCGTTGAACCAATCAAATTCCCGATAGCACTTTTTAACATAACAGTAATGGCTTCGGACTCTATGGTCAATTGCGTGTCATCTGTAATTGTGATTAGAAATGATAATGTGTCATTTCTAATCATATTACTAGAATTAGAAATTAATAGAATTAGAAATACTGGCTATGACAACATTATATATTTAACATCGAAATCAAAATAAAAGATCTTACAAGAGTTTAATTTACCAATCCGAAACAACCACCATAATAATATAATCAAAGTCTGTCACCATGACAATAATGTCAGTACTATTATTGGGTTCCGGCAGCTAGAAATTTTTCAACTACTGATGAGTTGACTTTCGTAAGCTTTATTAAGATAGTTTAGTCCTATTTAATTGATGGTTCCGGGTAGAAGTGCGATTCCACCTTCCGCCTTCTTGTCATTTTTATGTCAAACGATGAACGAATGACGAAACGGTCAAACGCTTATCCGCTAAAGTAAATGACGCGACAGCTTCAGGTAATGCGACAGTTGCATAAGCGATAGTAGCCAATGTGCGGTCGGCCTTAATCTGATACGGCTACTGTTTCGCAGTGTTACGAGAATATAGGGAGAAATATCGCGAGCATATATCGGATTTATGCCGCTACATTGACTGTTTTTTTACAATATAGTTTTAAATAACGCTTTGTGACGTCAGTCAGGAATTTTTAACTTTATTCAGTGTAACTGTGTCCACTGTCACATCGATTACTACTGCATGAGGTTACGGATAAATACTGTATAGTATTATTATAGTGGAAATCTTTGTGGCTTCGGTTTTTGGGACAGTTTCAGTTTTGGGTAATTGAATAAATAATATAATAATAATAATATACGTACTTTTTAAACAGGTTTACTAGTTTTGCAAAAAAATGTTTGGCCCTCGATGTATTAAGAAAGGTGATAAGGACCTAGGTCTCACTGAAGTGTGTCAAGTACTATATCCTTGGTTCACACCTACTGGTAGTAAAAGTGTATATCACATGAGTAAATACCCGAACAGAATCCAAGCTTTCTTATAGCGCGAAAAATGTATACCTAATTTGGTAAGGTTGTCACATGAGGATAAGATAAATGAAATGAAATATTTTATTTTATTTTATTTATTAAATAAAATATCTTATTTTATTTTATTTTATCATAAAATAAATAACTTAGGTACTCTAAATATTTTCTTTTTATTATTTTTGTTTTTCAATAACTTGATATTTCGTTTTCTTTATCTTGTGATTAATTCTAATTCTGATATAAAGTCTTTTTAAATACTGAATTGGAAAACAATTATATGGCAGATCTAAGTTCGTTCGTTTTAAGATTTCAGTGCCAATATTTACGATGTTTGCTTTAATATCAAAGTTTTCGCGAAACTACGTGAAATACGCAATGTTTTTATTTTTTTGGCATTGTTCATAAACACTGTACAATAAATAACCATATTTTACAGTAAACCATACTCTAATTTAAATCGAATATAACAAAACCTCAAATAATTACAATATTTTACAAGCGATGACAATTCAAAACACGAAACAACGCGTGTGCTCACTCACTGAGATTGTCCGCTGGCTGTGCCGGTTTGTCCTCTTGCGGCGCGTACATGAACCCGTTGGTGAGAGGTCACGCACACATAACCGTGCTATGTAGGAGTGTAACTATCGCAGTGCGCTATAAGGAAGCTTGGACTCTGTTCGGGTATTTACTCGTGTGCTAATATAATAAAACTGCTTGATGTACTGTTGAGCTTGTATATTAAAAACATTGGGTTGCTTATATAGTACGTGCCAAAACACTTCTGTTTGTGATAAAACAAGTAATTTATCTATATAAATAAAAATGAATCGTTAAATGTGTTGCTAATCGCAAAACTCGAGAATGGCTGAACCGATTTGGCTGATTTCTTTTTTTTTGTGTTTGATGAAGTGTGAGGAAAGTTCTTATGGAGAGAAAAAACGTAAAAATACGAGGAAAATAGTAAAAACAACAATTTTCTTTTCCCATACAAACCACTCTGACCCCAGCTGTCAAACATTTGACGTCAATCAAAACAAAACAAAGGCGCGTTAGGATTATCTTTGGTATGCCTTCAAGTTGATTAGAGGGGTCAGATTTATTTATTTACGCGCCAAGTAATCAATCAAAAAATATCGTGTACCATTACAATAAAAATTAAGCACTAAAGTGTTTCAATGTTATTTTATTTCTATAAGACTGCGACAGGAAAACAACAACTTGAATATGCAATATTCAAGTTGCCCTAATCGACTTTTTCTTCTGCCATTTTATGACGTCTATCTGTCTTTTCTCTGACAAAAGCGGCCTTTTTCCTTTTTGTCTCGCTTAGCGGCCAGTGTTGGCGTAGATATCTAGGGCCTCCATGGAAGCAGTTGAAGCAACTGATGCTGTAGGTAGGAGCTGGTGAAGGTGCCGAAGTTAAACCTACTTCAACACCTGTTTAGTGCGCGGTGCTCGATCTCTCTTATTTGTTTTGAAATCAGCAACTCGATTCGTAAATCGTTGGCAGGATATCTAGCATGACAAAATATGGTCATGCATGCAACTTTCACGTAGAAGTCTTGAATAACTCCAAATTTCTTGATACCAGCTTCGAGAGTATGTCATCCGCCTTTAAAATTTCCTGTACTCTTTCCCTGGTATCAAACCACCCGCGATTATTTATTCTATAGCCATTTGTATTAAAGGAGCAACACACAAGATACAACCCAAAAACTTTTTTAAAGAGAATGTAGTTGACGTATTGTTGTATCTTTGGCGTAATAACTCCCACGCCACCTTGTAGTTCTGAGAAGTGAACTTTATAGACTTTTTTACTAGAGCAGCGCTTCCTTCTAAAGAAGAGCGCAGGTAATGGAACTTATTTATGTCAGGAACTGAACCATTTTTATGTATCATTGGCTCAAATGTATCACGGAATTCTAACCATAGGAAGTAATTTCCATCAAAAGTTGGAAGCTTTATGACAGGCAATTTTACATCAAGTCAACACTGCTAGAAGAAGCACAACTACCAATTATAAAAGTTTGAGCTTCAGATAATAAGCATGTGAAGAAAATGTTTTCAGTGACCTCACGTTCACCAATTTGATCATTAAGAAATGAGGTTTTTTTAATTTTAGTTAAATGCCCTAGAGCCTCATATTCATGAATATATTGTGTCGTAGATCACAACACCCAGGTCATGCATCAAGCGTGGTGAGTGATGACTTGATTTCAATGATGGAGGTCTTTGCCCAGCAGTTGGGCAGTTATAGGCTATATATGCTATTATATATAGGTATAAATCTGTGCAATTACTCAAAAAAAATATGTTTTACATCGTATTAATTTATGTTTTACTTTCATGTTTCTTTCAATAATAAATCGTTGGTTGTGTACTTTAAAAAAGTTAGCATACCTTTTTTAAGGAGATTGCGTTAAAAGCCGTGTTAATATTTTATTTTTAATGAAACGCAAAAGTTTTAAGCGTGAAAAGATTGTACCTACTTAAAATTTCCTTTGATAATTTAACGTAAGTTAAAAATTTACATTGAATATTTGATACTTGGAATAATAAAAAGTTATTTCAATACACGCCACCTATACAAATTTCCAGGTACTACTACTTGTGATGGAGGCAAATAGACCTGCTACTGCACGCTAGATGTCGCTTTAAGGAAAAGCTTGACTACACAATGGAAACCTTTTTTCCTCTATTACACTCTAGATGGCATTACCTTTTTGTAGTTACTTATTAATTTTCTTACACTTCAGTATTGTTAAAGTATTTATTACAGATATACTCGTAGAAAACTGCTATTACATAGTCTGCGAGAAGTATTTTTCGAGTTTCGTAATTCAATTGCTTGTTTGCGTTGTAGGCACTAAAAACGTATTTTTATATCGTTCCCTATTCTAGTAATAAAGTTTATTAAGAGCATCGTAAAGCTACCATGTTGATGTGATAGGTGCCGTAATTTTTTACAATAATTTGATAACACAAAATGCTAGTGTTCAAGGTATAGGGAATATACCAGTAACTTTATGAGTAAAAGATAATCTAATTTATTTTATTTGCGATGTGCAGTAGTAGCACAATAATGTATTGTGGTAGTAGTCTTTATGTACCTGTCGAAGCAAGGAGGAACTAGAGATGATACATTTTTGGTCACTTACCCGATGACCGTCCTTTGCGAAATTGCATATCCTTAACAATCGCAGACCGGACGCGTTAACCACTGTGCCATCGAGGTTCTCAAAATAAGCTCCTAACCTAACATACATACATTAATTCTGACGATTCTACTAATTCCTCCATAGCCGCCAGACTTTGGGCGGCGCTAACTCTGAGGTCCTGGGTTCGATTCCCGGTCGGGCCAATGTCGAATACGAACTTTTCGATATTGTGTCGGGTCTGAGTGGTTGTGGTACCGTCGTTGTTTCTGTTTTCCATGAAACGAGTGCTTTAGCTACTCACCTTAGGATCAGAACAATGTATGTGATGTTGTCTACTATATTATAGTATATTATTTATTCATTCAATTTATTCATTAATATTAGCTACTTAATAATGATCTATATGTGATGTGTATTGGATTAATTACGAGTATTATAAAAACTTGGTATATTTTTAAGTTTTTTTAATTTGATTTGATTTTTAGCAGACACATACATTTGACTTACGTATGGTATGATCACATCAAATTCAAACGTGACATAACATCTACATGATTCACGTCCAAGTGAAGAGGTCTTCTTATAAATCTCAGGGTTCAAGATTACTTATCAAAAGCTCCAGTTTAATTAAGCACGTCCTCAGATAAGGGTCCTGTGAAGGATGAGAAATTGGTTGCCGTAACTAGTGTGTGTAATCTGATACGGGTCTGATAACTAGTGAACTAGTTCTTTGATGTATGAAACGATTTTCGGGGAAAGGTTGAAATGAAGGCGGAAGATAGCTTGATTATTTAGAATATAGGTACACGAAATTTGTTGTATCGGTAGTTTGAAGCGTCGGTTAGCCGATCGAATAGATGATCGGGTTGATGAATCGAAAGACGATGATATTTGGCTAATCAGGCTTAAAACAAACCCTACCTCCAACAAAACCGAGTAACCTCATTTGTATTCCGTCTATCCCCCATCCCACCTCCATCCCTCTTTCGAATCTGGCAATCGTCAAATACATTAATTAGCCCAACGCGAATACCGTTAAAAATCGGGACGTTATCCTCTTTCGCGCCTTTATTCAGAAGTCCCATTTAATTAAGCGTGTCGGAAAGATATGGGTTCTTGTTTTCTGTGCGGATGGTCAAATGCTGGAAGCTTAAATAGCTTTTGCGTTTGTTGATATGGGTCTTGTAATTGCTGACAGTAATTGTGTTTAGGAGACACCACTTTCTGGTATATTAAGCAATAGGGAAAGCAACTTAAGTAGGTACTGTAGTGATCGGGACTGCTTGGAGGCGCGAACCTACTGGCAGCCGTCGCGTTCTGAATACCTTTCAAATAAGACGTCACGAGAGATAAAAACAATTGAGAAGAGGACTTCATCTTGATCCGCCGGAGCGACATCATTCTTTGAATTGTTATATTCATGAGTTATTTAAAATATCAATATAATATTAACTTATCCAGTTGTCGTTATTACGCCTTACGCCCCCAAAATATAAATAACGGCCAAGCTGGTCGTTACACATGGTGGACGCACCGTATCGATTCCGGATACATTCCAAATTTTTTTTCTTAGCTAGGGCCAGTCACGGACAGTAACCGTGTAGAGTAGGTCTTCGCAGGAGAAGAAGCAAAAGGCGTTGCAGGGTGCAACGATCCGTTATTTTTCTTGCAAGAGTTGTGTGTTGAGACATTCGCACACACGGAAGAATCCGCGCAAGAAGTTGTGTGCTGAGACGCTCGCACACACAGAAGAAGCCGTTAACTGGAGAACAGGCGATATATGATTTTTAATATTTTTAAATGAGCAACCATGCCGAGTATTGAGTATTTCAGTGGATTTGATGGTGTATCCGTCGCTGATGTTGCTCGCGAGTTTAAACGTGTCGCTGCTATTTGCGAATGGCGAGAGAAGGATTTGCCAATTATTCTTCGTTCTTATCTAACAGGAGCGGCTCGTCATTTTTATGACATGATATTTAAACCTGAAATGCACTTAGATGAAATTTTTTCTATTCTTGATAAAGAATTCCCTAAGAATTATTATACTCCGCCATCTCCCGTAACGTACCCTCCGAGAGATGAAACAGTTTCGTCACGCATAGTACGTGAAAATAACACTTCGATTTCCAATAGCGCAAGTCGAAGAAATTACAGCCGTCATAATGGACGACAGCACAGTGATGCGTCGAATTGGCGTGCCAACCGAAGAGGAGACGCTGAGTTACGCACCGAGTGCGAGATCCGAACAAGGTCTCCGATGCCCGCACCCAGCGTAGACACACATACTGTGTCCCAAACGCAGTCACCGGTCCAACGCGCGCCGAGCGTTGAGACACACGTAGTGTCTCGAACGCAGTCACCGCCACAAACTTCAAGTGCTGAGATACGCTCCGAGCCCCGAGCACAGTCGCCACTACGCTCCGAGCCCGCAGAAGAAGTTACGTTGTTTAATTGTTTTGATTCCCCTATATTCCCAAGTCCCGATATTGAAAATGTTAAAATAGATATGGTAAATGATAGTATGAAAGAAGATCAAATCTCTTTCGCTCCAATCCAGTCAAATTCTAATAATTTGCCTATTACTAATAGCGTATCTAGTTCTTTTAATGTGTGTTGTGTAGAGATAGAGAAGGTGGCTAAAGATGGTCAGAATTATAGTCTAGTAGGTGAGTTAGGAAGCAAGATCGCTCCTTCTGCATCCTGCGACGACGGGTTACAGAACTTGCATATTAAAGGTTCTGATATTTTTAATAATTTAGAGGTCACTAATCTACAGGAAGATAGTGCGAGCAGATGCGGAAACGTTTTATTAGTTGAAAGTGTATTAGAAGATAAGGTGGGCAGCTCAGATGTTAGTAAGGTAGTAGCTTTGCCAGGAGATAGGTCTTCTGACATGTTGTTGGAGCCGCACGAGGATGCTTCGCCAGCTGTTTATGTAGGTTTGTCTAGAGCCTTATCCAAGGTTCGGGAGAAGTGCAGTTTGCCGGAAGCAGAAAGGAAAGCTGAAAGGAAGGTCACGAATTATGATAGAGTTCGTAGTAGGAATCGGGTGAGGAATAAAATTTTGCCACGAGCTAGTAGTAGGTTTAAGGTTTCGAAGGTTTATTTATATAGGGTTAAGGAATCTAGGAGGACGCAGCACAGGCGGAGGATCCGCAATGCAGGAAAAGCTGCAGGTCAGGTGTTCAATCCAGGTCGTTTGGAGAAGGTTTTTACCCCAGGGCGGTTCACTGGCCGAACATATAACTTAGTTAGGTCTTTTGATAAAGCTTTTCGTGTTTCTTAGCATTTTCTATTATCTTTTTTTTAGTAGCTTTAATTGTGTCGTAATTTTATTAATTTGTTCATTTAATTTGTTGTTGTCATTGTAGGATTGACATCGAGATGTCATTTGAGCAGATGTCAAATGCCTTCTATAGAGGGGGATGAGAGCAAAGAGTTTTGATGATTTTTGCTCGATGACGCGTGTAAGGTGAACGATGTCGTTTAAGTCGATGTCGTTATGAAAGAGTTTTTATAATAATAAGTAAACTTAATGAAGTTTTGAAAAAGTTGTCATGACAAGTGTCTAAGTGATGGTTGACACTCTATTAGTAATAAGTTATTATTATCATATTTACGTAGTTAAGATGTGTGCACTAACGATTTGAGTTCCAGAAAACGAAGCCCGTAGTATAGCTACTTGTCGCTAAAATATCCGTCGAAATTATGAACTTTGGTTCATTTACTGAAACTCACCAACGGACTTATATAATCCGGTGAGGTGTTCGAGTCGAACACACTCAGGAGGCAGCTAAATGTTTATAGTTGTTTACGGTTATGTTTATTATGTTTGATGTAGGTTTCATTTGATTGTTATATAGTGTAAAAACTATATTTATAATCTAATGTATATCTAGATGTTAGGCAGGTAAAAAGGGGGTGATAAATAAAATGATTTATCTACACTAATGTTGTAACATTCTACTTATGTTTCCAATACTTGACTTATAATTACTACTGTTATAGCGCAGACAACAAAACACTCAATTTAAGCAATTTCACATGATGGTATAATATCCACATCGATATCGTAAAATCTCATTATAACATCAATAAAACGCGACCAATTAACCTGGCGAGCCTTATGTCAAAATCCTCATACAAGTTGTATAAAATGTTGACATTAGGCTGGCTTTTGAAAACAGTTGGGTTATACGTGAAAACTTCGTCGAAACTACTAAACTTACATACACAAAACTCTTTGGTAAGATCTTGTGCCAATTAAATAAAAAAAAGAACAGCGCGCGCTCGCTCCTGATTGGCCCTGCACGCGCAGCTGCGCTCTCATTGGTTAGATTTTAATGGCGGAAATTTGAACAATTATTATAAATAAACTATTGTCAGCTTTTACTCTTGTTGTTTGACTAATTGCATTAGTGAAGATAAAGTAGTGTATGCAACTGCATATAACACGGGTATTAAAACACTCGTTACTATTATGAAACTCGCTGCGCTCGTTTCATAAACTCACACTCGTGTTTTAATACCCTTCATTATATGACAGTTGCATAAACTACTATTATTTGCTTTGTCTCTTATATTTGTAACTTATGTTTAGTTGGATGAGTCGACCTTTCGGTGGGGAGGTTTTGTCGACTCTAGCTCACATCACGTGTCAACTTCAAGTACCTCTTCCAGGTACTCCTCTGGCAGAATGTGATGTTAGCTAGCAGACATGAGCTGCATCCATATTCGTCCTCCCCTGAAAGGCAGGCATACTCTCAGCTGTTTTACCTTTGTTACAGAACACGACGTCTGCCGAAGGGGCGTAGCTCCTGTAGTGATCGGGACTGCTTGGAGGCGCGAACCTACTGGCAGCCGTCGCGTTCTGAATACCTTTCAAATAAGACGTCACGAGAGAGAAAAACAATTGAGAAGAGGACTTCATCTTGATCCGCCGGAGTGACATCTTTCTTTGAATTGTTATATTCATGAGTTATTTAAAATATCAATATAATATTAACTTATCCAGTTGTCGTTATTACGCCTTACGCCCCCAAAATATAAATAACGGCCAAGCTGGTCGTTACAGTACACAGTTATTTAGACAAAAAGTAGGAAGAAAATAAGCGAAGCATAATCCTTCATAACAGAAAACACAGTAACACAGTAAGTCGAAAATCACATTTCCTAAAACTCGCAGTTAAAATTAAATTGTTAAATCGTGAACAAACTAAGTACAAATCAAGTAAAAAATGTGATTTTAAGATTATATAAAACATGTAAACACAATTAAATGAAATTACTATGTTTTCAATTACGACGACTGTTCACGCTACGGACAAATCGATCGACACGAGCATCACTAGCGCGTAGGCGCATCACTAGCGCCGGCGCCATGACACGGCTCTCTTTCCCGCTGCTGACGGACGTGCGATGAAGACGCACGCGTCTAAAGCGAATAACACACTACGCAGATACGGTAAGATAATCTGTATCTGAGCGTATATTTTTCAATATCGGTCTCTATTTAATTCATATGAACCAACACACACAGCGCAGATAATTTATATTTTATCGTAAAGTATATGTGGGCACCACATAATATTGAAAGATGGTGAGATTATTATCTGCGTATAAAAATATATCTGCAGATAACCTCTGCCGATACAAATATGGCATAATATTTTCATCATCATCATCATCATCAGCTCATTTTTATGTCCCCCACTGCTGGAGCACGAGCCTTCCCTATGGATGGATAGGGAGAACGGGCAATAAACTACAACGCGGGCCCACTGTGGATTGGTGGTTGTTAAGGACTGATAATGCAGCCGGGACCAACGGCTTTACGTGCCTTTCGAAGCACGGAGGAACTCGAGATGATACATTCTTGGTCACCCATCCGATGACCGGCCTTCGCGAAAGTTGCGTAACCACTCGCGTTAACCACTGTGCCATCGAGCTCCTCATAATATAATATTTTATCTGCATGTAAATACAGGATGGATGCGTAGGGGCAGGGTCTGCGGTCAGACAGAAGGGAGGGAACCACCAGGTCCGGCTGCTCACTAGCTCTCGCTTACTCCATGGACTATGTATAATATTGAGTATAGATGTGCCTCTCATAGAAATAAAGATGGGAAACTAGGTTCCCTGTACAATAGATGGCGGTAGTAGACATTTGCTTGCGCGTTTACGCTTCTTCTTTAAAGATTACTTTCACTTTGAAGAAAATAGCTTGATAAGTCCACGACTTTACAAGTATACAATAAAATATAAATATTGCGTACCTTAAAAAAACAGCAAGACGTTCTTCGGTAGAAATACATTTTCGCATTTTAGTATTTTTTTTAAATATCTTCTTTAATCATATCGTGAATCGCCATAAAAGTTGCTCTTGGGTTTCGGAAATAGGTTGTAAATTTGTTATCTGATAAATCCTGGAAGGTATTAAATTCGCCTCGGTCCTTTTTAAGCTTTATATGGCGCTCTAGCCAAATTCTTCGCGTTTTAGTACGTGAAGTAAGACGTGCATCAAATTCAAAATCAGAAACATCCGAATCATCTTTTGACAAAGCTGTCTAATAAATCCAGAAGCAATAAACGCGTTTTTTCCGTAAAACGCGAACTCATTGTAACACTCTGTATAAACATTCCATACCACAACCTGTTGTGTCAGTTGGTCTCCTAAAACAGACATATTACAGTTTGCCATAGATCTGGACTCTAAATTACCGATTACCAAAAGGTCTATTTTGTGTTTGACATGCAAAATATTTGACCCCTTAGGTTTACTATGTCCATGTATAATTAAGGTGAAAATTATTTTACAAAAACTTTGGAGTCAAAAATTGAACTGGGATGATCCAGTCCCGGCTAATTTATCTAAGCAGTGGTCAAATGTTGCAAATAATTTAATCCTACTATCACAATGGCAAATACCACGTAATGTCATATGTAATTCACCTATATCAATTGAATTACATTGTTTCGTTGACGCATCACAGGATGCATATGGCACCTGTGTGTATGTACGTTCTGTAAATGAAAGTAATATTGTTTCAGTTAAGCTACTGTGTGCCAAATCAAGAGTCGCACCTATCAAATCTATAACCATACCGCGGCTGGAACTATGTGGCGCGTTGTTGGGAGCTCGTTTATGTTCAAAATTACTAAAAAGGTATTAAACATTAAAATTAATCAAGTTACACTTTGGACAGATTCCACAATTGTATTATGTTAGATTAAAACTCCACATAAATTATTAAAGGCCTTTGTATATAATAGAATACAAGAAATAAACGAGCTCACAAGCGGCCATAAGTGGAAACATGTTCCCACTGACCAAAACCCAGCTGATTTGACTTCACGAGGAGTTGAACCCCGGGACCTAATGTCAGCTTCTGGTTTGTGATGGGAAGGTCATCTTTTCCTAAAAGAGCGATCTAAGGATTGGCCACAATTGGGCGACTATTCAGTAGATGTACCTGAACTTAAAGTTTTTATAAATGTTGAAATTCCTAAGTTTATAGAATTTTGTAATTGTTCAAGTTTTAGTAGATTAATAAGAATATATGCTTACATTTTACGGTTCATTCACAATACAAATAAAAATAATACTAAAAGAATCGGTCATTTAGAAGTAGAAGAGTTAAGTAAATCTCAATTAGTATTAATTAAAATATGTCAAACGGAGTCTTTTCATACAGAGTTATAAAGTATATAGAATTCTAAAATATTGCATAACAAATCTAAGCTATTGCCTTGGAATCCATTCATTGATGCCGATGGTTTGCTAAGAGTGGGTGGTCGTTTGAAACTATCCAATTACAATTTTAATAAAAAACATCCTATTATTTTGAATGCAAAGCATCATTTTACTAGACTACTAATGAGACATGAACATCAACGCTTGTTTCATGCTGGGCCACAATCTCTATTAGCTTCTATTCGTGAGAATTTTTTGCCTTTGGGCGGCAGAACTTTGGCACGCAGCGTCACTAAATCATGCAAGATCTGTGCGCGTTTTAGAGGCAATACTTTACAACCTATTGTAGGGAACTTGCCATCACAACGCACAGATGTTACCTTTCCCTTTTATTCGTGTGGTACAGATTTCGCTGGACCCTTTTCTATAGCCAGTAAAAGGGGACGTGGCAGTCGTACTACAAAATGTTACCTATGCCTATTTGTTTGTTTGTTAACCAAGGCGGTCCACCTAGAAGTAGTCAGCGACCTCCGTACAGAAGCCTTTATTTTATGCTTACGTCGCTTTGTATCTCGGCGTGGCAGGCCGCACATCATATTTTGTGATGTATCATTTATTTCTTCAATATTAGAAGTAGATGCGACATTCATGTTTGATCGCACCAAAATCATCAATCAAATGCAGCCTTCTTAATAAATCTGGATATTTCGATTTATAGTAGGCATGTTCTGGATGATGATTATTGGCTAGATAATGTGGTATAGCTGCCCAACTTCTGTGTGACGGATTTCTTTGTATTACAGTATTCAATATCAACTCTAATAAACTACGTTTACTATGGTCGTGATTATTAAAGTAGTTAGTGATAGCACAAATATAAAAGATATGTATTAGAAAATCTCGAGCAGATATATCCAATGGTAACGAATATACAGCCCATTTCCATTCAGGCTTACGACCATTCCCATTTGCATCCATTATCCATGAGATACAATCGTCAATATGTAATGATAAAAATTTCTTATATACTTTTGTCACTCTATTAATGTAAGGATCAGCATCATTCGTAGTGTTAATAGATCTTGGTAATCTAATGTCATTTGATTTTATTCAATTCCATCCGCGCCTCCGGAAATTGAAGATCTCAATCCCGAGAAGATCGCATTCGATGGTTCTTTCAATGAACGTTTGCGTTATTTCGAAAGCTTCCCTGCCCTTACCGATTAGTAAAAAAGCACTCTCATAACCCAAAATCCATTCATCTTTACTATGCCAGATAGTGGAGTCCGCTCGTTCCATCCTCTTACTGATAATTTGAAACCGCTCCGAAATTTCGTGCAACCAATTTGCGCTCTCAATTGGAATTTTCCAAATCGCCAAAGCATCTTTGTTAATTCTTTTAAATCCTGTACTATGAAAATTTGATTAAACCTTATGTATAAACATACATAACGAAGCATTGCCCTTCGTGAATTCTATAAACATCCTCAATGAATGTCCTGATGGAGAAAGCAAATTATCAGAAGCTGAGAAACTGTTAAAAAATTTAGGATATACATACCCTTTCTTCTCACTGACGTGCGTTCTAATTTTATCATAAGCGGGCATCATGTTGTTAGAGTGCAGACTGTATTCAGTGGCACCTATTATATAACTTTCAGAAAACATTAACTCATTTTCCATATATCTGCTATCAGATGTATTCGCGAAGAAATATAATCCTTCCAATTTCGCAAGTATTATAGCTCTTGAATCAAAAACCAAATTTGGAAAACTCTCTATTAATAAATGTTCAGGAAAAACAAATTCCTTGTCAGATAAAAGCTTCGATGTAAAAAAATTACCTATGAATTTGACCTGTCTCAACTTTAATACGTTAAAATATCTCAGTATTTTCGTTTCATTATTCCAATTTAATGAATATAGAGCAATCTCCCATTCACTCTTTACTAATGGTTCCGTATCAATATAATCACATGAAACATACTGGTTATAAAATTTATGAAAATTATGTAACTATTAATATTGTTAACTCTTATTCTATTTTTTATGTCCACATAATATTTACGTATTTCTATCATCATATGCGCCGTTAAAGTCAGTAGAGAGAAATCTGCACGGGGTATAAAGCCAACAGCTCTTAATTCATAAATATCACGATCAAGAGTAAACGGTTGTAGGTACAAATAATTTTGAACTAGAAGGTAGTTCATATGCATCTAGATTAGAACTGTTAATCTTCAACTTATATATCCTTACGTTCAATCTGAACCATTCTTTTCAATTAATAGTCCCGTTTAGAATTGCAATTTCATTTCTTATTACATTGGTTTTACATCTTCTTCCATTTCGCTAGCCCTACCATGTCTTACATCCCATATAAATATATAAGGTTCGTTTGCTGTGAGTCCAACTAATTGAAAAGCATTTATTATATCCTCTACACCGGTGACATATTTGTTAAAATAGGAAATACTTAAGCTTGATTCGACATTGTATGTAATAGGTTCAGGATCTATAATTAAAATCTTACCTTTAAAATTTATTTTCTCCAATGTATATAACCAGGCTGTTCCTGGAGAACCACCAACATATAACAGACTGTATCCCACTCTAGGCAGAGCACAAGCTATCAAACCAAATTTTCTTTAAACCTGGATCAGTGGAAATATTAGTAATATTAACGTATAATTCTTGCAAATGATCCTCATGCATAGGTATAGGTAATTCTCCTTTTATTCCTTTCTCAATGGAGACGAAATAACCAGGAGGATTATTTCCACAAATTTCTGTCGCATTAGTATATAGAATGGATTAGCATCTCGAGTGCTCACCGGGAGGCGCGGCTTCGGTTTCAATTGTGGATTCTTGCGGGACGGCCGACCAGTGGTCGCATATTTGATGAGATGTCGGAGACGAGGAGACTTTTTAAGGCTAAGTTAAAATGGTGTCAGAACAGACAAGAACAACTTAAAATGGACATCATCGCTTCTGATCACTCATCCAAGAACTTTAGCAGTTTCTGGAAAAATACAAATAAAATGAATGTCAGGCCGAGCCGTCCGGTGAGCGTGGGTGGTGCTACTGACCACGGAGATATTGCCAATGCCTTTAGGAATCAATTTCTTGTGCGGTCGCCTTTAGATTCCGTATCTGGCAGAGTGTGCGATGTTGAGGCCGTTACGTCAAGGCGAAATGTTAAGATACCTGCAAAAAGCGTTGCTAAAATTATTAGTGAGATGGTACGTGGGAAGTCGCCTGGTCACGATAGCCTCAGCATCGAACATTTTAAACACGCTGGAGCTCATCTTCCTCGAGTTCTCTCACTGCTCTTCAGTCTGTGCATGAGTCACTCGTATTTACCTGATGCGCTCATGCGGACAATTGTGGTACCGATAGTTAAAAATAAAACGGGTGACACGTTTGATATGAGTAACTATCGTCCCATCTCGCTTGCTGTTACCGCGGCCAAGGTGTCTGACAGTGTGTTAAATGGTTGCCTCTCTGAATATGTTGACATACATGACGCTCAGTTTGGATTTAGGTCGGGAGTGTCAACGGAAAGCGCAATCCTAAGTCTAAAACATACTGTCAAATACTACACCGCCAGGAAAACGCCGGTATACGCGTGTTTCCTCGACTTGACAAAAGCGTTCGACTTGGTCGCGTACGATGTACTATGGGACAAGTTGGGGGATGCGGGTGTGCCAGTTGAGTACACGTCCCTTCTCAGGTACTGGTATGCTAACCAGAAGAACCAGGTGAGATGGGCTGGTACTCTGTCGGACGAGTATGGGTTGGAGTGTGGTGTCAGGCAGGGGGGATTGAGCTCGCCTCTTTTGTTTAACATTTATGTAAACCAGCTTATCGAGGAACTGAGCAATACACATGTTGGCTGTCATATTGATGGTACCAATATCAATAACATAAGCTATGCAGACGATATGGTGTTGCTCAGTCCATCGATAGCAAGGTTAAGAAAATTGCTGGCTATCTGTGAGTCTTACGTGAAGATACATGGCCTAAAATACAACTGTACGAAGAGCGAAATACTTGTGTTCAAATCACCTAAACAGCGGCCTCGGCTGATACCGCCCGTACGTCTCAATGGTGTTGTATTAAAGGTGGTGACGAGATTTAAATATCTAGGCCATGTAGTCACGGAAGACCTAAGGGATGATGATGACATAGAGAGGGAACGCAGGGCGTTGGCGGTGAGGGCTAATATGCTTGCCCGCAGATTCGCTCGATGCACTGCAGACGTAAAAGTGACTCTGTTTAAAGCGTTCTGCCAGTCATTTTACGCGAGTGGACTGTGGGTGACGTATTCGCGGCGAGCCTACAACATCCTGCGTGTACAATACAACAACGCCTTCAGGATGCTGTTGGGGCTACCGTGGCGCTGTAGCGCTTCTAAAATGTTTGCCGACTCTCGCACAGACGGGTTTCATGCTATAATGCGCAAAAAAGCGGCCTCTCTATTGCAGCGTTTACGTAAGAGCGGCAACAGTATCCTGAAGATGATTGCTGTCAGACAGGACTGCTTCATTCAAAGATACTGGGTAGAGATTGCAACGGGGCTTAAAAAGTAGTGCATAAACATAAATGTGCTAACAACACTAACATAGGATTAAGCCCAATTGTTACTAACATTTACTAATAAGTTTATGGATCAAATTGGTCTGAAATAAAAATTTATTTATTTATTTATATATCGCAGAATGAACAAGCGATTCTTTTTCCGCGCCACACCATCTTAAACTCTCTTTTCCTGATAACTTGTTACGAATATCGTTACATAACGACACCCTTGTAGAAGTGCCAAATTGTATTTCCATCAATAATTCGTATAACCCACCATCTGATATAGGTAGTTTCACTCCTCTGATGTCGTATATTAGTCCACAATATGTAAGATCCATTATAACATCATGATTTGAATGAGAAATTATTAGCGTTAAGCTTTCTAAATATCCGAGTCTAAACCAGAAAGAATCGAGATATTTGTCATATTCTTCTATATTCTTCGGTGGATTGAAATGTATAACATTCTTATACTTAATCGAATTCGCAACATTTTTATATTGTGTTGAATCCAATAGGATTCCTCTGTAATTGGACACCTGCATCATTCCTCGTAACCATTTAATGCTAAATTTCAACCGCACATCATACTTTGTGACAATGGCACAAATTTTGTAGAAGCTAACAATGAACTGGGTAGAGTATTGCGGTCTAGTCGCAGGCTCATTGGCGGCTACACTAGTAACGAAGGCATTACTATGAAATTCGTTCCTGCTTACTCACCTAATTTTGGCGGAATTTGAGAAGCGGGTGTTAAGTCCTCGAAATACCATTTGAAACGAGTAGCAGGTAACGCGTCAATTACCTTTGATGAGCTTAATACACTTTTTGCACAGATAGAAGCAATCCTGAATTCTCGTCCGCTATCCCCACTATCTTCTGATCCACAAGACCTCAATCCCATCACTCCTGGTCATTACCTCATAGGACGGCCTCTAATGTCAGTGCCATCGGAGAAAATGGACATGGCAAGACCTAACCGATATCAGCTAATTGAGAAACTTCGACATCAATTCTGGGAGAGATGGCGAAATGAGTACCTAGCAGAACTACAAATTCGAACCAAATGGCGTACAAGGCAGCACGAAATCAAAGTTGGAGACATGGTGCTCCTGAAAGAGGACAACGTTCCACCATTAAAATGGTGACTAGGACTTGTCACCAAACTGTATCCCGGAGCAGACAACATTACAAGGGTCGTCGACATCATCACAGCAAGAGGAACTCTGCGACGCGCCGTCAACAAACTTGTCTCACTACCTGATGATGATGATGTTGAAAGCATCAGCTTCCAAGGGGGCCAGGATGTTCACGCTACGGACAAATCGATCGACACGAGCATCACTAGCGCGTAGGCGCATCACTAGCGCCGGCGCCATGACACGGCTCTCTTTCCCGCTGACGGCCGTGCTATGAAGACGCACGCGTCTAATTTTACTTATATATTTCACATTTCAACTTGTACCTACTGGCTTTAGTAATAAATATTTGTTACAAATTAAAAAACCTTGTTTAATGTACTCCCGTACAACGACAGAATTGGAGTTCTTTGTTTTTTTATGTGAAACTACTGAAATAATATATTAATTTTCAAATGAAATCTCGGCTAGTCATCCTGATATGTGGCAGGAGAATGGAATGGCATATCACCAACTCGGGTATTTGTCAGCTCATTTATGTCCCCACTGCTGGGGCACAAGCCTTTCCTATGGATGGGTAAGGAGAACGGGCCATAAGCCACACGCGAGCCCACTGCGGATTGGTGGTTGTTAACGACTGCTAATGCAGCTGGGACCAACGGCTTTACGTGCCTCTCAAAGCACGGAAGAAAGCACGGAAGAGCTCGAGATGATAAGTTTTTGGTTACCCATCCGATGAGCGGCCTTTGCGAAAGTTGTTTAACCACTGCGCCATCGAGCTCCTCTAATCTACTCTCGGTGATCTACCTCCATAATAATCAGCAAGATCGCCACTGACTGATCCTAAATTCAGGAAGGGAGAAAGGACCTGAAAGTTCAATCCAAGAAAAAGTTGGTTTATAAAGGTGCCTCCTTAATTTCCATACACAGTGATCGAACCTTTGTTTATTTGTCAATTGAGTTAGGATGTGCACTGATGACGAAATCGTTAATAAATTCATTGACATTGTTGACATACATCACGACTTTGCAAGCTCATTTTACAAAAGTTAAGACTTTTGTAAAGTGAGTTGATTTAATTATTGGTAAGCTATTAATTAAAAAAAATTATTTATCAGTAAGCTTTACGGTAAGCACACATACCTACATCTACACAACCACACAACACATACCATACCATACATTAAATTAGCCCTGTATACACACTTAAGACATTACTCACAAACATACACTAAACACACATATTTAATTTAATAAAATAGAAATAACTTACTGTACACAACGTAGTATTAGAAATACGTAGCTGAGACTGTAAATACTGTCTGTACCTCAATGCATGCTGAGTTTGCCTCTAAGTAGTTGTACATTAAAGTATATGTTACTATAAATATAAACCACCATGATTGTTTTGATGTAACAACTGTTGGTGATCCTAATAGATTTAAAAAAATATAAGTTTAAGAAAGGTAGTTTCCATCGGTGACTTGTCGTTGTTAAGTCAGTCTCAAATAATTCTCTTGAAATAGAGCACTTGATTTTGCTTTCGCTTAATATGAACATTATATCGGAGCTTTGAAGGCTGGTTGCTGCCATCTTTTCACAAAGTGTTTTTCTTTGGTTGACTGAATAATAATGTTATTAATCTAGGTCAAGACATATAGGTAGCGGTTATAGCCTTTCTTATTTGTCATCATCATCATCATTTCAGACCGTAGATCAGATCAGACTGCTGAGTATGGGCCTCCCTTCGTATCTGACACTCATCTATGGCCCAAGCCATACGCATCCACGGCTTTCCTGCCATCTTAGTAATGTCGTCAGTCCATCTTGCCACCGAACGACCGACGACGCTTCTATGTCCAAGTCTTGGTCGCCACTCGGTAATTGCTTTGCTCTACCTGCCAATACCTCGTGTAACAAAGTGTCCTGCCCAACTCCACTTGAGTCCTATCACCCTTTTCTCGATGTCTTGGACTTAAGTTTGTTGTCGGATTTCGGTATTTGGGACTCGGTCTTGAAGTCTAATGCCGAGCATGGCACGCTCCATGGCCTTTTGTGCTACACCCATTCTGTTTACAATCTTATTTGTACGGTTATTAAATCAAATGCAAAAATGCAAGTAGATTCAAATAGTTAAAACATTGCCATTTCAATGTAAAGCGTTCGATTTAACTCTATTATACGTCTTTTGAGTTCAACCAATAATGCTGACTTCCCAATTTTAAATTTTTGAGCAGACGTGCCAAAATACACACTGAACTTACGTCATTATGAATTTATGTGTATCTAAACAAGCGAAAGCTTCAGGATTAGCTGATGCAGCGTTTCAGGGTAAATTTTAACGAGCAATTTCCGAGTACCTACAGCTTGGCGGATTAATTAAATTTCTCTCTGTTTTAATGCCGTATTATAATAATACCTGGCTGCAATTAGAGTGCTTTACATTTAGCGAATTGCACATTTGTACAGAAAAAACAACATTCTAGAAAATTCGGATTTATTTTTCTCGATCAAGATTTGAGATATATCCAGCAGTGGACTAATGAAGTTTAATAATGATGATAATGATAAGGTCTTTCAATTGTGCTCTGTCTAAGGGAATGAATATACAAAATGACCATTCAGAGACCTACTCAAACACACAAAAAAATCATTAAAATCGGTCCAGCTGTTTAGGAGGAGTTTAGTGGCATACACGTAATAAAGAATTAAATAATATATATCTATATACGAGTGTGTTACTTTTCGGAATGTTAAGGCGCTGTTAATAAAAATGGGTTATAACAACACAATAAATTACAAACAAAAGTTGTGAACACACACACTGATTGGCGTTTGCTCTCCAAACAAAACACACTCTCTAAGAGGGATTTTGGATTTAAAACAACTCGATTAAAATTGTATTTGCTTTATTTCTACATAATAAAATTCATTAAAATTTTAACAAGAATAGGTACGTCCCACTTATGGTTTCTTATGAACAATACATGGAGAGATAATTGTCCTTAATATTTTGTGTTAAATTATAATAGAAAGTGTCCTTCTATGATAAGGCATTTTCTAATAATTTGACGTTGTAAACGAAGGGAGAAATTAAATGCCCTTGCTGGGTTCCTGTTGGTTTTTTTTTCAGTTTAAGGTCGCCCTGTGTAGACTTACGAACCGATTACGTAATGACATTCATTATTTAAGCTAATCATTGTAACCTAAACGAAATGAAATTAATTCTGAATTTGTTATTTTTAGTTTGGGCCATAAACTACCGTTCTTGTCAACCCAGGTTGGTTGAGTTAGGCTTTAACTGCTGCTGTCTTGCGGCAACTACCGAGACCAACGCTACGGCTGCAAATGCCGGAGGAGATCTTTTTATTTGGTCACCCATTCAGTAACCTGGCATCCAAAAAGTTGATTACCTTTCAAGATCGCATCCCAGATGTGCAAACCGCTGAGCATGAAATCTACTAAAAAGTTTTTATTATAATTAAAAAATATATAGGTATAGTTATAACGAGGAAAATGCTACTGTTGTATTTCAAAGGAGTGGATTGGTACAACAAATTGTAAAATTATGCCGAAAAAAACGAAATGCCGCCAAGAAATTAAACAACTTTCCAGTTAAGCCGACTTTGCGCCGCGGGGAAGCGCAATGAACCCGCGCCCTTTGATATGCCTCTAATTAGGGGAAGCTCTGCCAAATGTACAGCGTAGTGTATTGTTTGCTTTACCACCCGACATACCTATGTTATATAACGAGTAAATTTTATCTAATTTAAAATAAATAAGAAAAGCAATTTTCCATATAAAATTATACATAGTATTTCTCAAACTCGTAGTAAATTTAGTTCATGTTAAAAACTACAGATGGCGCTGTACCACACTAAATCACGCTATCTAGATTTCCATAGGAATCAGGATGCAAATTAAGAAAAGAATTTAAACATTTCTACAGCTTTCGACCACTATTGTATCATTTTATTACTTTATTTGGTAAATCATCAGCTACAAATGCGTGAGTACTGAAAATGTACCTTACAAACTAATAACAGATTTACACTTAAACTGTATAGGTATAAAGCGTCATTCCTACCTTACCTAAGGTAAAAAATGTATGGACGATTAAAAAGCACTTTTCGTAAGTTTATTTGAATAAAAAAATGTTAACTTTGACACAATTAGAACAGTTTTTATTTTTATTTTGCGTACCTAAGCGAATCATGCGAACACGTTATAATATTAATCATCAGAAATTGAATTTTTATGTTCCGACAGTTCTATTAAATCATCAGCCAGTACCCAGAGATTTAGAAATCCGCGAGAAGTGCGTTCCACCTTCTTGGATCATTTAACATCAGGTGAGATATAAGCCGAAAATAGGAAATTAAAAAAAAACACTATATACCCATCTCCATTGTATTAAGTTCCTTGATACATCATCACTTGGATTCCTTCAAACCCAACTCCTCTCCTCGGATATTAGCTACGAATACCTCATTGTTTGTGCCAGAGTGATACATCAACGTCTGTGGGAGTTGCGAATCATCGTCTGCTCTCTGTGGTATATTATGAGACGGCAGTACTCCGATAAATGTCTGTTCATTTGAGCTTTAAACGAAGTTGACGGTGGATGTTTATTTGAAGGAATCCATTGGCGAAATTCAAAATCAAGTCAAATAATGTGTTTAAAATAAAAGTAACTAAAATAGATTTTAATCTAAACTTCTGAATATAGATCCGAACTGGTAGATTATTATAAGAGAAACTGAGAAAAGCTGGCAAGAAACTTAGAAGACTTTTTTCGTCACAGAAAAATACCTACAATAAATATACAACGTTGATTTTAAGCCTTTGTTTAGTAATATAGTTTACAAAGTTGTTCCTATTAATAAATACTATTACCTGCTTAAGGTAAAAACTACTTAAATTATCTGTGTATAAACAAAAAATAATAAAACACAGCTTGAAGAATGAAGAATGATACTTAAGGCGACGCACCATAAGAAAAACTGGTTTTTTTTCCTTCAAATTAAAATTACAAATTATTAAAAAAAAATGAACTAGCATATTGAAGTGTGTGTTAATCTACTAAGAAAATTGAGATGCTTAAATCGGTCTGGTTAGCCTGTAAAATGCAATTCTATGTTTCAAAAGTGGTTACTTTGATATTTTTTTCTCTGTTATAAAAGTTGACAAATCGTGTTTCTGCAACTAGCAAAATGAAGTCAATTAAATGAAAAATCATGTCATCAAATATCACTTTCTTAAGTTTTGTAATTGTTGGGAAAAATCAAGATCCCCGCCATGTAAATTTCCAATGCGTCGCCTTAAAGTAATAATAATATGACGTGACAAGTCATATTATGACTTTAAGTATCATTCTTCATCAAGCCAGTATGCCTCAGGATTACGAGTATACTATAAATCAGAGACTGGAATAATTTGATTTTTTTTTGTTTTATTTGTCTAGGTGGCCCAGTGAGAAAGCGCTCGGCAGGTGTCTCTGGGCGTTATATCCCAGGTTCGACAATTGAGTATCAGATTTTCAATGCATAAACCGGGTTTGTGACACCAATCGGGTTGGTGAGCGTAGCAATTAAGCTAATACCCATTATTATTCCTAATCATAAATTAATTATTTATCGTACAACAATGGCTTCATTAAATATGAGGGATGTAGGTATCTGCTCAGCAGTAAACAGTTTATATGATATTTTTATATGATAGTCTTTAATAAAACGCGTTCAATCGTATTGCCTTAACTAGAGGAATAGCTCAGGTAAGTGCAACCGCTTGCGTACTGTGTAATACGTCAAGTATGAGAATATAGGTAGTTTCCACCTTAGATTCATTGTAATACGTGTCATACTTGCCAAGCGAGTGTCACGGTCGTTACTTTGTTTTGTGTACGCCGATATATCATCCGATTTACCTCCAAAGCACTTGGAAGTCCTTTCCAAACTTTGGGTAAAATAGAAAGTTAGGTAAGGTGAAAAACTCCTTTGGCTGTGTTGACAACTCAAATATTCCGATGGTAAATTTTCACGTTTATCATACCTGCATGTTTTGAAGTACGAGTATACTTTAACGCAGCTTTATCGGGCTTAACTTTGCCGTCTTCTGGAATGAATTAAAGGGTAAGAAATAATGAGGTACTACAAAATATTCCAATGGGTTAATGTGTTAACAGAAAAGACTAAAAGCGTCATCAAGATAAGGTTAGTCAAAACTCGATAGAAAATTAAAATGTCCATTATATTTCCCACTCGGATTTCAGTTGAAACAGCTGTAAACTCGCAAAGTGTCGGCGCCCTCTTCAGACTAGTTTTTTTCCAAACCATTTTTCAGTTTTGTGATAAATATAGCATTGTATAAGTGGAAGGCAAAATAAATGGAGAAAATAAAAGATACAAAACATTATTATTGGTGGCCACAAGGAGTTTGTAAATATTATGTAGAACTCTTCTTGAAAGTTAAAACTTGTTTTTAAAGAAACTCTGATTCAAAGTTAGTAATAAAAAGTAAAGTAGGAAGACTTACTGATACTAAGACAGCTTTATTGCACCAACCTATTCAAAGAGGTCGCTATAAAACAGTTAAAAACCAAGTTGTTGCTTTAAAACTTTTTAATCTTGGATATTCTGTTAGTACCATAAGTATTGCTCCTACCCTCGGTGGGGAAGATGATTTGCGTAAAACAGAACGCGCCCGAATAAAAACATTTGACGATTGCATGTTACAAATTAATTTAGTGACGACCAACACTTCTCAATGTCCGGACCATTCATCGCTCAACCATGACTACTGGCGATACGTTGTGCAGTGTGCGGTTTCTCTGTTCAATGCGTTTTTTCTATTACCGTTTTCTAAGCATTTCTTTGTACAACGCGTAATGGACTACAATTTTATTTGACCTGTCGCAAGGTTTATAGTGCTCGTGCCGAAGCCAATTTTGTAAAATAAAAGCGAGTAGATTCGTATACTCTGTTATATAACGCATAATATTTGTGTTGTTTCATCAAATTGAAACTCAAAATGGCCTTCATTACATTATGTACAATTTCTTGATCGAGTGAAGTAAAAACCTGTTAAGAGTTTTGCAAGCCCATACAAGCCTCGGACTGAAGGGTAGGTATATGTTATTGTTCTCGATGGTAGTGAGTTCTAAATCCATCTAGATAAGTCAAAACTAAAGTCAATTTTTTTTTATTCAAATAAACTTACGAAAAGTGCTTTCGAATCGTCCATACATTTTTTACCTACTACTCATTCAGGACGTCTATTTTTTAGCTGTGGAGAAGAATGGGCGCAAGAAACTCCACAACTTCAAAAGAAGTAACGACATTTACAAAAACAAAAGTATGTCGTTACCAAATCTGTCGTTACAAAATTTTTGCCTCCTTTTAACATAAAAAAAAATCAATTCAATATTTACAATTCAAAACTTTCAAGCGACCGCTTATACTCCTGATAGCTCCTACTGATAGCTCCCACTATCTCGTCTAAATCTGTTTGTCTGCATAAAACATTGTAAGACATTTTGTGGTGTTCTGACAGGTGAAGATAAAATAAGAATAAAATAAATAACCATTTCTCTGGAGTCATCATCATCATCAGGTGACATATCAGCCAAGTTTTCCATCCTTCCTTTGCTATGGGTCCTTGGGAAAAAGTACCTTGTAAGCCGGCAGGGTTGTTTTCATGCTGCACCAGTCTTCGCGTCTGTTCTCCATTTCCACTTAACATCACGTGAAGTGAAGTCATTTGCCGCGCTAACTATTAAAAAACGAATATTTTTATGCTTATTTATTTTTATTAGGCAGATTTCCCAGCTTCCCGCTCCAAACGCTCATGCTACCACTCCTTAAGACAACTTCCTAATGTCGTTACGCACATCTGGCGTAACATAATGGCCGTAATGGTTCATCAGCGCCACAGATTACTCACCCAAAATACTTTTGGTGTGCCGTAAAACGGGAATACAGCAGGAACGCCGCGATTATTGGACCTTAAATCGGACGATAGGCTTAAATGGCCCTTGAAATCTTACCGACGTTATTGAAAAAGTTGGCGAAGAATTGAGCGAATCGTTTCCAATCTTATTGCTGTATTGCTTTTCCTTTTCTGGAAGTCGAGGGCGCTATGATATTATCTACACTCAAAGTATAATAAGTATGTGGGTTTTTGAAAATCAAACGAATTAACCAAGTGAAGTTCGATTACAATTTTATGTATTGCCATAGCCCCTTACAAATAATCAAAGAATAAGGCCCAAATAGTTATTCCGTGTTTTGTTCCTGTCATGTATACGTCATTTCAAATTAGGGTAAAAGAGACAAAACACGGAATTACTATTCGGACCTTATTCTTTGTTTATTTGTAAGGCTCTAAGGTTGCATTTGACCAAACTGGAATAAGGTCTTATACCTAGATTAAACGCCGAATTTGTATAGACTAATCTCGGAGTAAGTGTTATTCAAATTTGGTGAAATGCGGCATAAGTGCCTTACAAATAAACAGAGAATAAGATCGGAATAGTTATTTCGTGTTTTGTTCCCGTCATGTAAACGTCAAATTAGAGTAAAAGAGACAAAACACGGAATAACTATTTGGAGCTTATTCCCTGTTTATGTGAGGTGGTGCTGCGGTTGGGGGCGCTACTACAACATGTTAACAGTAAATCGTTAAAAATTAAGCTGCGAAACATAATGATTATGTTCGGAACAGACTGTTAGGCTGTATGGCCAAATGGTCAGTTTCACGGTGCCATAAATTAAAGTAGGTACTACAAACATCACTACTTGGATATCACTTCACTATTGTAAAATGTCAGATAGAGGTTAATTCTCAGAATAATAACTAAAGCTATAGAAACCGGACTAAAATAGCATCACAAATTCATCAGTTCGCACTATTTTAACTAATGAACCTAGGTGATGTATTGGAAAGAGATCGATTGTCCCTTTTCTTTCGTTATTTCGAAGGTGTCACCAGATTTGTGACGTCATATTTGAGGTAATGTTGTGACTTTATCGACTTTATTATCGATCTAAATAATTGAAAACCACAACATAGTATTTCTTTTGTCACTCTATTTATTAAACATATATGTTAATTTGACAATAAATACACAATAATACAAGCCAAACCATCAATTGCACTATCAAACAGCAAACTCATTGAAAAGAAACAATTTTTTATGAATTTTATTACAAAGAACCAATACTCGCATTATACTAGTCTTTACTTAAGATTAACTTAAGATTTAAAAAAAAAAATTAAACTTTAATAAAAACTTAGTGATATTTATTTAAAGATGGGCTAGGGCCAGTACGTATACAGAAAAAGGTTAAATCATCATTGAAAAACAATACGATATCAATTGTAGTAATTACACAGAATTTGTTATCAGAAAATATGATTTCGTAAATATTAACATTAATTTCAAAATTTGATTTTTTGTAATCAATTTCTAAATATGTCTGAGTATATTGTCATCTGTGCCTAGCGTTTCTGCAAAAAATAATTTCACATTATAATAAAAATGTTTAATAGGTTCAAAATATAAATCAAAAGCTTTTTGTTAATTATATTACTAACCGGACTTCGGTGCGACATGGTTTGGCAAGATTAAAATATCTGTTGGTATGATATCCTCAAATTGCATTATTTCTTATGACATTTCTTCGTGTTAAATTTCTGAAGAGTTTCTTAAATCTGCAGACCTGTGCTATAATTTCCTTCACAGGAAATGAGCACTTCCTGTAATACTGTAAAATCAAGTTTTGACGGTTCACCGTTTAAGTAAGGTTTCTTTGCAAAGAATTGCTAACATGATTTGAATGAATTAATACATATTATATCATTTCATCAGATCCATCCATAATAAATAATGTAGGAACCGCATTTTCTCTAAGTCGCGATCATTGCACATTTCCCTTATATACAAATGAATCCATAGTAAAATGCTTAGAAAAAATGTGATTAAATGCCTTTTTGAAGTCTAATACGGTTTATTCACATATATTATTTTTCCATTCGTTTTTAGCATGGACATTAGTGCATGGTTTTTAGAAAATCTGTAAAATAAAAGTATCTATCGAAAAAAGAGTAAAATAAGAGTATATATGGATTTAGAAAAATATGCACATTGTTTACGTCACTATACATGTTTTTGATAATCCGATGTCTCCGCTGATGGCTAGTGGAATGTATGAGTAATGGACTGTATTACGGGCGTTAATGGTAATGATGGAAACAAGTATTTAAAAGTAAAGATATTTATTAACAGACCAAGGCAGACAAGTAACAAACAACCGACAAAACCTATGTGACAACCATTGACAAAAAATATTCTAAAAACCAGTAAAAAAGAGAATTGATACAATAAATATACAAAGAAGGTTTCATCACAGTCAGTCAGCAACATCTGCTATAAAAATTAAATTAACAGCTGGTTTTTTCTACAAAATGGTTCTACCAAATTTTATTTGTATTTTTATTTGCTTATCAGTTCACATTCGACAAATAATATAGCAAAAACATACCGATTGAAAGTTTGAAAATAGTCCATGACAATTTTCTTTTCGAGATTATTTGAAGTTGCAGCCCCCAACTACAAAAGAAATAGTGCCTCATAGACCACACACTCACTATTTCTAGTAATCCAAAGCAACCGTGCAATCTAGACAGAAATACTATTAAAATCTGAAATAATTATGAGATACTAAGACAATGTTATTGTCCGACGTTATTGACAGTCGATACTATTAATAGGCGAACAATTAAAATATATCTAAAACGAGCTGTCTGCTTTTAAATCAATGTACTTCTGAATTTGGCCGGGCAAATGGACTCAAGATTTTATTTGATCACCGATTATCTGATGACCGATGACATAACAATACAAAAAATAAAAACTAAGTGTCAACCATTTGTCGCACTCCAACCACGGAACTAAACATAGTTGCACGTTTTTTATTTTAACCTTCCTTCTATAGCTTTAGTTATTATTCTGAGGGTTAAGGCAACGCACCGCTAAACAATAAATCTCATACGGAGTGTTTGCGCCCCGTACCATACGAAAAACTGTTTTTTTTTCCCTTCAAATTAAAACTATAAATTATTTAAAAAAAATGAACTACTATATTGAAGTGTGTGTTAAGACTAATCTACAAGAAAATTTAGATGCTTTAATCGGTCTGGTTAGCCTGTAAAATGCAAATCTATGTTTTAAAAGAGGTTACATTGATATTTTTTTCTCTGTTATAAAAGTTGACAAATCGTGTTTCTGCAACTAGCAAAATGAAGTCAATTAAATGAAAAATCATGTCATTAAATATCACTTTCATATGTTTTGTAATTGTTGGGAAAAATCAAGATCCCCGCCACGTAAATTTCCAATGCGTCCGTCGCCTTAATTACAAAACGCCGACAAAATTTAACGTGTCTCAATCTGACATTTTACAATAGTGAAGTGACATCCAAGTATTGATGTCAGTACAATCAATTGCCATATTAGCTTTTTTTATGGCACCGCGAAACTGACCATTTGGCCATACAGCCTAACAGTCTGTTCCGAACAGATGATTTCTAATATTTCTGACGATGAAAAGAAAGCAAAAAAGGCTTTACGCACTCACTGACAAAGGCATCCATACAATTAAGGGTACAATAAAAGGAATAAAAGAAATGCGCTTGCTGAGATTGTAGCCGGTTCCTTTCATCTAGACATCAAACTCTTCAATGGTTAAGGGTTGTTGAGATGAAGGCTCTTCCCTTTTATTCTAGATAAGACTTTAGTCTAGTCTCAAGACTAACCAACCACTAGCCGAGTGGGCTTAAAACAAGTCTTAACACCTCCCAAACGAAGCACAATATCTAACCCTGCTGGGAATCTAACCCGGAACCTCGGGATCTGCAGGATACAGCAGGTCTGACTACTGGACTACAGAGACTCACTTTATACATTAAAGATATTGTTTAATGACCATAATGCTCTGTTCAGGAATTCCTAAAAGTGACACTTGATTACCCGCTTGCTTTAGAAGCAGCCTCTTTATAAGTATTTAGACAGTTATTCAGTTAAGCGGAGCGTACACTCGTAAGATCACTGTGCGTCGACTCGAATTAGGTAGATCGTTTGTCACACCGAAAGACGCACACCTCACTGAGGGCATTCGCGTGTAATGAGCATTCGGCGTCGAATATTCGAGTGGTGTGGACGTTGAGACGAGCGTTACAAAGTTTACACGCGAGCACAAACTTCGGCCGGTGTGGAAGACGCAACACTGTTCGCGGAAATGGCTCGCATTCGAATGTTCACGCAAACAAAACGCTCGAAAGCGAGTACTCAGACAAGGAAATGAATGAGTGGTATGTATGTAGGAATATTACTGGCCACTTGTATGCAAGGAACAGTTCCTTGATCGTGACCTTCTTGGTCTATCGTATTATCATGTTTTTGTCAATATCAATTTTTATAACAAAAAATATATATTAATGACATTTAGTATTCGAATGCTCCAAGCTCGGATGTTAGACTCGAACGTTCATAGTTTTGCACAAAAGTGAATGTTTAGTTCGCTGGGCAGAATTCGTTGCTCGCTGGCGATTACTCGTTTACAAATTCTCGGGTAAGAATGCTCTCAGTGAGGACGCTCCTGAATAGTAACGATGGATATTACACCTGATACATTACCAGTTTATTTTATGTCCCCACTGCTGGTGCACTAGTCTTTCTTATGAATGGAAGAACGGGCCATAAACGGTCCAGTGGCGGTAGCCAAAGTAACATTAAGAAAACGATAGCGAAGTTCGAAAATAATATGTATGCGATTGACATAAGTCGCGCTAAATCACGTGGTCAATCTTATGTCAATCCCATACATTTTATTCTTTTCGAACTTCGCTATCGTTTTTTTTATGTTACTTTGGCTAAGCCTACAGTGCGTTGCGATGGTTGATAACTAATGCTAATGCAGCCGGGACCTACGGCTTAACGTGCCTTCCGAAGCACGGTGGAGCTCGAGATGATAATGTTTTGGTTACCCATCCGATGACCGGCCTTCGCGAAAGTTGCTTAACCTTAGCAATCGTGGACCAGGTACCACTGCGCCATCGACCTGACAAGTAAGAGTATCTCCAGCTCTTCCTTGCTTTGGAAGGCACGTAAAGCCATTGGTGCCGGCTGCATGTCGCAGTTGCTAACAACCACTAATCCGTATAAACCTGCGTGGCCCGTTCACCCTGTGCCTTTCGGAACGTTCTGTCCGTTTCCCAAAACACCCGTTCCCAAAACATCAGTTTCAAAATAAAAGTTTCTTAAAATGAACGTAGGCCAAAATACACGTTTCTCATCGCATCAGAATGTCAAAACACTCGGTTCTCATAGCATCCGTATGCCAAAAGATCCGTCTCTCATGACACCCGTATTCCCAAAAGACCCGGTTCTCATAGCATCCGTATGCCAAAAGATCCGTCTCTCACTCATCCCGTATTCCCAAAAGACCCGTTTCTCATCGCATCAGTATGTCAAAACACCATTATGTTCTGCTATATTTAACACAGAATACCAGGCAGAGGGATAATTTTCTACATAAATTAAAAACCATTAGTATTGTAAACAAAAACTTTACTTAAATGCAGTACAATATGTATGTATGCAGTGCAGTACTCAGAACATAACGCTCGGTATAAACAAAAAATGAAACCACTACTTCTCGATGAGAACTTCAAATATAACTTAATCGTAAATACGACTTATTAAAAGTTCTATTTTAATACATTAGTAGGACTCTTAGGACTTAACATAAAAAGGAAACCTCTGGTAGTGGTTTTTGATGTGAATGTAACTTAATTACGACTACTACTTCGTACTCGTAAGTGTTTTACTTCATGTAAAAATGTCATACACTCAATTTCTCCGTACTGTAATCTGCGTAACAGTTTGCTATACTCTTCATCAAACAAGATATCATTCTTCCTCCTGTTTTTTTTGAATTCAGTACCGTCTCGCCCGTATAAGAGTAACTTTTATAACTGATCATTTTTCTGGCGTGATGAGTAGCAAAAATAAACATCTTTTCTGTTTCGCCGTCTTCACTGAGTAGAAAGTTATCAGCCAAAATTCGTGGAAGACGAGCATCTTCGAGAGTATTTATTTGCAATGTATCACACTCTAAATAATTCTTCCTTGTTCTATATAGAGAGCTTCTGTGTGAATCAAATAAAGGCACTGAACTTTGAAAATTTTCAAAATTTTTATTAAATATTTGTTCTATTGGCATTAAGTTTTCGCACACATCCGTCTTGCATTTTCGATTATTAGACTGACCTCATTATCTTCAGGATACGGGCTACATGCGTGTGGTTTAGGCTCTCGTAATATGTTATTGTCTTTATCCAAAGTAACCGATGTAGTGCAATCCTCACTTACACACCGCCAGTAAGAAGAACCACTCTTTTTATTTTTAGTGTGTAAGTTATAGCGGTAAATACCGATCAGCAAAGATAGTTTTCCTTTTTGAGTTTTTATGAATTTGACATCCATTTTGCATCACACCAATTACAAATTGCAACAGACAAGACATTGGCGATCAGAAAATACATGTCATGTCATTAGTATTATTATATTATTTTTTTCTTTTATCAAGCTTTTGTACGAAAGTAGTAAAGAGGTTTCTCAGTATTAACAACCTTACGACCTTAGAATTTTATTCAAGTACATTTTAACATAACTTTATGCAATACTCGTATAGTCGGCATCAGCATGAATTATGGGTAAAATATTTATCGGGAAACGGATTATTTAGGAAAAGGTGGTGACGGGAACGGGTGTTTTGGGAAACAGATATTAAGACAAACGTATAATATGGGAGAATCACATTTTGGAAAACGGATTATTTAGGAAACGGTAGTCACGGGAACGGTCATTTCGGGATTAGGTATTTTTGGGAAACGGATATCAAGCCAAACCTATCTTTTGGGAGAAGCACATTTTGGGAAAAACTTATATCGGGAAACAGATTATTTGGGAAAAGGTGGTGACGGGAACATATGTTTTGGGAACGGGTGTTTTGGGAAACGGACAGAACGTTCCGAAAGGACCCTGTGTTTTTAAATATAGGAAACGCTTGTAACCCAGCAGTGGACATAACATGAGCTGGTTAAGATAGTGATGACCTTATAAGAGTTGAATAAACACAAGGAGATCCTGTAAACTTTGTTTTATACAATGTGTAGTGTGAACTGAAAATCAAATTTGTATTCAAAGTGCTATACCTACATATTTGAAGAATTTTACTTTTAATTTTTACACTTTCATTTTTATAAATAAAAGTAAGAATTGAACCCAAGACCTTTAAAAATACGAGCGGCAGCTATTTTAATGGGTAGAGGAAATTGAAAGAGCGTACGCCTGAGTTTTAAAAGGTCGGTCGTCATTAATATTTGATTTCGCTATTAATTAATCGCTTAATACTGGAAACGTAAATATTCTAAAAATAAAAAATTTATTTTAGTACTAATTGCTTGGCCTATTTGACTTTTTCACTACAAAAAGCTCTGCAGCCTTATTTGATCAAAGTGATTTTTTGCTCGATTTATTCAATACTTTCAATGCTACACTATAACACAGACTCGCTATTTTTATTCCGTTTGCCGTTTCAGTTAAACCGTTTCTTTTTGATGTGTTAAAAAATTCAAACCTTTTCATCTCTTAGAATCGTTGATTTTACTTACTTTTAAGATTCAATATGATTTATTAGATTTATTGAGGAGCTCGATGGCGCAATGGTTGACGCGCCCGGTCTGCGAGTGCTGGTTAAGCAACTTTCTCAAAGGCCGGTCATCGGATGGGTGACCAAAAATGGGTCATCTCGAGCTCCTCCGTGCTTCGGAAGGCACGTAAAGTCGTTGATCCCGGCTGCATTAGTAGTCGTTAACAACCAGCAATCCGCACTGGGCCTGCATGGTTGTTTATGGCCCGTTCTCCCTGTCCATCCATAGGGAAAGCTCGTGCCCTTCGCAGTGGGGACATAAAATGAGCTGATGATGATGATGATGATTTATTATAGCAATATAGCAAACAATATCATTTTATAACTTATTCGATTCCTATGTAGTACTTGAAATGTGGTGGTTAATAAAGGCTTTTTTATTTTTATAAGTAAGTAAAAAACTTATAACTGTCCCACTGCTGGGCAAAGGCCTCCATCATTGAAATCAAGTCATCACTACAATTGATGGGTACTGGCTTCATCAACACGCTTGCCAAATGAGGGCTGGTGATCGCAAACCTGGGCTATGCATCGAAAACATTAGAACACACTTTTTGCCCGAACTGGGAATTGAACCCGGGACTTTCGGGTATCGGGCCGAGCGCTTGCCACTAGGCCACCGAGGTGATTTTTATAAAGCAAAGAAAAAAATATGCACGTTAACCAAAGGAGATGTTTCAAGTTTGTATGGACACTGTGTTAAGTTTTTGTACAGGTAAAATAAATCAAAGAAATAAAATATAAAATTATCAAATAAAAACGTTATTTTTTCATAATTTAGCTTTATTTTGTGGTTCAAAGCATTTTAAAATAACATGTGACATTTCAAATTCAACAATGGCGAACGTCAATCATTGTCATTTTGACCATATGAGTTTGACGTCCTAATCACGGCTAGCGGGAACCTAAAAGTTTAATCTATATTTGTTTTTGAACGTGTTATGTTTTAAATATGGTCTAAATTCGTCACAACAACATTTATGAACCAAAAAATTACTAGAGAAATAATTTTATTTTTTATTCTGACAATCCTTGTATTTTTTCCTATTTTTGAGATACTGTTTATAGACTCGGACCAAATTGAAACACCTCTTTTCAAATAAACAATAATTAAATATTATAATAAGCATTATTATCCACCCTACCTTTTAGGCGTTGCTTTGCTATTTCTAATGGACAATTCATTAAAACTCATTATTATTTGTGGAGATCCTTGGGGATATACATAACACCGTTCACCCGGAATCATAAAATACTAAGGAACTGGCTATGTTACTGTTTTCAGAACATATCAATGCTGTTAATATTTTTGCTGTCTCCGTGAGATTAGGATACAAATGACGGTAAGTATTATTGCCAGGGAATCAAACTTAAGTCTAGGATTAGTAACGTTAACGTCTAACTCTGGGACTTGTGGTATTGAAATATTATGTCGCCATAACATCAATGTTTGTAGCATTGTTGTGTTCCGGCAGCTAGAGATAGGATAGCCAGTGCCTCACTAGTTGAGGATCCCGGGTGATGTGCTCTTCACCCAATAATCATTTAACATCAGGTGAAATCACGGCAATGTGCTTACCCATAAAATATAAAAAAATATATTTATTAACAAATAAAAAAAAGAGCGAACCTCACAGTAGTCGCGTAAGATGTGTAACATTTGACATCTCACCTTAGTAATAAGCAATTATAACACTATATTCTGAAAAAATGGGTCAGGTGTTACATCATTTTATAACTATAAAATAAATGCAGTAAATAAATGACACAATGTGCCACAAATAATAATAACATGTCATGTTCATAATATCGATTTTAAATTTACAAAATGGCGCGCGCTTGCGCGCTTCCTCGACTTCCTGTCAGACTGTTACACCTACTTCCGTCACATTTTACGAAATCACTCCCACAAATTGTATAATTGTATAAATAGAAGCAAATGAAAATGATGTATTAGGCAGAATTATTAATTAAGTTATTTAGATAACGCTTCGGCAGGCGAGTGGCAAAGCGCTCATCCTGATACACAAAGATCCCAGGTGTTGCGCAGCTGGCCCGTGATCTTCGCTGGTTTGGTGAGGGAATCGATGGTGCAGCAAAATGATGAACACGCCAAATTCACTTAAACTGTATTTTTATTTATAAGATCACAAGCTGCGACGCGGCGTACAATAATGGAAGAGAGCGGCAAAGAGACGGAAGTCAGTGTTGCCACTGCTTAAACATATTTTTATAATTTTAATGTTGCCTGCAACACCGGGTTAAATTCCCAGGTCGGGTAAAGTGTGTTCCGAGTTTTTCGATGCATAGCCCGGGTTGGTGATCACCAACCTGCATTTGGCAAGCGTGGTGATTAAGCCTTTACCCATCAATTGTAGTGATGACTTGTTTCAATGATGCAGGCCTTTGCCCAGCAGGGGAATAGGTATAGGTTGTTTAGTTTTTATTTAACATAACGGTGTGAGATGGGGACTCTAATGATATTGCTGTGCAAAGAAGGTGCTAAGAGGGTTCATCGGTATGCTATATACATTATTTCAATTAAGTTACTCTTGTGTTTTTTAGCCCTAAAAGAAAGGTCGATCACAAAAGATTTTTCGTTGATAAAATTCAACAATGGCAAATTTTATCTACGGCCCACATAGTGAGAAAGTTTCTATCGTTCGATGCTCAACTTTTTGGACTATTGGAAAGTTATTTAAATTTGTGAAAATGGAAAAAGAAAAAGATCATGAATTGTTGGATTACAAATGCAACTCATAATGAGATCACAATAGGACATTTTCTTGAAACAGTACGATAAATATCTCTCCCATTGTAATTTTTAAAAATAAATATATTCAAAAGACTTGAGGTTAGCCAATTACATACTATACGGCTTACAAGTATTTATGGTCAAGAGTGAATCGGGGGGACAACAATGCGAATGCAATTTCCTCGTGGTCCCTCCAGGGGAACAACGCAGGGGAACGACGAGTCCGCTACGTTTTATTTCTATAGATTTTTGATTTACGTAACTCCACATGGAGCTCGATGGCGCAGTGGTCAACGCGCTCGGTCTGCGATTGCTGAAGTTAAGCAACTTTCGCAAAGGCCGGTCATCGGATGGGTGACCAAAAACGTATCAATTCGAGCTCCTCCGTGCTGCGGAAGGCATGTAAAGCCGTTGATCTGGCTGCATTGCCTGTGGCGAGTACTCATGACATTGGGTGATATTGGGTACCACTGACGTTCGAAATAACGCTTGAAGTTTTCCATTGAAGCATTTGCAGGTGCTATTTCAAGAAGCGAAAGCCAGGAATCTCTAATGCATTTAGGTAATTAGGAGTGGTAGTAGTCCACACATACGTGTAAAATTCCTTCCACTTTTGCTTCGGTTTAAACACAGCTCTTTTCTTTTCTTCCAGATGTCTTTGTTGTAATGTTGAAAGCATCCACTAATTTTAGCATTTGGGTAAGCCATTCTTACGGCGTCCATAATAACAACTTCATAGTCGCATTTGAATTCATATATATGGCATTGTAATTTGTTTTTGATTAGTTGAAAAAATCGGGTATATGTAATTTCAGTTTTATTAGGTAATAGTCCAAATATAACAGGAAATATGTTCGTTGATTCACTAGTTGAATTCAGATCTAGATGGAGTGAAAAAAGGTTGAAATAATGGCTTAGGCACAGCTCTAAATGTACCATCGTCGAAATATAAATTACTTTTACCAGATTTAATAAATTTTCTGGCAACCGTAGATGCGAAAATCAATATTTTCTGTTCTCGACCATCTTCCGTAATTAAAAAAATTTTCGCAAAAAATTCAGGTAAGTATATTTACTACTTCTAATTTTTTAAAATAAAGTTTGTCCACATCCAAAATTTTTTTTCTAGATCTATATAACGTGCTTCTTTTGGACCGAAATGATGGCACATTAATACTATAATTTATGCCTTTTTCTTTCAAATCTTTGAAACAATCTTCAAATAAATACTGTATGGAAGTCAAGTCGTTGCACATTTTTTTGCTTACAGTCCTGCATTGCTAAATATGTGTCGTTTTTGATAACATCGCGACGCCACATGTGAAGATTTTCTCCTTTTACAAATTTTCTTTCACGGTCCAAACTAAGCGTTGCTGTGCATTCTTTTCTATTAACACATCGCCATAAAGTAGTACCATTTTTATTTCTTAAACTAAGATTTAGTCTATACCCAGATCGTAAAAGTGTGTCACTGCCCTTTTGATTTTTAACAATAAAAAAATCACAATTATTAGACATGGTTAACTTAAAAAAAATTGGTACCTATTTAAAAGTTAAAACAACGCCGACTAAAAATTAACAAACAGAATAAGTAATTTGTCATTATTGATGTTACTTAATTTTTTCTTTACGTTAGAACCAGGAAAGAGTATTTAGTCAATGCATAATATTCTACAAAAATAGTAACTGTAAAGAGATATTGTATTAATTATGTAATCAAATGAAGCAGAGTATCGAACATTCTGAGTTCTTCAAGATGGTGGACGTGATTTTTTTATAAATAATCGCGATTTTTTAACCGCCTCTGTAGTCTAGTGGCTAACCCACCGGTCTCAGACCCAGAGGTCCCGGGTTCGATTCCCAGCGGGGGGTACATCTTTGTGTACTTGGTTTGGCAGAGCTGTTAAGTCCGCCTGGCTTGTTACCACCATCTTATTTAAGTCTGTCGCTGTAACAAGGATGTTTAATTGCGACAGTTTAGTGATAAGATAGCCAGTTCCTCAGTGGATGAGGATTCCAGGCAAAGTGCGCTTTGATTTTCGTACCATTTAACTGGAAACGGACACTAATTGCCCTTGCAAATTGGATCTATCAAGTTTAATAGAAGCTGTCATAGTTAGCCATTTCAAAGGGTTTACAGAGTCTGGGAAACACGAATATTCTACCGCAGCCTACAAGCGAACAGTTAAATGAGTTGCATGCCAAAGGCTCGATAACATTATAATTTATTAATGCATTAGTTAAATGAATACCCATTCCATCCTACAACATTATTGGAGACTTTGTTATCTCTATTCTCTTTCATACTAGTTCTCGCATTTATTCCTCTCGCACTTTCATACTTCATACTTCACAGCCATTCATCATCTTTTACTCTTTTGCGGGTGGGACTCCCGTTTCCTACGTTACTAGTATTTCTAGTACTAGTATTTCTATCTATCTACTTTTATTTATTTTACTTTTTAGGGAAAATAAGTTTTTCAGTAAGCTATTCAGCTTAAGGACTTTTCTTTAACAATGTTGTGCTTATATCTAATACAGTTTTCCTTATATTTTCTTACTTTGCTATTTTCTTTAACTATTTTATTCTTATACTATTCTTACTTAGTGTTGGTGGCCATTTTAGATCCTTTTACATGTTTACTTATACTTATACTATTTATTACATATTTCAAAACTTATTCTAATTTACAATCTTGTTTACTTTTAGTTTCTAGATAACGTCAAATATATATACAAATATATTTGCGTTTCTCTTTTATTGTTCTTACATCTACTATTGTTTACAATTAGGTTTTATTTCTTTCTTTTACAATGCTTGTTATCTTTATGCAGTAATTTATAAATCTTTCTCTATCGGTACTATTACCAGCCAATATCGTTGCAAAATTTTTGGGGATGACTCTGGTGCCCAAATAGGCCTCGATGTTGTACCTCTCCAGAGTGTGTATAGGGCACTCGGAGAGGATGTGTATGAGAGTTTCGTCTGTATTAGGGTCCAGGCACACGACGGGCTGTCCTTGCACTTAAAGCGATTTAAGTACGCTGAGAACCCGCCATGTCCTGTGAACACCTGTGTGGTGAGTTGTGTGGGGGTGATGTGGCGCGTGATTTTGTAAGCGGCAGTGATGTCAGGAAAGAATAGTTTTGTTACCTCGGCTGTGCTGCCTGTCTGGTACCGCTTGTTCCATTCCTCAATCGTCTCATCTCTGATGAGACGCTTGACGAAGGAAACAGGGCACCTGTCGTAGTCAGGTTTTCTCTTGGAGTGTAGAGCGGCGTCCTTGGCAAGCTGGTCGGCCCTCTCGTTTCCCTCTAGTCCCGCGTGCGCTTTTATCCAGTACAAGTCTACAGACTTGCCCTGTCTAAAAGCCAGCCCAAGGTTTTGCCTTGTGCTGACCGCTAAGGAGTGGAGGGAGGAGACATTCACGACCGTTTGCAAGGCTGCCATGGAATCGTGTACACTCCAAAGGAAACTTCCTTTCTACTCAGCACCACCTCCGAGGCTTTATTGAGTGCTAGTATTTCTGCTTGGTATACTGTGGCGTATGACGGCAGAGTAAGTTTCACGGCTTTGGTTTCAGCGGTCCCGTCCCATAGGGATAGTGCCGCCCCCACCTTGCCGTCAATCTTACTGCCGTCTGTGTAAATGTAAATGTTGTGTGTATGTGCGTGTATCTGTGCGTCTTCGGTGATATGTTTGATGTCTATGTTGATGTACTCTGCTGGGTGTGGTGTGTGTAAAAATGAATGTGGAGTTTCTATGTCTCTACCCCGGAGATCTGACCGGGGGATCCCCCTTCTGGCCTTGTAAAGGGCGGCTGCCTCTTTAACTCGAAGGTCCAGTGGGAGCGTTCCGGACAGAACCAGGGCAGAGTTGAGTGCTACTGTGCGATATGCTTTGCACATTTTTTGTGCGAAGCCCCGCTGTAACATATCCAGCTGTTTTCGTGCGGAGATTTTCTCTGCGGCCGTAGCCCAAACGCCAGCTGCATAAGTCACAACCGGTTCCACTGCCGCTGTGTAAATTGTTTTTTGTATCTCTGGGTTGAGTCCCCAGTTGACCATGGCTATCTTGGAGAGCTGTTTGTAGAAACCGGCTGCTTTCTTGCAGACGTTTGCGATGTGTGAGTTGAAAGTTAGCTGGCTGTCAATGGTGAGTCCCAAGATCTTAATTTCAGGCTTGTGTTCGATTGCTGTCCCACCCATGTTGAAGCGAGGGGTGTCGTATTTCAACTTCCTTGTGACTGTAAGACAATTTGTCTTGTGAGCAGCGAATTTTAATTTATTCTGTACACCCCACTCCTCAACAAGGGCAAGGACAGGATTTGCCTGGTTTGAAATTTCCACCGCCGTATCGCCCACGAACAACAAAACCACATCATCGGCAAACGCCTGCACCCAAACCTCGCGACTCTCCAGTTCTTTCAGGAGAGGGTCCAGCACGTATTGGAAGGTATTGAGAAATAGTACAAAACTAAAACTTTAAGATGTCTTTACTCGAAGAGCAGAAGGCAAAGTAAAAAAGTAAGGCCACATCACCACAGACAACTCGAACAATAAAACATTAAATCTATGGTTGGTGTTATCTATACTAATATATAAAGCTGAAGAGTTTGTTTGTTTGTTTGTTTGTTTGTTTGTTTGAACGCGCTAATCTCAGGAACTACTGGTTCGAATTGAATAATTATTTTTGTGTTGGATAGTCCATTTATCGAGGAAAGCTTTAGACTATATAACATCACGCTGCGACCAATAGGAGCGAAGCATCAGTGAAAAATGTTGCAAAAACGGGAAAAGAGCCTAAAAAATTAAAAATGCTGCCGAAAGTCACTATTCCACGCGGACGAAGTCGCGAGCACAGCTATCTATACTAATATATAAAGCTGAAGAGTTTGTTTGTTTGTTTGTTTGTTTGTTTGAACGCGCTAATCTCAGGAACTACTGGTTCGAATTGAATAATTCTTTTTGTGTTGGATAGTCCATTTATCGAGGAAGGCTTTAGGCTATATAACATCACGCTGCGACCAATAGGAGCGAAGCATCAGTGAAAAATGTTGCAAAAACGGGAAAAGAGCCTAAAAAATTAAAAATGCTGCCGAAAGTCACTATTCCACGCGAACGAAGTCGCGAGCACAGCTAGTCAATAATATTTATTAAAGAAATTTAACAGTTTAGGATAGGTTGATGTGCAAGCGTCTGTACTATTTGTTCATGTGTGTTCAAGATCATCATCAGCAAACAAACAATGAGGGAATGTTTGATTGTTTTGCTATAGTGCTAGCATGCTGCATCCAAACTTTTTACATCCACTACATTTTTTTACAACAGACACCCCAAGAGCATGTATTTGACCCCACGACGTAAAAGTTTTCATAATGAACGCTACATATTTTAAACTTTGATAGGCGCGCGAACCCCACGACGTAAAAGTTTTCATAATGAACGCTACATATTTTAAACTTTGATAGGCGCGCGACGACGGACTCATTGCATTTTTGTGTGCTATAGATTTTCGCAAAGTAACGCCTGATTCCATAAATCATAACCAGTCTATAAGTTTTCTACTGCAGAGGATCAGGACTTCCCTTACACATAGGGTATTCGGGTCATACTTGACCACAGAGGTAATTTACCCTTGAGTCCTTAATCAAAATTTTACGTGCCCAAACTTTTTAGATAGATGGTCAGTATATATTTCGGACGCGAATAGCTATACCTTTGCAAGGGTTACGGAAGGTAGCTTTTAACGACGACGTTAGCAATATGCCATGCATTTTAATAGTCCTATTACGTTCTGCAAACTTCAAAAGGAAGCAACTCTATGACAGAACTTTTAATTTTTTGGGTCAGTGTTACAAAAGACTAATTATTGTTTTACGACATGAAACTTTTGCAATGTTTAAGACAAGGATGGGTGACCAAAATGATGTATTTTTTCTTTTCGGTTAGCACTTGGTTTTCATCTCACCTGATGTTAAGTGATGATAAGGCCGAAGTTGCTAGCGCACTTTACCCGGAATCCTCAACTGCTGAGGTACTGCTATTTTTTTTTGAACTTACACGTGTTCCATAAGACACGAGCCGTTGGCTTTAGTTGTTTGTGGGTATATGATTATTTTCATGCATCTATTTTTTAATTAAAAAAACGATTATGGTTAAGTCCCCTTGCCAAATACGGATTGGTGATCTGATCACAAGCCCGGTACATACCTACATCGAAAATCTGAAACTCGCTTTGCGCAACCTGGGAAACGAAACCAGGATCTCCGGATATCGGGCTGAGCACTTTGCAACTTGGTCACCGAGGCTTTTTTTAAATAATTTAATCTGCAGAAGAATAAGGTGCTCGATGGCGTGGTGCAGTGGTTAACGCGCCCGGTCTGCGATTGCTAAGGTTAAGCGAATTTCGCAAAGGCTGGTCATTGGATGGGTGACCAAAAATTTTTCGTCTCGAACTTCTCCGTGCTTCGAAAGGCACGTAGAACCATTGGTCCCGGCCGCATTAGCAGTCGTCAACAACCACCAATCCGCACTGGGCCCGCGTGGTGGTGGTGGTGGTTAATGGCCCGTTCTTCTTATCCATTTATTTTTAAATAAGCCTAAGGCTTGCATTTGACTACTATCTCACCTAATGGGCGTAGCCTACGGTGTAACATGTTTACTTAGAAGGTACCAACTCGTGATTTGAAGACCTCATTTTGTATTTGATAGAAAACACAGACTGAGGCAAGGAGTTCCGCAGCTTTGTGGTACGTAAGAAAAACGTGGACGCCAAACGCTTTGTACGCATGGGTGGAATCTCTACGTATATTTATGGCGTAGCGCAGTTTGTTTGGTTGTCTTGTGATAGAAAACTTGATGGTGAAATCAATCGTTAAGGAAGGGTCGTGCGCCTGCCAGTATGTTGACCTGGTGATGCATAAAACTCAAAGTTTAAGGGCTATGCCATGTGATGAGTTTGAAGTATTCGTACAGTATACAACTACACTCGAATACTGTTCCGAATCACACATTCGGAATTTAGCTCATACCAATGAGCTAAATTCCGAATGTGTGATTCGAATGTGTTGTCGAACACCAAGCAAATCTCGGGAGATTAATCAGCTTATAGATTGAGCTTAATTCTGTTGAAATAAAATTACACCTGACCCACTTTGCAAACGGAACGGTTTTATCAATAATCCCAAAAGACTCGGATCCATAGAATAAATAAGAGCCGTTTCTTTTATTCTGCTTTATTTGAGCGTTGAGAATTAAAGTACACACGCCAGCACATCAGCTTCCACAAATTGTAGAATTTTCTCAATGGACATTGGACTTTAGGTAGATAGCATATGGTTGATTATTTATTGAAGACATTTGACAGCTGTGGATATTTTGATGTGCAGGTATTGATGTGTCTGACTCTGTACCTTCCACAAAGATTAAGTTAAGACGAGGGTTTCCAAAAAAACGGTGTTTTTAAATAAGTTTTTTTCGAAATGTATAAGGATTTTAAATCTAAAAAAATATATGTTATTCATTGGTCTTTTATCTAGTAATTTCCTGCATCGAATATAATATCAAACATACATCTTATTAATAAACTAAATATCATTTTATTCAGGCTATACACCGTATCAGACAAAGAAAAATATACCAAACCAATTGTCTTTGAGTATGTAATAGTTGTCGGCCATTATAATTTTAATAATAAGTAAATGTTCAATAAAATCAACATTATTGCCTAATTCGACGCTCGCGCCATCATACAGTCCCGAGGGGAACGCCTTAGAAATCTCACAGTCGAAAACGCTCGCCTTAAACTTTGTCCCGGACAATCTTCCCCTGGTTCCTGTGTGCCCAGGACTAAAACAACTCAGAGAAATTCATGAATTTATTGAAAAATACACCAACTTGCTACTACATCGTCTTATTATTTTCTTTATACTATACCTACTCTAAAAAGCTTATTTTATTCACGCAAAACAGTGAATAAAAAGGCCTTTTATTCACTGTTTTGTTTTTATTCACTATTTTGGTGTTTGAATTTGGAACACAAAAATATATCCGGTCTCTATTTCAATGCTTACACAAACTCCTTGCGCTAAGATTCGAAATTCAAAACTCTTTGGTGCAAATAAATTCTCGAGATTTGATTGGTCGATATTTGCGACAAGGAGTTTGGCATTAGATTAATAAATATTGTTTCACAAGTTGACCACTCTAATGATAATAATAAGAAAATTACGCTTAATTTCAGTCATTGCTCTAATTTTAATGTCCATTTCAATTAATGTAACAATTCTTATTTCTTGATTAAATTTCTATTTTCGCTTTAATTATGTCTTTTCTCGTAGTCATGGTATAAAGTATAGTATGCAACTCCTGAATAAAGTACGAATTTATATCGAGGGCCATGAATCACTCGCGTCGTTCAGAATTCTAACAGTTGAATCACTCGCTGCGCTCGTGATTCAATCATTAGAATCCTTCACTTGCTCGTGACTCATCTACGGCCCTCGCTTTAAATCCGTCCTTTATTCACTAGTTGCATAATATACTATTATAATCACATTGTCATATTTTTATCTTAAACAGTAATAAGTTAGAAACAAAAAGGTTTGAACATATTGTTCTGTTATGAACATATTGGGGGCCTAACTAAACGTAAAAAAATAACAAATGTATGTAATAAATGTACAATAGCCTAAATCAAACAAGTATGTTGTAATAACAAAAATACAAATTTCAATCATAATCAATCGGCAGGAGACAAACTTTCACAATACTTGTCTTAACAATGAAACCCTTTACGGTCTTGACATGCAAGGCTCTGACTTTGCCATCCATACCTGGTTGAACATCTACAATTCGACCCACCGGCCAACACAAAGGAGACACGTTATCCTCTTTTAACAAAACTAAAGAACCTATCTTAATATTAGGAGACTCATTTCTCCACTTAGGTCTACTCTGCAGCATAACTAAATACTACTTGTGCCATTGCTACCAAAAATGTTGCTGCAATTGAACACATTGTTTCCAAAAACTTAATCGTCCAATATTAACATTTGTAAGATCCGTTTCCGGATATGAAGATAGCGACTCACCAGTAAGGAAGTGCCCAGGAGTAAGGTAGGTCATATCATCAGGATTTCTAGACATTGGAGTTAATAGCCTAGAATTCAAAATGCTTTCAATTTGTACCAACACTATGTACAACTCCTCATAGGTGAGCACTACATTTTTTTTTTTTTTTTTTTTTAATATTACTTCTTCCAACAGTATCGGAGCCTGTTTTTGCAATTCACTTTCATACTAGTTCTCGCTTTTATTCCTCTCGCACTTTTATTCCTCATTCTTCACATTCATTCATCATCTTATATTCTAAGGCAGTAGGTGTTCTGCCTTTTACTTTTCTATTAAGTACTTATTCATTTTACTTATCAAAGTTTTTATGATTCTGGGTAAATAAGTTTTTCAGATTATCTTTTAATTTCAGTTGGGACGCATAAGACACTAGTTTGGTATACAATTTTTCTTAACTTAAATTTATTTACATTTTGCTTATTTTATCTTATATGTATTAGTAGTTGTATGGAATCTTATATTTAATATTATAACTATATAATTTTATTAGAAATAAGACATTTGTACTCGCAGGTACAGATGTCTTTTCTATTTTATTAAACTATTTAATAACATTATACTCTGAGCACTACATTACCAATAACACGTTTCATATGATATTTTACACTCTTAATACCAGCTTCCCACAAACCACCAAAACCTGGGGAATAAGAAGGAATAAAATGGAAAGCTATTCTTTCTGAAGAGGTATATTCTAACACAGAGGTTTGTTGATTCATGGAATTCTGTAAATTATACAGTTCCTTAAGAACATTTTCAGCACCCTTATAATAAGCCGCGTTGTCACAATAGATTTTAGTAGGCTTATTCCTACAAGATATACACCTTTTTAAACACCCCAGAAACGTGTTAGTTGTCATATCTGATGCTAATTCAATATGAACGGCTTTAGTTACAAAGCAAACGAAAATTACAACGTAAGCTTTTGTTATTACAGGGTTCCTAATACGAGTTTGCTTTACGTAGAAAGGGCCGGCATAATCTGTGCCTACAATTTGAAAAGGCCGTGACATATTAACCCGATCAAGAGGCAAAGACCCCATCAATTGAGTTGCATTTTTTGCCTTCAAAATAAAACATTTGATACATTTATGCAAAACAGCTTTTATTTCTCTATTTGCATTCATAATCCAATATAGCTCATTTAAACTGCTTAGAAGCAAAGTATTACTAGCATGTTGCAACCTTTTTTATATCATCTTCAATACAAACTCTTTGGTCACATTTTATTATAAACCGCAAAGCAGAATTCAATTCATAAGGACACATATGTCCCTGCCTTTTATCAGAATCATTTTAAATGTTTATATAATTTTTAACGCAAATTTTGTTGCGAACAAATTACAAAAACACAAATGTTGAAAAAATTTCCACGAGCAGGGTTTGAACCTGCACCCTTCTGACATACCGGGTCAGGTGCTCTTCCAATTGAGCTATCGTGGTTCTAACCAGCCCGCCGAAATTATTCAACACTATTTACTTTTTACTTTGAAAGCCAAAGGCGCCCATTCAATGTTAACAACTACCGTCATTAACATCCGATCATAATATTTTTACAAATACTAAAGATCAGTTAAGAAGTAGGCAAGCTATTTATAAATGTTTATATAATTTTTAACGCAAATTTTGTTGCGAACAAATTACAAAAACACAAATGTTGAAAAAATTTCCACGAGCAGGGTTTGAACCTGCACCCTTCTGACATACCGGGTTAGGTGCTCTTCCAATTTTTTTTTTCAACATTTGTGTTTTTTTTTTCAGAATCATTATTTTTACAGTTGAAAACAAATCTAAGGATATAAGACACAATCCTAGTTAATTTATCAATATTAGAAAATTTTGACATGAAAACATAAAACGAATTCAACGGTTCCACACATGTGGTGCGGATCTTTGACATGGGCTTCAGTTCTGGCAAATCATCCTTTAATATATCACAATTTATTGTTCCATGACAATAATCTTCATCTAATAAGTACGGAGGCCCATGCCATCACAAACTGCATTTTTCTAAAGCCTTGGGTTCGATGCCCCGGGAAAGTAAATCAGCGGGATTGACATTAGTATGTACTTTAGCGTTAAATATTTAATTCGCTACTTGTTTGTCGTATTACCACGTGGGTCGATTCCCTTTATTTAATGTTGTGCAAAGAAAATAGTACCAGGTGTCGCGAATGTTTCTTTTGTGTATTCGAACCTCTATACTTGTTTGCTGGCAGATATTAATTATTTCTGTAGCGTCAATTTTGAATTTGAAAATTACGTTTTCCATATTGATTTTTGTGTTTGCGGCTGAAGAGGCAATTTACCATTAAATAATTCTCTTAATAATTCCATTAAAGTTTATCTTATTTTGAACCGTGCTTAATGCATTTGATATAGTGTTCTGCTGAACGTATTTACTGTATACGTTTGCAGTAATCTTCAAGGCGGCTGTAGGATACAGCCTTGTTACCTACGCGCTAAAAGCCAGGCCAACTGGGTAAGTTATGGTTTCTTTCGGTGCAAGGGCGGTTTAGATTTGTTTTCTTTTGGAGTTTTCATTGTTCTGATTTAGTGCGTTTGGTTATAGCTCCGATAGTTCCGGGCAATCTTGGCTGCTCGCCAGATTGTCTTCGCGGCGCGCAGCCGATCAGCAAGGCCTTCCCAACGGATCTAGGCAACTTATCTAACTATCCATCTCTTATCTGGTCCAATTCTGGGGTTACGCGGTCGCGGCCGGCGCACACTGTTTTACGTAGTATTTGAAGCTTGGCCATTAGTCAAAATTTTAAAAATCACATTTATTCACATTGGTCAGTATCTGAGGGTAGTTGGATATATTATGCATTAAACAATACTAATAGAAGGTATGTATAATTTATGTTCTGTCGTAACGAGCATAGTTTCACGAGACGTTAGTTGCAGTGCAATAGAACAAACAAAATATTGTGTATATTCGTGTCCCATTTTTCGGTAATATAAATAAGATTTATAATTTTTCATAATGGATTCTGTTACTGCAGGTATGTGTTGTTAAGTATGTCGTATTGATATCAAAAGTTTCAATTAAAAATAAAATGTTACTTGACTTCGCACAAAACGAGGTAAAATGTATTACAATTTCTTAAAGACGAGCGTTTTAGTTGATGTTCTGTACATTTCTGTGCTATAGTTTGTTTCGAGAAAACGTAGCTTAATATGTCTGTTATATATTTCTGTTAAAAAATCTACCGCCTTTTACCGCCACTCATACAACTTGTGCTAGAACACGAACATTTAATTAACTGAATATTATGTAATGTTTACTATGCCTTTACTCTTTACGTTTATTTAACACTGTAGTTTTCCTGTTTTTAAACTTGGTGACTTATTTGTAACTTATGTGTACCATGTAGGTTACATACATTCACGAAATGTATTTACTATTGATTGACAGATAACTGTATTTCGTAGATTTTTGTAATTTTGCTTTTACCTTTTTAACATTATATTTTAACAAAACTAATCGTGTGTATCGAAATTCTTACATAAACATTAGTAAATAATTTTGGCCAAGCTTTTCATACTACGTAGTACAATGTGCGGCGGGGCGGCGGCTCGCGGTCGTTCCTTTTTTTTCTAATTTTTCTATTAGTTTTGTTATTTTAATTTTTAAATTCATTGTTAAACTTTGTTATTTTTTAGTTAACGCTTACAAATTGCATAGTTTTGAACTAAAGTTAACCCGGCTCAATCACCTAATCATCGCATCTCATCCTCACCTTTTTTTAAAGACATCTGTGACGCGGTCAATTTTTGCATCAATTCTAGCTGTATCGGTGTTAAATTCGTTTAGAAACCTTTTTTTTATATTTTAAAATTTATCCAAATGTTCAACGTGTGACAGTGGAACCAGTGTATTAGATTATTTTTTTTTGTAATATTTAATGTATATAAAACCATTCTTTTTAATAATAAATCAAAATTTTAAACGTGTGAAAGTGAAAAGGTCCCGTTGAACAACCGGGCCATTCAAAAGTATGTCATTTAAAGACATATTATTTTTTGTAGAGGCACCACCATCAAAAACGGCCCGAACAGGAGTCGTTTTCCTATTGGGATTGATTACTGGATGATGGGGCAAAAACATGACTTTTCCAGAATTTAAGTCATACTTTGAGATGTCAAAATATTTTGCGTGTTCTTGCTCAATGTAATCATGTATAAATTTCTTATATTTATTATGCAAATCTATGTCCCTTATATACCTTTTTTCTAAATTAAAAAATCGTTGTAAAGCAATTCGCAAGGTTAACTTTTACAGGCAAGGCGACTGTAAACTTATCATTTTCCAATTTGACAGATTCTTGAAAAATATGTTCCGCTAACTGGTGCTCTGTACCAACCTCTTTTATGATATCAGGTACCTTTTCACACTCCCAAAACTTGGACATAGTTTCGTCGATATTCTACTAAAATTATACTAAAACAACTCACTAAACTTCACGAATTTATTGAAAAATACACCAACTCGCTACTACATCGTCTTATTATTTTCTTTACAATCACATTGTCATATTTTTATCATAGACAGTAATAAGTAAGAAACAAAATGTTTGAACATATTGTTCTGTTATGAACAAACTTAACTTTAACTTTTCCTACACTCACACCAATTATCTAGCCCAAGAGAAGCTTTGTTATGAAACTCGTTAAAATTGGTTACTAGACAACTGATAAACATACTTAAAGTACTTAAATACATACCTTATTATACATAGAAAACACCCAGACCCGAGACAATTTAGATAAACAATAATTTCCTAATTGACCCGACCGGGGATCGAACCCGGGACCTCAGAGATGGCGACACAATTCGGAGGAGGATTCTCGGCTTTGTACATTTTTTGAGAATAGTATACTCTGTACCTACTTAATTGGAATGACTGTCGTACAAAAAGATGTATCAACGTTGATGTTTAATCAGTAGGTACCTAAACTTTATTGTTCCAACAAAGTCCTTACGTCTTTATTATAAAGTATATTTTATTAGGATTGATTTTTTTTTACTTACAAAAAAGTAATAAATAAATTAATAAGAGAGACTCTATTCGTCATTTATTTTAAATAAAAAATTTAAAACAAAGGATTACGTCATTTACTTTATGCCTGAGACATTTTTTACCAGTCAACCGTAGGGAGGTGCAGAAATGAAATGGTAGATGCAATTCTGAGCGATAACATACTGGAGAACAATATTCCGTTTCCACTTAACATCAGATGGAGTGGAGAGATTTGCCGAGCTAGGTATAAAAAAAATGTGTTAATCTTCAGACTCCTCTATATAGTCTTCTATACACTCTTCTATACATATACAACTTGTTGATTTGCATTCACGCCATATTCATAGCAGCAGTCGTATTGCTTATACTTATTACAAATAAATTATAAAAAAAATATGAAAAAATAATAATCATATTTTCAAAATCTGTAAATACGAATCGCACGTCTGCGTAGCACTAAAAAATAAACGCTCGTTCGCGTACGCCCGCTCACCCGACCACGAGTAGGTAGCAACAAGCTCGAGCCTCGCGGCGCGCCCGCAGCTTTGTCGGCGCGGCGAGTGCCGGCGGCCGGCGGGCGGCGGGCGCACGCCGCACGCATCAAAGCCAGTGTGCCGCGCAACCCCGAACGAGTGACACATTTCTTAGCCCTAGCGAATTTGGAGCGAAACGTGTTCTTAGGTGTGTTGTTTGTGTGTGTAAAAAAAGTAAAATGACGGAAAATTATTCTAACGTAGAACTTGTGGAGATGGTGCGACTTTACGCAATTAGTGGGAACAGTCTACGTCGAGCCGTGGTCATGTTTGTGGAAATGTTTCCAAACAGACCAACTCCATCGCGCGAGGTAATGCTTGCTGCCACGCAACGACTCAGGGATCATGGCCAGTTCAACGTTCCTCGACATGCGCAGGGTCGCGGCAGTGTGGGCCTCTCAGTCGATTTGCAAGAGCAAATACTCGAATACTTCGAGAGGGAACCACGTGCCAGTACTCGTGATGCTGGCCGCCACTTCAATGTCCACCACACAACAGTCTGGCGGCTTCTTAAGTCAACAGCACCCGTTCCACTTCAGAAGAGTTCAAGAATTGAACGAGCAAGATCATGCCGCCCGGGTCACTTTTTGTCACTGGGTACTAGAACACCGAGAAGCCAGCATTCTATGGATGGACGAGTGTATGTTTACGCGCATCGGTGTTTACAACGTCCACAATGAACATTGGTGGGCTCACCGCGAACAGAACCCGCATAAGACCAAAAAAGATTCGTTCCAGCATAGGTTTAGCATCAATGTGTGGGCTGGCATTGTTGGTGGACATTTACTCGGGCCCTATTTCATCGAGGGTTATCTCAACAGCAACTCGTATTTGCAACTTTTGCAGCACGTAGTTGACGTAATGCTTGACGACGTGCCACTAGCTCTTCACCGGAATCTCTTTTACCACCAGGACGGGGCGCCTCCGCATTATGGACGCCAAGTGCGCGATTATTTGGACGAAGTGTTCGGAACCCAGTGGATTGGTCGAGGTGGGCCAGTGCCCTGGCCTCCGAGGTCGCCAGACTTGACTCCTTGTGACTTTTATTTGTGGGGAGACATAAAAAGAATGGTTTATAAAGACGAAATCACGAGTGTTGTGCAGTTAAAACAAAATATTTTAATGGCTTTTGAGAGTGTAAGGTCAAATGGTAGTGTGCTGCAAAAGTTACCTAGAAACTTAAGGCGCCGTGCTCATTTCTGCATAGAACGTGAAGGTGCCCACTTTGAGCAGTACCTGCGAGTATCTTAAACATGATCAGTAAGTACCTAATAATAGTTTATTGCAACAAAGTATACTTATGCGTAAGAGTAAGCCACTTTACCACAGAATACATAATAGTACCTACAAGTTTACGTAAGTTCATCGACTTAATGTCCGCCCGCTGCGCTCTTATGTACCTACTACGGTCTGCACCCCTATTCTCGTCAGTCGACGGTCGCTATTCTAATTTACACTGAGATCATTTTATTAATCAATCGGTTCCTTATTACTTTCTCCGTGTTAAAAGTATTTTTTAGTCATTAAGTCTACCAATTACGATCAGCTGTAAATTTATGGCGGGAATGCAAATCTACAACCTGTATTAGGAGACTTGCATTTCTAACATTGCAGAGGAGGTTGAATCGGCATTATTCATTACCGCTTCTGAATGTGTGTGACCTTGCTTATATAAAAAAATACCTTTAGACTATTGGTGTTACTACGAGTGATAGACCACTTTTAGAAGTCATTGATCTACCAAACGACACGATAGTTAAATTTATGGAAAGTCAATGGCCCCTTAAATGCTATTAAAAATGTTTTATTTGTTATTTACTCTACTACGAACGGTCGTCCTAACTCTACTTGCGCATTCTAGAGACTATTGGAGCTATGCCTATCACGTTCGGATTTCAGATGGATTCCATCCATTTCGAAAGTATGTGTAGAGTGAAATGTAAGGCAGTATGCCACATCTCAAAGAAAAATAAGGTTAACAAATTCAATAATCATAAAACATAAAATGTTTTTGTTTTGTTTATATAATTTTTAACGCAAATTTAGTTGCGAATCATATTACAAAAACACAAATGTTGAAAAAAATTTGATTTTTTTTTTCATCACTTGGGTTTTTGTAATTTGTTTCCCAACAAAATTTGCGTTAAAAATTACATAAACAAAACAAAAATATTTTTAAATAGCGTGCCTACTTCTTAACTGATCTTTAGTATTTGTAAAAATATTATGATCGGATGTTAATGACGGTAGTTGTTGACATTGAATGGGCGCCTTTGGCTTTCAAAGTAAAAAGTAAATAGTGTTGAATAATTTCGGCGAGCTGGTTAGAAGCACGGTAGCTCAATTGGGAGAGCACCTGACCCGGTATGTCAGAAAGGTGCAGGTTCAAATCCTCACAATCACAAATCACAAATGTTCAAATTTTTTCAACATTTGTGTTTTTTTTTTACATAAAACATAATTCATTAATCAGCAAAAATCATAAAACATACCTTGTTGAGTATATGTTGATGGAAAAAAAAAAAAAAATAGAAAAATATTCCGCATACATACGTAAAGATTTGGCAAAATGTGTTTCGGATTTTTTAATGCAAAGCCTGCCCGGGTTTGTAATCACCAACCCGCATTTGAAAACCGTGGTGATTAAGCCATTAACCATTTGTAGTAATGATTTGATTTAATGATGGAGGCCATTGCCCAGCATTGGGGTAGTTCTAGGTTATTTACTTACTTACTTTACTACGCAATCGTTTTAATATAAAGCCTCAACTTGTTATTTTATTTTTTATATCAATCGATAACCTTATAATAAAGTAGCCGTCACCCGCCCGCTTCGCTGTGCAAATATAATAAATCAATGAATGCTAATCAAAATAATTAATAGATTTACCAACATCATATAATAGGCTCATTTGCACATGTTCTTACTACATACAAATTTTTAACAAGTTATAAGAGAACATACAGACAAACAGACAGACAGACTGACAGACAAAAATTTCAAAATCGTAGAATTGGTGTCAGACTGACAGACAAAATATTCAAAAATCGTAGAATTGATGTCAGTGTGTCATAAAACGAATATTTATCTCAAAATTTGTCAGAAAAATTGCATGTACAGACAGAGCCTACAGATTTATAGAGTGGTTTATATTTCGCATGGGCAAGTTTTGACCATATTTTTCACAAATCGGCCATAAATACAAACGTATGGAATGAAACAAATGACTATTCTACTTACGCAATTCAAAATATGATTACCGAAAGTTTTACCAACGTCATATTAGCCTATCATTTGCTTATTACATACAAATTTTAATCGTACACTTTTTTTATTTTTATAGCTTATCATTTGCACAGTCGCATGTTTTTACTACACACAAATCTTCAACAAGATCGGGCAAGCCGTTCTTAAGTTAAAAGCGGACATACAGACAGACAAAAATGTCAAGTGAGTCAAAAACTAATATGTTTTGCCGACCCATCGCTTACAGGTTTACAAAGCGCAGGTCAGGCCTCTTATGGAATACTGTTCCCATCTTTGGGCTGGAGCGCCCCAGTACCAACTCCCTTAATTTGACCGCATTCAACGCAGAGCTGCTCGAATTGTCGACGGCGTGGTAACCTCTGGCCGGCTCGATCCACTGGCCCTTCGGAGAGACGTTGCGTCTCTCTGTATATTTTATCGCCTTTATCACGGGGAGTGCTCTGAGGAATTGTTCGGTTTGATCCCTGCCGCTGACTTCCTTCACCGCACTACACGCAATCGACTGTCTTTCCATCCACACCATCTTGATGGATGGCGATCTACTACTGTGCGTTTCTCACGTAATTTTTTACCACGAACTACAGTGCTGTGGAACCAGCTCTCAGCGGCGGTATTTCCGGACCAATACGACTTAGGGATCTTCAAAAAATGAGCCTATTCCTTCCTTAGAGGCCGGCAACGCATCTGTGATTCCTTTGGTTTTGTGGGTGTCCATGGGCGGCGGTGATTGCTTCTCATCAGGTGATCTGCCTGCTCGTTTGCCTCCTTCTAATATAAAAAAAAAATAATAATTATAATATTTATTCCAAAATTTGTCAGAAAAATTGCAAGTACACACAGAGCCTACAGATTTATATAGTAGTATAGATAAATATACTCAAAGAAATCTTAGAAACAGTATGACTTTACTTTCGTCACCATTATTCTATTAATTTAACCTTAGCAACTATTTATTTAATAAATCTGTAAATAAAATAGACAAGGCTTTAATTTTCTATTTTAATACAGTATTCAATTTCAAAAAATAATTAAAATGAAACACTGCTCTTTTGACCCAGAGTAATTAATAATTAGGTATATTTACATAGCAAAAGTATGTTTATTTATGTAGGTACTATTGCACAAAAGCGTTGTTATGTGAGTAAATATTTTAAAGTACCTATATATACTTATTATCTCATCATCATCATTTCATGCCATTTTTACACTAAAGTACTTGATACCAGCTTATCTAAATGACTTACCTAATGACCTTCAAAAATTGTACTCGGACACGGTCATTGCTAAGTACAAATCAAAATTTAAGAAGTATCTCTTACAAAATGAAATAATAATATCACCATTAAGAGTATTTTTATTTATAAATACTTTATTTTCATTCTAATTATATTCAATACAATTCATAAATAAAAAACCTCAACTAACTCGCCTGTCCGAGGCAAGGTGCCCAAAATGCTGGCGGCATTGCCCCTTTGAATGGCCAAGCTAATGCGCTGTGCGAAAAAATTACCTGATTCCGGGTCACCCGTCGCCTCGTACAGGCGAGCAGTTAAGTCTTTTAAAAACATTTTTGCATTAGGTCCCCATGGGCCCATCATCTCCACAGCAAAGGGGAGGAAAAAGTATGTCTCACCCAAATCCCGGTATTTCCGTACTTTATTAAATTCTGCTATGATTGCAGCCGCACATGGCTGGGATGATGTCGTGTCAATGTGACACGGAGCCAAAGTGTCCACACACGTCGCATCCCAAACCAGACTCCTCCCCATGCTCCAAGGCACAAGAGACATTCCGTCAGGCCTCCTACCATCGGATCGCAACCACCCACTCGGCTCCAAAATTGCGGGCACACTAGCAGTCACTAAAGCTCTGCGAATGGTATCATTTATTGAAGCATGTCTGCTCATGCGCCCTGCACTCCTCTGACACGAGAGACCGTGATGACCCAGCTCGTTTACCCATTCTCCACACCGACACCGATGTGGTTCGTTAGTTTTGATGCCCAAACGAAGAGCTACCGATAGAGTGAGGGTGCACTTGTCTAGCAGTGTACCGATATTAATGGAAGGGTAAGCATGCAACCACAAACCTGACTCCTTTTCAGATACCGCCAACAGGCGGGCTTGATCCACTGAGTTGTCACATCCCTCAATTAGTGCCCGAAAAGTGCGTTTGCAGAGAGGCTCATCCCATTGCCTCTGTGAGTGTAGTACAATTGGAGCATCCTCAGTGCACAGCGTTAAGAATGCTACCGCATAAGGATCCTGAGGCATGCACGGATGACAAAAAAGCTGGCAAAGCTATATCTGACACTTTTCTTATACCGATCCCGCCATAACGCACGGGCAAGGTTGCCTGTTGCCAGGCTTACAAAATTGTCTTCTTCATAGTCTACCTTAGGATACTAGTTTTTTGTAAAAAAAAATTATACCTACTCTTGTTTGCATCTAACATAATTTTTATAAGTATTAAGAGTGACTCTCCTACAAAGATAAACGTTGTAAGGTTTCCGTGTTAGGATAGGAGGATAGGTGTTTTTTTTTAAATGATTTGAACAATAAAAAAAGTAAGAGTAAAATTTTAGCTTACTTAAGTTTAAAAAACAATAAACATTTGATAACGTCCAATGTCAATAAAATAAAAAGATGCCTCACCGTTCGTACGTTGAGGGCAATAGAAGTTTTATGTGACTCAAGATATTTACGATCATCTCAAAATCGTGCGACACGAAACTGCTTTTTGCGAGTTTTCAAAAGATGGTGCTTTGAAGCTTGATATCATATATTGGGGAATTTATATAATGCGGATTTGGGATGCGGCTCATGTGACTTTTGGTGCAGATTTGTTGTTTGTTTTCCGGCTTATTATATTTTACAAACTCATGCTTGTTTTGTTTTAGGAAAGGATTGTTGGAGCTCTCGAAGTTTTTAAAGTACTCCCCGCGGATGAGTGTCTAAGTTAAAATATCTTGAGATAATCTATCTTTTGGAAGGTATGCTAATCTTTAGGAACCCGGTTCTCGTCGTGAGATCTTCATCATTTAGTACCATCTTCATACTGAAGTTTGAAAGATGGCAGTCATTGTTATTCAACAATCTGCAATCCATCAGTGTGATTGTTTATTACCCAAATGCCCCATGTGCTTTGTTTTTGTGTAAATTCTTGATACCGTGGAAAGTCTATAAGCTGATAATGAAAATAAGCATAATGGGGATATTGCATCATAACCCATTACGCTTTGCACTTCAGTCTATTGCCGTCTACTGCTGAACGTAAGCTTCCCCTAAAAAGCGCCAACCATCCTGGTCCTGGGCAGTCCGCATCTATCCACAACCCGCCATGTTTTTTAAGTCGTCAGTCCATCGCGCCGCAGAGTGTCTCCACTGCGTTTGCCTAAACGCCGTCTCTACACTAGGCCCCAATAATCATCAGTACTTCTGCAGACATGACCGGCTCAGTTCCACTTCAAGGTGCTGATTCTGTGAGCGATATCGTTGACCTTAGTACTCTGCCGAATAACTTTATTGCGGCTTCTGTCGTTGCATTGCACACAGTGAGATTTAAAGTTACCTTATTAAACGACAACCACCAAGATCAGCTAGGGCCGAAAACAATAATGTAGGGCTTGTTCTTGTGAGGACGCCGACTAGTTGTGCACAATGCTGCTTTTTGCAGACTGTCTCGACTCCTCTTCTGCTCAATATCAGGTGGAGTGGAGTTATTTGCCTGCTCTTTATAAAAAAAATGCATTCAATTTTGGCTTTCAATACTGGCTCCGTAATTAATTCGTAGTGAGGCCAAACATGCCAATTATGTCGACGTCACATGACACGACGTTAAGAGTGCTCGTGCGAACGTGTGCATGAATAGTTCACGTGTGCGTGTGCGTGGCTGTTTGGTTTTCTCTTTTGGTTTTGCCTCTACTTAATTTTTTTTTATTTTCTGATGCAATGGCGTGATAATAGCGTGCAAAATTTTATTTTTATATCAGCTTTAAATAAATCAGATTTTAATGTCCCAGAACTAGTTGCCTAGTGCGAGTATCATTTGCCAATCGATCACGTTAACAAAAACGAAAATTTGTATGGCAAAATTTTAACTTTTCTCGCATGTAGCCAGGAGGCGCTGCTTCAATGCCATACTAATTTTCGTTTTCGTAAACGTAATCGAATGAATTATGGATGGTAAACAAAACTCACACTAGGTACCTTGATATAACATTTTGTTTTGGCAATAGTTATACTCAAAACAATTCGATCATAATAAACGAAAGCAAGAAGAAGCAAAAAAGCAACGATTCATCACATAAAGCTTAAAACAGGACATCACACAGAAAACAGGAAAGCTACCAATATTGATTTATTTTAGGATATCATTTGCAAACGCTACCGCACTACAAGATCTAAGAGAATTCTTATTTCTTTTGATGGACAACGTCCAAAAGTTTTTCAATATAAGTGGTATATTAAAAAAGTTTATTTCGGCGCGGTTCTAAGAGGAATTTATTAATCAAATTGAATTCATTGCACCCTTGCGATATCATACCAAGTAAGCCTTTTTATTCAATGATATTTTGATTGGGGTGAGATTCGGGGATATTATTATTTGGCGGAGTTGTAAATTCGAATTTGGATTGGACGGAATTTCTCGTACACTTGAAGTTTCACAGGTAAGTAGATTATTTAAAATTGAGGACAAAGTTAAGTCGAAGAGCACTTGAGAATTCTTTTAAGATTGTTTTTAAAGCGACATGAGATGGAAATTGGAAAGATAGATGGCACTGTGGTAAACGCGCTCGGTTTACAATTGCTGAAGACTAACAACTTTCGCAATTAAAAGCCGGTCATTGCATGGGTGAGCAAAAATTTTTTCATCTTGAGTTCCTCCTTCGGAAGGTACGTTTGATCCCGGGTTTCGACTGCATTAGCAGTCGTTAACAACCACTAATCCACACCGGACCCACGTCGTGGTATAGGGCCCGTTTGCCCTTTGGTATTTCCACCCACATGAAAGTCTCGTGCCCCAGCAGTGAGGACATATAAGTAAGCTGGTAATGATCAATGAATATGAGATGGTGTTGTTATAGTTATCCATATTTTTTATTTTGTTACTACATTAAGTTTTTGACCTTTATCTTTCCCTGAAGTTAAGTGATGTGAAGCAGTTGACGAAACAGAAAGGACAGACGTAACTAAATTGGTACATCATAAAACGAAATTGCTCTTAATAAACGTAGGTACAAAATGATTTCAATGGGTTTTTAACCCATAATCCTAGATAAAATTATTAGCGCAAGCAAATATGTCATGACAACATGATAATTAACCCCGGGGGCATCAGTCACGAGAGTAGTATTAATTAGAGAGTATAATTTAAGCCAACAGACAACAGAGGGGTTGTTTGATATAATGAAAGTGACGCACATGTTGTCGGCATTATTCTGAAACCCGATATTTTGCTTAGTTTTTCCGTTGGATGGGGCCGAAGTTTTGGGTTAGAAGCAATGGTTAGAAGGATGTGAAGAAATAAAACAATTGGTGTGAAACAAATTTCAAGGTTAATTTGCAACAATTTAATGTCTTCCAACTCTCATTCTATCTAAAAATTTAAAATTCAAGTAGGCTGACCTACTTATAGCATCAAAATTTGTTCTAATGTTGTTAAACAGGGTTGTTAACGATGTTGTTAGCTTCATATAAAACTCAATTATATTAAGGCAAGGCTTTCACTACATATAAAGCTATAGCAGAAAGTAGGGCTATTTATCAATATTTTTATTACCTTTCTATCTAGTATCAATCTTTTGGTAAATGTTATGCACAATTATAATCGGGCAAAGATTTTATTTTTAGTTAATAAAAAAAACATAAACTTGTTTTCTTTTATTTTTGAGGTTATAAAGTGTAAGGAAATGTACTAAAAATCACAATAAGGAATTTAATAGGGTATAAGTAATTTAAACAAATATCATTTTTTATCTATATTGATCTCACAAATATTATTAGATGATCAAACGAACTTACCTGTAAGTGAAGTTCGATCTTAATTATCCCGCCTTCGTCGAAGAGATTTATTGTACTTGTAGTAGCCCTGCTACACACTCACATCCGTCCGCACGTAGTTTAACTCCAGAGAGAAAGATGCAACACTCTCTCTCTGTCTAACAGCCCAACGCGTCTCTGTGCTGCGTCGACCTCATTAATTTTAGAGTACAACTAGGTTCATTGATATCTATAGGGATAGGATTGTTGAATAAACAAACAGCATGGGAGGGTAGGGATTTTAAATCTCTTCGACGAAGGCGGGATAATTAAGATCGAACTTCACTTACAGGTAAGTTCGTTTGATCATCTAATTATCCCGACTTCGTCTCAAGATTTATTGTACTTGTAGAGATGTTCAGAGCTGATATCAATGTTACCAGAAGAATGAAAATAAATAGGTACATAACTAACCAATATATTTATTTAAGTAAACCAACATGTATGTTGCAACAATACATCCATTTCACTTCATAGCATAAGTGTAAAAAAAAAAGGAAACAAATCAACTCTCAGAATTATTAATTTAACCGATTACAGATTCCGCGAATTGCGAGCCTGAGTCAGAAACAATCGGTCTATTGTAAAAATTCGCAAATGTTGCCGATTGTCCAGACCAACCAGCAGATTTACGAATGGCATCTACAGAAACTCCGGCACGATTCGCAGCCGAAGTGGCCGCGTGACGAGTGCTATGGGGTCGGAATATATTAGTGTCGATGCCACTTTCCTCCATTATAAACTTAATCCATCGCCCGATTGTTTGTGACGAGGCAGCCCTATATGGTTTTTTAAATGTTAACATTAGTTTATCTTCGTCATTGGGACGATTATGTTTAGATACATTGATATAAGAATTTAGTGTATAAGCAGGACAAATATTAGGATTTCTAAAAAATGGCAAATTTAACACAGGTTGACTCTTTCTTACAGAAGATGTCTTAATCATATCTGTTATTTTTATAATAATTCTATCAGCAAATCTTTCAATGTTACATAAACGAATCAAAGACAGGGTCTGTGACCTTTGACCTGTGGCCAAAGCTAACAAGGTAACCAATTTTTTTGTTAATTGTTCAATAGATAAAGCTTCATTAGGGTACAAATTCGACAAGTAATTTAAAACTATTCTAGGGTCCCACGTAATAGTATAGCGCGGAAATATAGGTTTTAATTTAAAAATGCCTCTAAAAAATCTTCTTAAATTCTCATCACCGCTAATTTTATTTGTACATATTAGGGAAATAGCTGAGCGGTGATTATTCAACGTTCCGTATGACGACCCGTTATTAAAACAATTATTCAAAAAATCAATTAAATCATGAATTTGTACATTGTAAATATTACTTATAGATTTTGATTTGCAATATTGCCACCACAACTTAATACTATTTGAATACTGAGATAAGGTATTCTTAGATATAGAAGCAATCATCACCTCTAACGCTGACTGAGGAACTAGTTTTCTTAGGAACGCTTGCCTGATAATATTGTCACAGCCAGGGAAAGCTGATGGTGAAGAGGGTGTTTCTTCCTGAAAACAGATGAAAGTAAATCATCGCTTGGTGTGAACATCTTTATTTCTTTCACAGCAAGTTGTTTAAGCATGGGAAACCACGCCTGTGATGGCCAATAAGGAACTACAATGATACCTGTGGCTTTATCATTTTCAATTTTTTGTATTGTTTTTAAGATAAGCGAAAACGGCGGGAAAGCGTAAAAGAAAAAAGGGCTCCAATTAATTGTAAATGCGTCTACATTGTAGGCGTATGGGTCCCTTTTCCATGAAATGTATAAATCACATTTGGCATTAATTCTGGATGCGAAAAGATCAATTTCAGGCTGCCCGAATTCAGTAACTATGTTTTCAAAAGCTGTAGGTGATAATTCCCACTCGGTATCTACGTTTAAATTCCGCGATTGCAAGTCAGCATCAGTATTTTGCGAAGATTTAATGTATGAAGCAAAGATGAAAATTTTTCGCTTTTCGCACCACTGCCATATTTCGCGGGCAATTTGATTTAAATGCGGAAATTGTACACTCCCCATTCGGTTTATATACGATATGGCAGTGGTGTTATCAATACGCATCAAAATCTCACAACTGTTGTATTGACTTGCGAAGGATTTCAATCCAAAGAAGGCTGCTAGCAGCTCCAAATAATTTATATGCTGCAGGCGTTCCGCACCTGTCCAAAATCCTCCTATTTTCTCGCTTTGACATGCTGCTCCCCAGCCTGTTGTCGAAGCATCGGTAAAGATTTCCATAGCGTAATTACTTATTCGAATAGGATTATATGTATGAATTATATTACTTTTCCACCATTCAAGATCTTGACTCAAAAAACTTGGAAGTGTCATAGTACGATTGTAATCATTATTATTTACAAGAGCTAAATATTTACTTCTTTCTAATAATTTTGTATACATCCAACCATAAGCCACAGCTGGAATAGCGGCTGTCAAAGTTCCTAAATATCTTGCAAAGTCACGTATGCATATTTTGTTTAGCTTTAACATTTTAATAGTTTCATTTAAAATTTTTTGCCTTTTCTTAATTGGTAGTTCTAATGACATACTACGGGAATTTAATACAAAACCTAGGAAATTGCAAATTTTACTTGGAATAAGGGTACTTTTTTGGTAGTTGACGATGAAACCTAAATAAGTCAAGCATTTTATAGTTTCAGTTACATTTTCTAAACACTTTTAATATGTATTACCAAGTGTCAAGGTGTCATCTAAATATGACACTGACTTAAAACCTCTCAATCGCAAGTGTGACATTATTGGTTTTACAATTTTTGTAAAAATATGAGGTGCTGAGCAGAGACCAAATGGTAAAACACAAAACTCATAAAGAGTGCTGTCAAAATAAAATCTTAAATACTTTCGGTGCCCTTCGTATATGGAAAGTAAAAAATACGCGTCCTTAAGGTCCAAATTTGCCATAAAGCAATCTGGAGTCATGAGTTTCATTACTGTTCTTGTATCTTCCATCTTAAAATGTTTAGTATGTATGTATTTATTCAATTTTTTTAAATTAAGTATGAACCTCATTTCTCCATTGCTTTTAGGGACTAGAAATATACTTGAGACAAATTGACCTTTAGTTGGTTGGCATGGTCGAATAGCTTTTATTCCTAATAAATGATTAACTTCTTTTTTAATAAACAACACTTCTGATTTACTAAATGAATATTTAGGGTAAGCATTGGGGTCCTGACGTGGTTCCTTGAAAAAGGAATTCGGTAGCCCGAAATTGCATCAAGCACGATACTATCAGTTGTGATAGTTTTCCACGAATCAATAAAGTATTTAAGCCGACCGGCCTGTACCTCTATGTTCTGGTCCGGTAGCGCGACGGTGCTGGAGGTGGCGGCTGCGGGCGTCCCCTGTAGCTGGCGGTCGCAGGTGGACGGCGCGGAGGCGGGGGTGGTGGTGGAGCACGTTGAGCCGATCGCGCTGGTCGCTGTCCGCCGCCTCGGCCCAATTGTGCTTGTGTCCGAAATTGTCTTGGTTGTCGCGGTGGACCCCTCCAGTTTAAAGAAGGTTGTGTTGGGGGTGTAATTATTTGGGCTGTCTTCTTAACCCCTTGGGAAGACTTTATAAATTCTCCCAAATTTTCACCGAACAACATGTTGTCACGCTGACGGTCTTTGAAGACGTTTATATATGCCTTGTCCAGTAATGGCATTAATAATGACCTTCTTGTATCATTTTCTATAAAATGTGAATCGGCAATGAGTTTGCCTGCATCATTTAATAATTTTAAAATGTCGGTTGTTTCTATGTTTTTAGATAAGATTCCGGTCATAGCTTTACCCAAAGCTGCAAGCGCTCGTCCAAATTGACCTTGCTTATTAAATAATCTGGCATCTCTAGATCGGCTAGAATCCGTTATAACAGAGGATATTTCCTCGTTTAATTTTGGTGGCATTGAAAGAGGAACATTCTTGGGGAACAAATGTCTGTTATACAGTTCTTCCTTCGCTTCTTTCTTAAGACTACATCTAAGGATGGGCTGCCATCTATCGGATATATCTTGTAAAATATCTCTACCCCAAACCGGGGTCTCGATGTGACGATCTCCGAGAGCTTCTAAGAGGAGAGGATCCACAGCAGATGTGGAGGGTAGTACATCCTCACACGATTTATTTTCACATATTGGTGCATCTTGATGCTCAACATCATTGGTAAAGCTCTCTTGATTTTGCAAGAAAAAATCAGAATCTTGTTCTATTTTGTTCTCATCAGAAACCACATAAAGTGGGTGTGCTGAAATGCAAAACGAAAGAAAAATTAAATACTCATAACTACCGCCAACAGTGAAAAAAAAAGGAGTTCATTTAAATTCATACGCGTATAAATGATTATTTAATCATTTTTATAAAATAACGGTTAATATCTCGTACTAACTCATAAAAGTGTCACTGGTCAATATCTCGTATTGACTCGGGAAAAAATTCTATTGGTCATTATCTCGTATTGACTCGAAGCAAATATTCTACATTTTACGTAAGTAAAATTGTTACAGCACCATTATAGCACACTAGATCATCACTTAGGAAAAAATAATTTGTACAATACCTTCTATTCTTTCCTGTTCTTCTTCACTAGAATAAATAACATTCTTTCTTCTTTTCTTTGCTAATTTACGTTCGTACTTTAACTTTTTTCTATGCCATCTGTCTTCCTCCGTCTCATCGCATGATCGCTTTGGCATTTTTTAGACACTAGAAACCCCTTTTTATTTTTATTCGTGCGTGTTGTGCGCGCGCGCAACAAGGAATGAGGTCGACGCAGCACAGAGACGCGTTGGGCTGTTAGACAGAGAGAGAGTGTTGCATCTTTCTCTCTGGAGTTAAACTACGTGCGGACGGATGTGAGTGTGTAGCAGGGCTACTACAAGTACAATAAATCTTGAGACGAAGTCGGGATAATATACTTCGGTCCACAGCAGGACCTTTAGGAACTGAATCAATAATATTTTTTAAGAAAAACTCCTTTCTTTCAGTATCATACAAGGGATACTCAGTTATTTCTGTTGAATGATTCTCAATGTAGTTAGCGAGTTTTTCGATATTTTCTAAGAAGAATTTTTATGATTTTCTGAGATGTTCTCATTAGGAAATTTTTTGACACAATGGCCCCCTATAACTCCTGCGACTTTCATCGAGATATTGCCATCGTTATCGGTAATTAACCATAAAATAATTGTTAGTTTGAATGACATGCCCGATGGCAAATCACAATGCACAGACACACAGTTGTCACCTTAATAGACAAATTCTATTCAAGAGACATGACTTCGTAATTACAAAAAAAACCGACTTCAAAAAACATAATCACGCCTCTTTCCCGTAGGGGTAGGCAGAGACCACTTTTTTCCACTTGCTACGATCCATACCTACTTGTTTCGCTTCGTCCACTTTCATTATTTCCTTTATACATGAAAAAAAAAACAGGAAACTTAAAAGTAAAACCAGCCTTCAAAAGCAAGAAATAATATTGAAATCATATTATTAATTACCTAGATGATATATTATTAATTATATTAATTACCTAGACCAACTACGTCGTTCGTTAATCTTTAGAAGCAGACGTGTCGCTGGTTACTTTAAGTAAATTTTAATAAACTACAAACTAAACTATCCTTAACAGTCATTAACATAACGCTCAGTATAGTGTGATCCTAACAGTGAATCTGCAAGTGAAAAATAAAATAGTGCGTGCTCCTCTAGACTGCACGGCGCCCCGTGAGTGAAGCACCAGTGTTATCTTTCATCGCGGTTACACCTGCAGCGGTTAGCGTAACGTGTTCGCGAGGGTACCCGAGGCTCCCCGAGACGTCCCATCGGCACTCATCGCGTCAGCTGTGCGCTGCGTATTGCATCGAGTGAAACATACCTAGATTGTGACTTGCAACTTTGAGCGGTTGGCGAGTTACCTGCTTGGCTGCGTTGAAATGTCGGCTGTATGCGCTGCTTGTTCGAATGCAATCAAACAAAACAAGGAATATTTGGAATGTTATCGCTGTAAAAATAAGTACCACATATTGTGTGTTAATGTTTCGACGCAATCTTTTAAAAGGCTTACCGAGGATTACAAATCCAAGTGGAATTGTCCTGGCTGTGTTTGCAAGGTCCCTAAATCGGATAATACACCGATCCGTTCGTCGCAACATTCATCGCTCAGTAGTTCTGACAGCTTACTCGAGAATGTCACCATGCGGGACAAAGGAAAGGTGCTACGGTCTTCGCCGCCTCAGTCAGCAGGTGATTCATGTCGCTGTTTGTCCACGGATGACCTGAGAGATTTAATAGATAAACAAATATGCGAGTCGATGAGTCGCTGTCTGGAGCGCGCTATAAACGATAAGCTTAGTTCTCAATTAAAGGAAATACGCGACGAACTGACGAGCTTTAAGGACTCCATTACTTTTATTAACGAAAAGTTTGAGGAGCTTAAGTCGGAGTGTTCCACTCATGTCTCGAGTATAAAATCGCTCGTGAAGGAAAACGACTCATTGCGATCGACTATTGGTAGCATCAGTGCTCGTCTTAATCAGATGGAACAACTATCTCGGTCAAGTAACATTGAGTTGCAGTGTGTACCGGAACACAAATCCGAAAACATCGTGAACTTGGTCACTCAGCTTGGTAGCGTGGTAAAATGTCCTATTAAAGAGTCTGACATTGCTTACTGTGCCCGGACGATGAAGTTTAACAATAAAAGCAGTAGACCACGGTCCATTCTTGTGAGGTTTAGTAGCCCTCGCCTTCGTGATAGTGTCTTGGCTGCATCTATATCTTTTAATCGTGAGCACCCACATGGAAAATTGAACTCGGGGCACTTGGGTATAGGCGGAGATGAAAGATCACCTGTTTATGTCGTCAAGCACCTAACACCTGAGAACAAACAACTTCATGGAGCCGCTCGGCAGAAAGCTAAGGAACTTCAGTTTAAATTTGTCTGGGTACGCAGTGGTCGAGTTTTTATGCGTCAAACGGAAACCTCATCTCCTATTTTAATAAAGGATAGGGAGTCATTGTCAAAATTAAATTAGAATAGTGTCTTTGTTTTTTGCTTTTGTTTATACATAAAGGATTAAAATATAATTTTCTAAAACTGTATTACCAAAATGTTAGAGGTTTGAACACAAAAACTTTAGATTTATATAATAGTGTAATCTGTAACGATTACGATATAATTGTATTGAGTGAAACTTGGCTTGATGATGGCGTTATGGACTCTGAGCTTTTCGACAGTCGGTATGTTGTCTACAGACGTGACCGTTCATCTAGTGGTTTCCACTCTGGTAAGCGTGGTGGTGGTGTGTTAATTGCCGTGTCGAAACTCTATCACTCTGTAAGGTTAAAAAAGTTTGAGAGTAGTTGCGAAGATTTATGGGTCTGTGTTGAAATAGGTGGTAAAATAAAAAAGGACAGTCTATATGTTTGTGCGGTATATCTACCACCACCTATTCAGAAACAATTACTTGACCATTTTATTACGAATACCAACCGCGTTATGGAATATGTAAAAAATACCGTTGTACTGGGTGACTTTAACTTGAGTTGAGATGAGTTGAGATTGGATGGGCAAAACGGCACCCAATGCTGCAGTCGCACATAGTTCGTACGCTCAAGACTTATTGGACTTTGTCGCTCTGAACCTGTTCACTCAGTGCAATCTGGTTCTAAATAATATGAATAAAATATTGGATCTGGTTTTAAGTAATATACCTATCGTTGACTTAATTGAAAGTGATGATGTACTAACTAGATTGGATCAATATCACCCTGCTTTGCAATTCTTGGTTAAACTTGGCAGTGACCGGGTATTAAAGCCCAATAACTCATTGAGACACAACTTTTATAAAGCTGACGTTGACAAGATAAGGGAATCTTTGGACAATACCGACTGGGAAGCTGAGCTGTCTGCTGGTACAAACAGCGTTGATGAAGTAGTTGATCTGTTTTACAAGATTCTTCATAAAATTATAGCTCTCCATGTCCCCTTAAAGAAATGTAGAACGTCGAAACGTCCAGCGTGGTTTACACATGAATTAATTAAACTTTTAAATGAAAAATATCGCTGTCGTGTAAGAG